>JAVIWB010006052.1:0-600000 GCA_031893035.1 Dermolepida albohirtum
GGAGTGTATGTATGTATGTATGTATGTATGTATGTACGTATGTATGTATGTATGTATGTATGTATGTATGTATGTACGTATGTATGTATGTATGTATGTATGTACGTATGTATGTATGTATGTACGTATGTATGTATGTACGTATGTATGTATGTACGTATGTATGTATGTACGTATGTATGTATGTACGTATGTATGTATGTACGTATGTATGTATGTACGTATGTATGTATGTACGTATGTATGTATGTATGTACGTATGTATGTATGTATGTATGTACTTATGTACGTATGTATGTATGTATGTATGTATGTACGTATGTACGTATGTATGTATGTATGTATGTATGTATGTATGTATGTATGTATGTATGTATGTATGTATGTATGTATGTATAATTACTACCACAAAAAGGTTGACGATCTAAATCACAATTTTTGCTCTATACTTTTGGGGAAAGCCGTAGCGGTATCAAACTAGAAAAAGAATTCATGTATGTTTCATTAAAGAAAACGCATAATGGTGTTCGATGCTCGAACAGCGCACGAATTTGTTTACATTTTCGACCTGATAACAAAAAGCTTCAAACAACTGCTTTCTCTCTCTCTCTCTTTCGCCGTTTCAGCAATATTTAAAAAAAGCTATATATAGACTTCATTCCGACAAATATTGAAGGTTTAGAGAATGTGAGGAACGAACTTTAGCACTGCATTTTGTGTACTATTTTCTATAGAATATTGAGTTTCGTTAACGTAATTTTAACACCTTTTGACTTTTTAAGTTAATGCCAGTTTAAATTTCCTGATGAAGGTGATGATATCAATTTATTAAACTTGTATTAATTATAATTAAAATTATTCCACTAATTTAAAAATCTAAGGTATTGTGATGATTTGGTGCAAAATATTTTTTGTCGACCATCATATCAATAGACAAAAAGCAATATTAATAAAGCACAGAAAATGAAATTCACTTAAAAATATAGATCTAAACAATTAGTTCTTTACATTTACATAATAATATATATTTGTATCCATTATTAATGAATATAATTGTTATAGAATATTATATATATACGAATATACATACATATAAAATATTTCGTACGTATATATATATATATTTACATATAAATAATTGTTTTCTTATTTTAATTATTTGTACATTACGCGTATATCTATTGGAATGCGACTGTTCGGAAAACAAGGTTTAGGTAACCTTTATGTGGTGGTAACTGATCGTGTATCTGGTTGAATTATTTTCGTTTGAATATATTATAGTTTTATTTGTAGCATAGATAATTCTCTTTTTGTTATAAACCTTTCGTTTTTGCTCTTTTTGTGGTATAGAAATATTACTTTAGTTTCTTCATCTTTTGCCGAGCATAACTGTTTCTCTGCTGTACATGTTGGCTTAGTACATTGTCATCTGTCTAAGAAGGAAGCAGAATGTTTACGAAGACCTCAAATAATCCAACATATTAAAACAAATGACATAGGCAAACATGTTATTCTAGAAGTTATGCGAGACATTAGTAGCTCATAATATTTCGCCATCGAGGTTAAAAAATTCAATTTTTAACAAATTTTTAAAAAAATGGACTGCCAAAATATTCCGCCTGAGTTAACTAACCCAAATTATATATTCCTTGTTATGCAAATGTAATGAGTTTGAGTAAGCAGGCATTTCGAATAATTTTGTTTGGGTCTCAGCTGTTAAAATAACAGACATTTTAGATCACAGTGCAACAAATATAATTGTAGGGTTTTTACATTGAAATGTTCCTCAGTATTACCTAATTGCAACAAAACTACTGAAAAACTGTAAAATTTTCATAAATGTAAACCTCGAATAAGCAATTGTACTTTTGTTTGTGAGCAATGATGCCTTACATGCTTAAAGGGAGAAGATTGTTGAATATATTACTTGAAATTGCCTTGCCTTTCATCGTGAAGCCGAATTCATATGTGATCAGTTTCCAAACGTAGATAGATATAAATTAATAGTGATAAAAAGATATTTCTCCTGCACCACTTGTAACGCGTTGGGGTACGTAATTGGAGGTACAAGATTTTGATAGCATACAGATTTAATTTTTTTCTTTAGATGATGATATTCAAAGTATTATTGAATATAAAAATATACTTCAGAGAAACACTCATATTTAACTGAATTAAATTATAGTATATATGTATATATAAGCGTTCACTTTCAAAATTGACCGTAAAAATAAATACTTTGAAACTCGAAACATTCTCTCAAAAGATGGAATAACAATTCTAATTTTATTATAACAAATTCGTAAGCCATTCCATGTGAATTTGGGAGTCGTTTAAGTAAAAATTGAAACCAATATTTGATAGAAATTGAGACATCGCAATAATAGAATAATTTGCTTTCGTCTACTTTGTAAGCACAGCGATACAACATACATGTATATAGTAGTACATAATTTTCAAGCAATTCTTTGGACATCCCCGCTTCCTGGAGTGGTTGTGATGTTGTGCGGTCATTCTCTATCTTTAAGAATATACTGACAAACAACGAAATCGGCAATGTGAAGAACATTTAAAGCGTATGGTTGTCATTAATGTAAATAAATGATTTTTGTTGAATAGGTAGAAACTTTAAATGTTCATCTGCTTTTATTTATATCACTAATTTAACTGTTGACGTCTTCTAAAATAATTGAATCAACTTGCGTATTAATAATATATTATTTGATTATTCAAAGCCAGTCAAATATAATTTAATTACAGCAATGGTTGATAGTGATTATAATCTGCCAGTTCGTTGCCGGTCAACTCTTCGGCAAACGATACAATTGTATTTTCAGTCGAACGTAGCCATGACGTGGACTTATTTTCTTCTGACCACTAGTTACGAAAATATAAAAAATAATTTTAAAATACTAATTTCAAATATACATAAGTAACACTGATTAGTAATATCGATTTTTACATATCACTAATGATGGCACACGCACGATATAGACCGCTTATACATATGCCTGTTGAATTTGGAATGTTGTTCCGGAACGGCACTTTCTCGAATTTCTGGTTTCTTTCTCACAGATTGCGTACATTGCTCAGCTATATTAATTCTTTTTTCCTTACAAAGACTTTAAATAAAGGATGTTTATTAATGTCGTTATGTATTAAAGTACATCCCTCTGTCACTAACATATTAATTCTAATACAAATTAAACCTAATTATTTTTATCTACGTGTGTATGCCTCGTCGTTATGTGGAAACATCTACTGCAATCAATCCTACAAATAATGGTATTTCCGATGGTAGTCTTAAAGTTCGCGAAGACTAGGATTGCGATACAGGCATATTGTCTGAATTAATGGCATTATTTTTGTTTCGTAAATGCTTTCATAATTAGTTCTCTATGAATATAAACATTTTTGTCCATGATCGTTACAGTTACTACTAAATATGGTACCGTTGGGGGGGGGTCTTTCTTTACCATTTTGTAATCGACAGATTGTAGATTGTTTTATCACCTGCTCGTGTTATTTTTTCAGCATTGATCTCTAAATCGTCGAAAGGCGTTGCTAGTCATCGTGCTTGTTAACAATAAAAGGATATTTTTCTAACGTCTAACGAAATATACATATATAAACATATATATATATATATATATATATATATATATATATATATATATATATATATACTCGTATATAAGAAATGCTGGTGTTCGAGTTTCTTCCGTGCTGCGGAAATTTTTTGGTTCTGATACCAAGCGTTAAATTCTCGACGCTTCAATGCTCTCGCTGGCATTATGTCTTTTACCTGGTTGTCTTCTACTCGTTCGTCATTCATGATACTGGCTGGTGATTTCATGTAAACAATAATTTACCTTCTAATAGAAAAATGAAAATGTCGTAAGTATGAAGAAGTTTGAAATGTGGGGTTTCGGAGTATCTGATAAATACTCGATTAGTATTCTAAAAAATATTATTGCAACAAGAATATAAATAGAACATAAATAAAATTACACAAATATAATATTATACTAATATAACATACATAGTGTGGTATGAAAAGTATGGAATATGTAGTGTCATCATAATCAGTGTTATTAATGTTATTTTATAGCGAAACGGGAACGTTTGTATGGACTCGAAGTTACTTTAAGGTTTATGTCAGAAACGAGAGGATTCTCGTGATTTGGGACGTTGGAAAAGTATTTTCTTAATAAGTCAAGTATGAAATCAGAGATTCTGGGTAATTGGAGGTAGTTGTGTAGTGTAGTGTTTCTGGTGTATCAAGATGCACCTGTCATAACTAGCAGTGCCTTATTTCCTTGTTTCTTGATTCCTCTTTCAGAGGCAACATATTTTTTGCTTGAAACCGGATGATATAAGGCTTGGGAATGCTCTTGATACCTTGATACAACTCGTGCTCGGAAAGCTGGAACATTAGAAGGTTTGGTGTTCCTTGGTAGAAGTGGTAGTAGTATGGAAGACTGAATAGGTTTGGGAACCTGAGCTGTGGCTTTAGAGGCGCCAGTTTGGGGTGGCCACCGCAACATACCTGTTCTTGCCTGATCTAGTTTTCTTCTGGCCGGTATGGATGGCATGAAAGCAATCGCCAGAAGATGGGTCTTTTAAGGTTTGGAGGGGGAACCTGGGGCAGCCTTTGTAGCGAAGTAACGTGATTGCCATTGCAGCTACAGCACTTGAAAATGTCTTCTTTAACCACGTGGCATTCTTGAGCCTGATTGATTTCACCATACTTAATTTTGAATCATATAAAGTATTTTCTGAATCATTAAGAGCTAGCGAATTGGCACAACTACTTCTTCAATTTTGAATTTAGAAATTCTCGAATAGGTAACTTTGATATTAGTGCAAACACTACTTAAAATACTTTTAGAATTTCTTTGACTAAATTCAATGTATCTATGCTTGTTGTTCTATGTACGGTATTATTATAAGTATTCCATAATTTCGGCAAAATTTCCATCCAACGGTAACTTCCATTGAAACTGAATCCCTTCTACAAATTATTTTCAAGCTTTCTATTAAAACATTCTGCGAATGAACTTTTTAAATTGTAAAATGTACTATAATGGTGACATACTGGTTCATAAGTTTTTTGAAATGTACATTATAAAGTTTCTTTCCCTAATCGCTTTGAACGTTTCTCGGAATGTTTTTCTTCCCTGATAAAAGTATAGATTCCATGGTTTACGTTACTTCGCTCCCTGTTTTATTTCGTACAGGAACCGCTCAGGAAAATTTACAAAATATATTAATACATACGAAAATATATTTGAAATTATCGTTTGCTTCGGCATAGTGTATCATTTCAACCACATTGATTTGAAATAAGTTCCGCAATCGTTTTATTATAACCCGTCGTCTAGGAAATCTCCTCTGTGTAGGATTAGGTATTTCATTTAGAACGTTCCTTTTAATTGATGATATTTCCTTCGATAATTATTTCCGCAGTTACTGCTTATGTACGTTTTGATGTAGGTTTTGGTCCAATGTACTTCAAGCTGAATGTCCTTCCTTCTGCTAACGTTATAATTTTTTTGGAATTACATATTTCACTGTCAATTTAGAGCACTGTTAATTTATCGTTTGAATAATGGATATTTAAAAATTTTACACATCCATGTCAATATACCAACTGCTGCAGAAGCGAAACTTTTCAGTTACTTATGTATCATTTGAAGTTCTCTTAACTGCTTAACAATTTTAGACTCCTTCAGTTCCTCAATTATCACTATTATCTCATTGCCGTGTCCTGTATGACCAGCAACCTTCGATGCAACTATTAACTGCAATCTATCACACAATTCATTTTCATCATTCCAATATCTATAATCTAGTTTACCGTTGCGTATAACCGTTTTTCTTAGAGGTTCCTTTTCGTAGACCTAAACTTCAGGTTTCTTCTTGTGTAATAGATTTAATAATTGTGGTATATTTGGTATCTTTTCTTGCTGCATACTTTTTATTAGGATTGTAATCAACTCTATTTGCATTTTTATCATTAAGAATAAACTTATAATTCTTTGCGCTAGCATATAAAAATTTTTCAGATTTCTTTTTGAAAAGTAGTTGCAGTAAACGCTTATCAACTTTATAGGTGAATTGTTCTATTATAATATTATTTCCATCAAATCTAGCATCAGTATTTCCAATTTTTAACTCCCTAGCATCTCCGTCTGCACCATACTTTTCTTTATATTCTTCCTAACCGATGAGATATGGACATCTTATAGAATAATGCTCTTGACACTTCCCTAACTACGTCTGTTTTAACGGGTTTTTTTCGACGATTTATTAGCAATTATTGACTTGTTTGGTTTCATTAACAAAAGCGATATAGCGACAACCTTTGATTTATCCAAATTTACACTTTCATTTGTATACATTTCGCCTTCATCATTACCATTATCTTCTGCTAGTCTTTCAACATCAGTAGGTGTTTCCAGTAGCAGTTCGTTCAAGTATTCATTTTCTAAAAATATAGGTCGGGTTAATGATGCCAACATTAGAGGCTTTGGCTCAGACGCCGTGTTTGTTTTATGTTTTTTTTTTCGTTGAGGTGTGAAGTCTCAATCTTCGCATTTACCGTATTTGGTCGAAGAGGTATAGGTGCTTAGACTAAATCATTTTACACGTTTTCTTGAAAGTATACTATGTTAAATAATTAATGTTCCAGGTATTACTGCTGCGTAAGATCGACCTGGTAAAATGCCTGACCCAGATTTTTCCATTTCCTCTGAAATCTCCTTGGTTTTTGCTTTACCACTGTCTAGTTCATTACCACCTAGTTTCATAGTTTTATTATATCTAAATCGATAGTAGGTATATCATCAAATATTATCACAAATTAATCTGATATCTGGGCAGGAGTTAGCATATATGCCTAAACAACTAGCATTGTCCCTCCATGCTTACGTGACGGGGCAATTCATAATAAATATTTCCAAGAAATGTGTTTTATAAATAAACTCTGGTAGAATTAAACATAGAATTTTTTTTAATGCAGTTGACTATTTTATTATATCTTATATATTTTGGTATATTTAAAACTTTCTTATGGTGGTCATAAAGCCTCTATCACAAATCTTTTGTGGTCCTCATTTTTCTCTAGGATCTCTTGACTTCTTTGCATATACCTACTGGTATTGGCCTTGATTTCTTCTCTATGTAATCTGGACCTTGTTTTACCAGCTTTTGTACATCAGAATAATTTCAAATTCAACCTGCTAATCGTGTCTTTCCGTCTGAGATCAGATTCACTCCCTCTGCAATACGGCTCACAATTATATCTGTCAATGTAAATGACTCCGATTCATTCTTGATTTCCTGTCTTGTTTCTCCTACGTAGAGTTCTTGCCTTCCAATATTAGAACCTGTCACGTGTTCTTTTCACTACTTTTTTGTTTCGGGTTTTGTTCTGTATCTTTCCCGTACTGTTCCAATGAGTAAAAGGGAAATAATATGCCGCCCCATCAGAGCTTGCTTGGCCGAGTGAGGCTAAATTAGAGGGGGTTACATCTATTGTTCTCCAGAATTAGTTAACTACAACACTTCTTTACAGTGACGCAACTTTGTCTCGATGTGGCACTTTACACCCGGTTTAGGTTTAGCTCGGGTTCCTCAGGACGACTTGTTTCCTTATTTATACAATAATTGTGAGCCCTTGAGGCGTATAAAGGAGTATAAGTTATTTGCAAAAAAATTTTAAATTCTTATATTTCATAAACGTTTTCAAATTCACTAATTTTTTAATCTTAAATTACTTTATTCTTCGTAAGTATGAGATTTGATTAATATTCAAAGTAATATTAGCCTTTGTATACTGTGCTAACGATAGCAAAGAAATATTAAAACAATATATGTACAATATTTATAATTAAACCGTTAATATCGATTTTCATAGATTCATATCATATTTAGCAAAAAGGGATATAGCTGTAAGGAGAGCTAGAAGAGAGACATTGGACTTAGTTTGACTACAGGTTTGCAACTTGTGTTGTGTAAAGTCAACTAAGGTGTCTCATTACTTTAGAAGATTACTGTATATAATATCCGCTAATATTAACACTTACGACACTTCCATTTCTATATATCCACACGAACGAATTATAAAAGTCATATTGAAGAGGGATACAAATTTTCATACCCATAATTTGTTAAAGATAATTTAGATTTTCGGAAGTTAAAAATAAAACATAATTTAGATTAACATCATTGGATATCTCTACTGCTTTTATAAAGTTGCATTTCCACAGTAACATACGACCCATTTTCCAAATTTATGTAAGCAACACGCAGGAACACGTCAGCTCTGTCAAATACATATATCGACCGAGCAAAAGAATCGAACACCTGCGGTTATAAAGTAAATTATTGTATACATATAATATAGATGTGCAACAAGCCGTATCATATGACATTTAATAAAGATCAGAGATATATTGATGATATCAGTGACATGTTCGTCGGGTATATGCCTCGGGCTGTGACGGGAATATGTAATGTAATTTGTAATAGGTTTACCTATGCATGAGACAAAACTAATGGCGACATTTCAGATAAGTAAGTAATGGTATAATCGTGAAATATTTAACATGAGCTTATTAAATGCAATGGTTTGCCATAAAATTTAAATGTAAGTGGTAGTAATCCATCGCAGCCCAGTATATGTGTATATGTACTGTAAATACTAGAAGTACGTAAACAAATCTAACAAAGACAAAGTTTGTTATGATATTAAAATAAAATAAATCAAAATTATTTGTAATAAATATAATAAATCGCGCTTATAACATATATTTGAACAGAATGTTTGATTTGTTGCAGTTTATGCACAGTAAAAACTCCTAACTTGTATTGGATTCATTCGGCATTTACTTAATAAAAAAAGATTTTGATATATTTTAGTAATAAATACACAGTTTGCGAAAATTTTCACTTATCTTTATTTACTAAATATTCCAAATAATAATTGTTTCATCACGCTCTAATAATTTCTTAAACTCCGAAAAACACTGTACTTAAAGAGATCCTAAAAATACATAAAAAAAGTTATTCGAAAATCTTCAACAGTATTTAGCGACAGAGGTAAACATCATCTAAATTTCATTCACTTATAAAATTACACAAGTTCACTTATGAAATTACACAAAGATAATTATCCTACTACGACCACTCTTTTAGTGTTATACATGATAGTCCTGTCAGTTAACTTATTTTTATTTTATTTATTGATTTAATACGGGATCCCACAAAATTCACACCTAGATATAGCATTAAAAATACGTGCGAATTAGTAAAAAAAATTAAAGACGTTAATGTAGTAGAAAATTTAAAAATAACTTCATTTGACATAAAATGTGTTTTCTCGTGTTTCACCAGAGAAATGTATTGGTTTGATAAAAATTATGTAGATTAAAACGATACAAATTCGGTAATCAGAAATGACATACTCAATTTATTACATATTCGTATAAAACAAAACTAATTTTAATTTCATAATAGTTTTCATAGAATTATAAGGAAAGACTTATTATGGAGAATCCTTCAAGTCTGTTAGATGTTAACAGAAATATTTATGAATAGCTTGAAAACAACAATTAATACTCAATTAATTCATTAAGTAAATACATTTTCTTTTGGTTTGAGTTCATATTTAATTTAGAGCTTGTTATCCGTTGTATGATGCTTTTGTTTTCCTATATTTCCATGAACCTGTGTTGCTTGTGTAATAAATAGTCTCTTTGAAAGGCTTCTAGTGTATATGTTTATCCTTAGCTATGTCTTCTATAATCGCCAACGCCTGGCTACAATGATAACCTCCACAATGCCAAAGAAAAAACAATTTGACACATTTTGAAATCCTATTAACACGGCGCATATTAAGATGCAATTCGCATTAGAGACTGCAACAAATTATTTAATACACCCGATACAACACAAAATATCAGTCTCTAACGGTATGCTTCAATGATTGATCAACATACGAGGGTGGTCCAAGAAGTACCCCACCCAACAAAGAAAACACAAAAATGTTGGAAAGAAATATATTTATTTTTCAACATAATCTCGTTTTAACTCTATACACTTTTCCCAGCGATGTTCAATAAGTTCGATACCCTTTTTATAATAAGAACTGTCTTGCTACTCAAAATAGGCTATAACTGCCGACATCACTTCTTCATCGTTGGAAAATTTTTGACCACTGAACCATTTTTTCCAAGTTTGGAAACAGAAAATAATCCGAGGGCGCTAAATCTGGCGAATAGGACGCACTAGGTAGCAATTCAAACTTTAATTCATTAATTTTGGCCATTGAAATAATAGATATGTGAGCTGATGCATTGTTTTGATGAAACGACGCTTTCTCCTTAGCCAAATGCGGCCTTCTTTGCTTGATTTCTTCGCTCAAACGTTGCAATAAGTTCGCATAATACTCGCTGTTGATAGTTTTTCCTTTTTCAAGACAGCTAATGAAAATTATATAACAGATGCCATGACCTTTCCTGCAGATGAAACGGTCTTCGCCTTCTTTAGAGCCGGTTTTCCCTTTTGAGTCCATTGTTTTGATTGTTCTTTTGTCTCGGATGTGAAGTTATGGACCCATGTTTAATCCATGGTTATGAAACGGCGCAAAAATTCTGCTTTTTGGCTGTGAAACTTCGCTAAACACTCAATTGAAATATCTTCACAACACTGTTTTTGTTCGAGTGTGAGCAACCGCGGCACCCATCTTGCACACAGCTTTCTGATGTCCAAATTTTCAGACAATATGCGATGTACCGCACTCTTTGAAATGCCTACTATATCTGCTAGCTCGCGCACTTTCAGTCGACGATCATCCAGTACCGCTTGTGGATTTTCTTCACCATTTCTGAAGTCGTGTAAGAATGAACAATTTCCTCCGTTTTTACAAATTCATTGAACACGTTCACTATTGATGGCAGCCAAACAAATACTAAAGAACGTGATATCTTCAAACTTGAAACATATGCTTTATTGCTTATGTACTTTCTAATGCAGTGATATTTTTCAAACAACTACCGCCATCTCTAGGTCAGGTCGGGTACTTAGGGAACCGCCCTCGTAAATTAATTCTGAAAAAGAAATAAATATTATAATTACATATAATAATGTAATCGCCAAGTAATAAATTATATTCTATTCAAAAAGCTATGTAGTATATGAGCAGCCATTTCAGATATCTAACCAAATGTAAAAAATAATTTTGTCAATAAATATAGAAATAAATACTTAAATTGTATGTCCGAGTATTAAATTGTTAAAATTTTTTTAAGTACATTTACAAGTAGCATTCAAGTTAATAATATTCTTTCGAAATATTGTACATGTATTCAAAATAACAACGACAAATTCCAAACTAGCAGAAAGTCTGGCGCCTACAGTTTGATACGTGCCCAGATGTTTATGTTTACAACCAGGAGAATATATTGAAAAACGTATTTTAGAGCATTGTAACTAATATATGATTAAACCAGCGGATTCTTTTTTCACAAATCATTCGATTAATAATAACCATGTGTCAAATTGATGAATAAAATACTGCACATAAAAACCAAAGGAAACAAAGATAAATTTATTAAAATCTTTAGAAACTAATTAATTTGGAAAGTCAAACAGATTAATATACCACGCCTATATTAAATCTGTGTTACATAAATTCTTAATTGTCCTGAAGAATGTGTTTTCTTTATATTCCTAACTTATTGATATTTAGGTTATGAGTTTTATACACACTGCATAAAGTACAAGTAGTGTTTTACAGTATACGCTAGAATTTGGCTTCTTCAAATACCTTAAGCAGCCAATGTGTGGCGAAAAAAATTTAATGTACGACATTTAATAAATAAGAACAAGTTAAAAAAAATTATCAGTCTGAGTATTTATCACCAATAGATATTCTTACATTATTTTGACAGATAATTCTAATGTTAATTTTGAAAATAAAGACGATGACTAAGTATTCTCAATTAATGCACCTCCTACATGCAAGTAGTTTAACCAATCTGATTTTAAACCCCTATGCAATAATATACATTTTTTTATAGCACTATTGAGGGTAATTTTGATGAAGTCTGCGGTTAGGTTGGTTGCCTTTTCCACAATAATTTTCCTATTCTGCATATGTGTTTCGACAACTAAGTTGTCATCATTAGCAAATGACTACTAGTATCGCACTTGGAAACTACGACAAAAACCCGCACGAAACAAATTTCGTACACAATCTGTACCGTCGAAAGCCAAAACGCACACTTCAGCGGGCTGATGATGACAATTTAGTTGTCGAAATACGTATACAGAATACGAAAATTAATGTGGAAAGGGGTTATATATCAATCTTAAGTGATGAACTCTATTGAATCAATGCCGGTCAGCCACTTTGAACACAACCTAGTACAATACTACGTAATACTAAATTCTAAATTTACCATTACTTACATATTTAATAATAGTTTGAAATACAATGATACTCTTTTGATGAAAAAGAGATATATTTATAAGAAATAATATACGACACATGTATAAACCTTCCATGAAAACTGCGTACGACACTATATTTAGTAGAGATATTTAGTAGAGAAGAGTTTAAATCTGTTACTATCGTATTTTACTACATGCACATGTTGTAGATTCTAGGATGTTAATTTCACGCAAATATGCTGGAAATTAGCTATGTTTACTAATAGCACCACTTTCTACAATATTTTCTTTAATTTCTAGAATGTCTACTCTTGATATTTGCCAGTGTTTTATATCCGACCACAGGTGTGTTTGTCTTTTTTTTAATTTTCCTACCTATCTCAAAAAGAAAAGTGAGACTGTTTTGAAAGTATTCATTGTTGTTTTTGACAAATAGAAAGGAATATTTCAATATCTTAGATTTGACTGATACTTCAGATTTCAAATTCTTCGAATAATACATCTTTATATTACTTTATTTTCATTTTCTGGAAAGAAATGGATGTGTAAATGGAACACCAAGGATAGCATGGATAATTTATGTACTTAAAATGCCAAGTTGTAGATCCAAACTTTCAAACTTGCTAGAAAAGCCCATGCTTCTCTTTCACGAAAAACGATGCAATCATGCTATAAAAATAACAGCAGTGCTGCATGGCCTGTGATCGCTAAATAGATAAATAGAAAAAATCTATACACCACGTTTTTATAAATGTACATAGATAGTTCTTTAATAGACCAAGAAATTGTCCACGATTATTGCATCAGAGTTAAATAACACAATGCATATTTAATTTCCTTTAACTGAAGATGTTGCACTTAATGTTATTGGGTGTATGCATTTCTGTGTATATATGTGCAAACTTTAATATAGAAATAAAGAATTCGATTAACGACTTACTCACTTACTATTCGTTTGTGCTAAGTTAATATTTCTCGAAATCATTTGAATATGCTAAAATAACATACACACTTATTGCTCAACCAAAAGCGCGGTCACGTCCTTTATAAATTCCATTATTCAGCTATAAGACAATCGGGAGTATTCTCTTCATAGATTTTGCGACTTGATACTTACACTTAATTACATAAGGCATTTTAATTGAAAAAGTTTGGCGGCATGGTGACGGGTGCCGTAACTTATTATACTCTGAATAGTGCTCTATTTATATTTATCAAATATAGGAAAAGTACCATGGATATGTAGATTTTTGTACCATAAATTTTGCCTATATAGTGTACTATACTATACAAAGGGTACTAGGAAAGTTTTACAATATGACGCAACAATGAATCGTAGGAAGCGGCTTGTTGCTGCATGTTGAGACATGTTCATACGTGCATAGTAGCCGCCGCGCCATGTTGATGGGCTCAGTTATTCATTAGCAGTGAGAATGTAAAGTGCTTGCGATAGCATCGTGGTCACGAAATGAGATAAGGGCAGTTTTGCGTTATAATTTCGTACTTGGTTTAAACATAGACTAGTGCTTCGAAAAAATGACTCTTGCACTAGGTGATGTTTGTCCACATCACACAAGGATAATCAAGTGGTATAGGAAATTACAAAGGTGATATTTAACTGTGGAGGATGCTGAGAGGCCGGGAAGACACGAACGTCAGTTACGGAGGAAAACGTCACTACTGTGAGGAAAATGCTTGGCGAGAACAGACGAGTGACTTACCAACAGAAAAAGGGTACATCAGGCCTAAATGCACCAGCAATTCGTTCGATTCTGCATCATCGTTTGCACGTGAAGAAACTTTGTTCTCTCTGTGTGCCACATCGACTGACTGAAGAGCATAACACGACGTGTGACTTGGTACCGAGAGATGCCAAAAAAGTTTAATAAGGGACAACCTCGGTATGCGAACAACATCGTGACAGGTCACGAGACTTGACTGTACTATTACGATGTGTCGACCAAAGTTTAAAACAATGTTTGGGTCTTCGATGATGAGGACACACCCGTAATTATCAGAAAATCCTGATCTGTAAAGAAGAAAATGATATTTTTTAAATCGAGTGGAATTGTGAAACGCGTCGTTTTGGACACACAGAAGACAGTCACAGCTAAATGATATACTGAACAGTGCCTGTCTAAAGTCAATGGATCTATTAAGAACCTACAGCCAAAGTCAAGAATGGACACCTGGTTCCTCCATTACGATAATGCTCCAGTTCACCGCGCCAAAGCCGGCACCGAATATTAACCACGACAGGATTGAAACTTCTCGAGCACCCTCCCTACAATCCAGGTCTTGCTCCCTGTGACTTTGCACTGTTCCCGCATGTGAAAATGAAGCTAAAGGGGAGGCGGTTTTTCAGGGATGAGGGCCTTCCGCGGGCTTGGGCAACGAGTGTGCTTTACTCCTTAGTGAAACTTGGCAGAACTGGTTTAAAGATTGGTTTCGGAGGATGGATAAGTGTATCGAGTGTAGAGGAAATTACTTTGAAAAAATTAAATGAACAAAGCTGTATTGCAAAACTTTGCTTTTTATAAATGTTTTGATATCTTTCATCAGCTTCTCTTTGTCTACATATACCGACGTCACATCTAGTGTGACTTCGAACATTGATCCTTTTGGCTAGCTTTAAATAATTTCAATGTAAAAACATCCATATAAACTTTAACTAGATTTATTGTATGTTTTTCATACTTCACAAGCTGAAATAAATTTCAATTCTAACGCTGGCAATTGCAGTATATAGCAAAATAGTAAATCATTAATAAATATACCAGATGTTCATTTATAATAAATAATTTATTAATTATATAATATAATTATAAATTTTCGAATTGGAAATTTCACTTTTTGTGACAATCACATTTGAATAGCTAAAGTAACTTTTTTATAGTTTTCTCTTTAACAGTTACATTCTTTAATAATTATTTGTAAATTGTAATACAAATAATAATGAAGTTAGACCCACTAATTCCGGAGTTAAAAATTGGTGGAAATTTTAATAGACGTTTCAACTAAATGATTCAAACTTAGTAATAAACAATAATAAACGTTAAAGATAACAACTTAGTCTAAGTGAGTGTATACACACAATTATACAATACATACTAATACAGATGCAATACAAATAACAACGAGCCAAAGGAATCATTAATTAATCGGGGAATTGGTTATAATTTAAATTAAATACATCATGTCAATTTATAAAATCGTCACAGGATATATTCCATGAGTGCGATAATATATAATTTTAAAAAATTAACGTTGTCCATTTTCAATTCTGTTTATATTTTCCACAATATAGCGACTAAACTACTCTCTAATGCTCCTAACACTCATGCTCCACAACTCTCGCATTTATGAATAATCTAATATTTAGGTATATTACTACACGCCTGATGTACATGTATTGGCTTGATAAAAATTATATAGATTAAAATAATACAAATTCGGTAATCAGAATTAAAATACTCAATTTATTATTTACATACTCGTATAAAACAAAATTATTTTTAATTTCATAATAATTTACAGAAAAGACTCATTATGGGGAATCTTTATTAATAGCTTCATTTTGTTTACATTACCATACGACTGATGTACATGTTCGGCAAATGTTAGTAGCTATCAAAACACGCTCCAAAAATTTTAAATAGTTCGTCTCTTACAAGTTGACATCAATTTATGATGGGTGTCCCAACGCAAGATTTGAATTAACGCAAGATTTGAATTTGTCGCCATTTGTGCAGTAAAGTGTTGGCAACCAAAAAAAAAAAATAATTCGACAGCTGACAGTTTAGGGTTAGTAAAAATGGAGGGTTACACTATAGAATAACGTGTCTTCATTATTGAACAATATTTCAAAAATAATGAAAGATTGGCGGCAGCAGTTCGAAAATTTCGTACAAAATATGGTCGAAATAGTGTTTTAACTTCGTCAACTGTGAAGAGATTGAAAAATTCAGGGAGACTGGATTCGTTGGAGACGCCAAACACACTGATCGTCCAATAACATGCCGTTCAAATGTCAATATCGAAGCAGTGCGTGAGAGTGTCGGTGCCAATCCAGGAACCTCAATTCGACGTCGTGGACAAGAATTGCAAATAATCTCAAGAAGCTCTCTACAGCGTATCCTCACTAAAGATCTGTGTCTCGATGCTTACAAAATTCAATTAACATAACAACTGAAGCCTAATGACCATGCACAATGGATAATTGAACATCAACAAATGGATGCTGATTTTTCGAGCAAAATCATCCTAAGCGATGGAGCACATTTTCACTTTTATGGCTTTATTAATCGCCAAAATTGCCGCTTTTAGGGTTCTTTGAACCCACATGTGATTGTCGAAAAACAAATGCATCCACGTGTCACTGTTAGGGGTGGATTTTGGGCTGGAGGCATAATTGGACGATACTTTTTTGAAAATAAGGCTGGTTAAGCGGTGACAGTTACTGGTGCTCGATATCGCGACATGATAACACAGTTCTTTCTGCCGAAATTGGATGATATTGATGTGGCCATATGTAATTTCAACAAAACGGTGCCACATGCCATACAGCTCGTGAAACAATTCAATTACTGCATGAGACATTTCCAGGTCGTGTACTCTCTCGTTTCGGTGATCAGAATTGTCCCCCTAGATCGTGTGATTTAAGACCATTAGATTTCTTTTTATGGGGTTACTTGAAATCACAGGTCTATGTCAACAAGCCCACAACCATCCGTGCATTAAAGGAGGAGATTCAACGCTGTATCAACGAAATTCAGCCACATTTATGCATAACGGTCATGGAAAATTTCGACAAACGAGTACGTATGTACATGCAGAGCCGTGGAGGCCATTTACCCAATGTATTAATCCATAAATAACCCTATCCTATGTACTTTATGATTCAATAAAAAAATAACAATCAAAAGACTAAAAACTGTGTTTTCTATTTAATTCAAATTGGGACATCCTTTAGTATAACTATAGTAGACCGTGACCTCCTTTCTAGACAATAATTTCTACACTTGTTAATATTAAGTTATAATCCATTAAGCTGAAGTTGTCCACATTCACGAAATAACTTTATTTCTGCATATATTATACAGTAATCAGTTCGACTTAAGTAGAAATGGTAAATCATTAATATATTGAATGAACAGTGGAAGACCTACACTGTTCATTCCATATATTAATCTTGCGGAACTACTACAAGTACGAAATCTGACACAGGCTTTCACATTCAACAAAGTTAGAATGGCCAATCAAGTAGCCTATAATAAGATTGATATAGTTGGGACTTAAGTTCTTCAATTTAGAAAATAAGTTGAGATAGAACCTTGATGAAAGACCTAGATAAGTCTGTATATAGAACATCCACCTCTAAAGATTCATCTAGGGTATCAAAGAACATATCATATCATAGCTGTCGGGTTGATTAAAAATATAAGAATATTTGTGAAAAAATATTAATATATTACTTTTAATTGTTTCTCAGGTACTGCTTTCAAAACCTGCAGTAATGTAATATTCATTTCCATTGACACAATTTTCATTGCATTTTTATTTAATCATTCGTTAATATTTTAAAGCTATAAAAGTATAAATAGCATAAATTCAATAAAAACAAAATATACTTAACGTAACGTAATAATTATAGTCCTGCCAAAATTCCAACTTACTACATTTGATTTGTAAACTATTTAACAAAACTACAAATTTGTTAATATGGAAAGAATAATATGGGTGTTGTACTGAATCGAAACATAAGCAGTGGAACAAAAACGTTTCTAATTACAAAGTTATAAACGGATCCTACGATATAGCAACGCTTGATGGTTTCTTAATTATAGATTTAATTAGTATCATTTCCTACAAGAACTCTAAAGTCTTTGATCGGCCGAATTGGATTAAGCGCTAATAGAATATCATGTGTTATTGATTAAAAGCATCTTTCATAATGAATGTCACTTTATATTCATTTTTATACACACGCACATATGTAGATACATACATGTTTCGTATTTAATGTAATATAAAAGATAATACTTGTTTCAAACGGTACTAGCTCCAATGGTAAAGTTTAGATTTATTTAATGACTGTGGAATTAGTTTGATTATTTTTAATGATTGAGTCGAGCTACTGTCCATTAATAATATATGCACAGGTTAATCTTAACATTTTTGATTAATTATTATTCAGCAAAAAGTAATATATCCTAACATGAAAATATGTATTAAGTGATGTTTACACCTATTACAGCAGAACAGTCTTTCTGACTATAAATAACAGCTTTTTTTAATAGTAAATAATGATTTAGTCATTTACAAATGACGTGTTTTTTCTTTTGAGAATTATGTTACATAACATATATATATATACTGTTGTGTATTTTAAACTAAATATTTACGTAAAAATAAACATGCAATATGTGCAGACACTCAAATGTACAGAAAATGTGGTGCAAGGCTAAAAATCAAAAGTATTACACTCATATACATACATTAACTATGTAAAAGGTTTAGAATTCTTAGTAAAAACAAAGTAAGTTACGTTTATATACCTAAATATACGCTATATGACGTTTAATTTGATTTCAAAAGGATATATTTAATTAATTATCTTGCTTCAAACGTAATCAGTGCAGTGAGATATTTCCATATGTCTCGAGCTTACCAAGATTTTCTTTATTGTGTGAGATTTGTATTCCACAGTCTCGATAAAGGATAAAACATTGACTTAAATACAGTCATTGTTTGTGTTTAGTTCCTAACGTTCGGTTCAAGTTATATTCATGTTATATATCAACCTTCGGTGATCAAGTTATATTAATGCTATTTAGCAATTTATTGTAGCTTTAATACTTAAAATCAATTAGAGTATGTTTTGGCACTAGTTAAAAATATAATACAATATTAAAAAAAGGTATATACGATATCGACAAAACAATAAAAAATATAGTGTAGTGTAGCTAATTATGCTGTGCAACTAAATGGAAATGTAAATCCATTAATTCAGTCTGTATAATTTTGAAAATAATTAGTTTCTTATAGACAAAATGTCTGCGATAATAGAGGTTAAGGAATCAATGTAGATCACATACAATCATGTTACAGGAACCGCTAGACATTCCTTTGAAAATGGTGTACTGAATATAGTAACAAAAATGTCTTTATTTCGATTTATTTTGATTTCGAGAAGAATAAACAATCTGCTGTAGATTACATCAGACGTTCTCAACTGAGTTTGGGTCTGGGGAATTTCCTGGCCATCGCAAATTTCTTTTCGAAAATCAAGTTTTGATACATAGAATGAAATGGAGCCCCGTCTAGCACAAATGTATACGCAACATCTCCAGAACTTAAAGAACCAATATATGTAATAAAAACTGGTTCTATCACTTCTTTATGTTGAACTTGGTTCATCGTTCATCCGAACCGTTCACCTGATATGCAAATCATTATAGCTGGGAAATTTTTGACCGTTTTGATAACGCCACTTTGATGAAAATATTCCAGCGGCCTCCTTATAACGAAATGAGACAATTCTTTTGCCATCTATAACGGCGACTCGTTATTGAACACAATCTTTAAAATTTTCATGAAAACCCATATTTTAGTCTGTGCGAGATTGTGGACGTTGTCGGAGTGTCACATGTAACATTTCAAAGGCACCTCTAGGCTAAAGGGTACATCAATCATACTGATGTGTGGGTTACACATAATGTTAAACAACGCCAGCTGATGCAGCCCCCTCACTTGCGATCAGCTTATTAGAAGGAGTAAGGAACAAGCTATTCTTAAGAATATGATTATTGGAGATAAAAAATGAATTCTCTATAACAAGATTCGGAGCCGTAGGTTTTAGTTCAAAAAAAGCTCCCAAGACACCGTCAAAAATTAGTTTCCACCCACAGAAAGTAATGTGCATTTTGTGGGATTTTAAGGCCATATTCTACTATGAATTGCTTCCGAATTATCAGACGATCAACAATTTCTCTTTCTAAAAAACGTTTGCGTTAGTTAATAGACGACGAATACTTTTTCATCAGGACAAGAAAAGACCTCACACATTCACCGTCCGATTATCATTTGTTTCGTTCTCCAAAAAATCCTTTTAATGGAAAAAAATTTTAATCTTTCGAAGACATTAAAATTTACCTTAACGGATTTTTCAAGAGTAAAGACGAAACCTTTTGGAGAGACGACATTATGAAATTGTCAGAGCAGTGGGAAAAGTGAAAATAATAGTACATTTTGCGAAAAACTTATTCCCCTTTAGAATATGTATTACGTTTGAATAAAAGTTAACCATCCGATATATATATATATATATATATATATATATATATATATATATATATATGTATCAAGCTGTTATGGTTTTAAACCTTTTATTCAACGAAATACATATTTATATTTCGTTGAATAAAAGCTAACCATCCTATATATATATTTATATATATATATATATATATATATATATATATAGTATACGAGGGTGGTCTGAAAAGTTTCCGATCTCAACATGAAGATGGCAGCACTTATCAATAAAAGCAAGGGAATGTAGTTTTGTATCTATTATCAGGTACTCCCCAAAGATTCAGCCATTTTGGACACGTAGTTGTTATTTGACAGTCGCTTGAGTGAACCGATGTGAGTGACGAGTATCGAGTTGTCATTAAATATTTGTTTTTGAAAGACAATACGCCTATGCAAACAAACATGAGTTAGAGTCTGTGTACGGGGACTTTGCACCATCATTTACCACAGTGATTTTTGGGCAGCTGAATTTAAACGTGGCCGTAAGAGCTTGGAACACGCTGAACGTTCTCGACGTCCAAAAACTGCAACTACTGACGATAATATCGCTAAAGTTCACCAATTGGTGCAAGACCACCGTCCAATTAAAGTGAAAGAGATAGCGAAGGCTATGAATATGTCCAAAGAATGTGTTTATCACATGTTAAATTTAGGCATGAAAAAGCTGTCTCCGCGTTTACTAACGTTAAACGAAAAATGGGTTGGAATGAACATTTCCAACGCTCTGCTGATGCAGTTTAGGCGCAATAAATCCGAGTTTTGTCGCCGATTAATTACTGTACATGAAACTTGGATACACCATTATACGCCCGAAACAAAACTACAGTCAAAATAGTGGACTGCAAAAGGAAAATCGGCTCCAAAAAAAAGCAAAAACTGTTTGTGAGAAAGTAATGGCGACTGTTTTTCGTGATAGTCATGGAATTATCTTAGTCGATTATCTTCAAAAAAGAAAAACTATTACAGGAGTATGTTACGCATCATTACTTGACAAGTTGAAGACAGAAATTGTGGAAAAGCGGCCACTTTTGCCGTCTCACACCATGGCGAAAATCCACAAATTATGGTTTGAACTGCTTGACCATCCGCCTTACTCACCAGATCTAGCCCCAAGCGACTTCTTTTTATTTTCTCATCTAAAAATTGCGCTCGGAGGATAGAGATTTTCATCATATGAGGAGGCCAAGTACTATTTGGGTGGGTTGAAGAGATAGAAGCATCGCTGAGAGAAGGGTGTAGAGTTACAAGGAGACTATGTAGAAAAATAAATATAAATTTTAAGAAAATATGTCTTGTATCTTTATTAGGTCGGAAACTTTTCAGGCCACCCTCGTATTTATATATATAATAAATAAATAAATAATATATTGGGTTATGGTTTTATACCTTTTATTCAAAGTAACACATATTCCAAAACAGAAAAACTTTTTAACAAATAACTCTGGACACAGTTGATTTCTTATGCGACCTCAAGAAAAGCTTTTAAAATTTTTTATTTCCAATTGATGGAGCTTATTCTTCTACTGAGTTTAATCATGTGAAGTTACTCCGAAATCATAATTTTGTGATTCTGGGATCTTCTTGGCATATGCAAGGTTTTTATTACCTAAATTAACATTTTATGTGCTACGACCAATTTAGTAGACACGAATCCACTATCGTACCACCTAGAGTTAGAACAAATTTAATAAGATCTCTTGTGACTTGAACGTGTACAAGCGCCGAGCGATGACTGGATGTGTTTTTACTCGTACTGCAGCCGTTTTTGATCTGTTTAATTATTGTTATTTTTTATATATTTTACTTTATGTTAATTTTAATTGTTTGATTGCAGTGTATTGCTTACTTTGTAAACTTAAAGTTTTATAAAAAGCTATCTCTTGGACTCAATAAAGGACTATTATTATTATTTTTATTATGATGCCAGATTTGTAATAAGTACATATCGAATATTTACGGTGTTGTTGGTAATTATGTACTTCTGAACTCAAAACATCGGATCTTATCCTGCCGTGCCGATCAAATTAACCACCCTAATTGTTATTGCAAATATAATAAAATATAATAATGATAATTGTTATATAATAAACTGTATATATTACTTGTAGAAATGTATTTATTTAAATCATTTAGACCATTCTAACTTTCTTGATTTACGTTCTTTAGATTTCTTTTACTTATTATTAGATTTAATAATCCTATTAGCTCCTCAGAATCCAGGAACGGTAGTCATTTCATGGAAACTCTCTTGTAAATGTTCATGTCCGAAGAAAAGAAATCAAATACAAAAAGAAATCTCGCAATTGTGAAGTTCAACCTATAATTACGTTTTTTTCTGTTATGCGTTAATGAGAAATGATGACACATAAACTAAATATGCAACGTGTACTGTATAAAAAAAGGAAAAACCAGCTAATGTTGAATGTTTATTTAATCATAGTTAATAACGATTATATAGAACAGATGAACGTTTATTAATTATTTGCTCGAGGTAGCTGTGATTCTGAGAAAATGAAAACGTGTGGTTTACGAGGAAGAAGATACACGTATCGCCTTCGTCTTCGCAACCCACAACATATTTACAATAAAGATTGAAATTTCTGGAAAACGAGAAACAGCCTGAAAGAATTCGTGACGGCATGTATGTATGTATATACGTCTTGGTTCATATTAACAAATGATTAGGAACACAAGAAAGCAATTACATAATATAAGAACATACAACAAACGACTTCGTGTTCTACTTTTCTGTTCATACCCACGTAAACAAATAACTTCATGTTTATTAAAGTAAGCTCGTATTTTCCCCAAAACAATGACAAAATATTTACTTCATCTTTCTTCTAGAGTACCAAGTGAGATTGAAGGAAACTTTCATTTCTTAGCTTATCGTAGGAGTTGTGTTGTCACACAATTTTATTTAGAAGTCATTGTTTGCTGTTACTTGTATCTTATACTTATTTACAATGCCTTCTTTCAGAACAAAATGTATGGGTTATGAATGTTAGGGACAACAGCGATGTTATCCACTATCTATTTTTTATTTATTTTCAACATTGTTAATTTGAATTAATTAATTATGTATATATATATATATATATATATATATATATATATATATATATGTATATGTAGTACATTTGTGATGATACAGGTCTTACTATGCAAAGATCTACAAATGGAAGCGGTCAATGATTCAATAAAGTTGTTAACACTAAACGATCTATCAAATTTAACTACTAGATAGGAACAGTATTTTTGATGGACATGTAATAGTTATTTACTTAGTATTGCACACATGTAGGAAAAAGGAAAGGGAAGTAAGTAACAAAGCATCAAATGTCAATATTTAATTTGAATATAGTACACCAATTAACTAAAATATTCAAGTTAAGTTTAAGTATCATTGGCACTATAATTTTAAAATAGAGCTTTACATTATCTGTATAAGACAATAAGGACAAGTTAGAGAATAAAGTAAGTAATTAGTATAAAGAACGAATAGGAGTGAATACAAGTTAGAGACCTGAGGTACCACAGAAACGGCAGTGAATTCGTTGGAAAATTCATAAATAATGTATGAAATAAAATATAGTATAAATGCTATGTGTCTGTTTTCATCTCTCCAAGGCTTTTACACGTATACGTATACACGCGAAAAATGAAACAAGATTTGTAACAATAAATCTGTTTGATATAAAACCGTACTATTGTGGAGATAAGAAGCATTTTTATAAATAACAAAATATGTAAATAATTGGTAAAAATTAGCAAAATTAGCTAAAATTGAAATAGACGGATAATTGAGTAATATGACTCCATCATATTTTGTGAACAGGACTAATTCTAATACGTTTCCAATTATCAGGAAACTCAACTGTCTTTATTGCACAGTTAATAATTAACGATAAAGACTTACCTAAGGCACATCGACATTTCCGAATAACGAAAGTGGGAATTAGATAATTTCTGTAAATTTAGTTGAAAATGTATCCAAAATCGAGAAAGTACATGTACATATATAAGACAGTAAAATGTAATATTAACATTTAGAGATAGTAGGAATAATTATTACATCAACACGAAGAGGCACAGATCAAAAATACTATTAATTGTAGCTCTCCTTGTTAATTCCGCTTAAAATAGATAATCTGCAGAGTTTAATACTTTTTTGAGCGTACGTTCTTTGTAGTACGTTCTCTGTAGTATCATAAATTTAAGTCTAATTACTGCAAGTGAATGGTTCCATAAATTTCTGTTTTAACTCGTTTAAGTATGTGCTATTAGTATTAAAATCTAAATGCCTGGTTCTTTAAAACCAAAGTATATAAATTTGATAGACGTATTCTAAGCAATGTTGATAGGGTTGGCAGTTGAAGTAAGAGTGTGGAAAATTAAGCAAACTACCTGGAATAATATTTAAGAAATCAGAGAAGTATTTCTTTCTTTAAGAACGTTCTAAATTTTCCACCAAACTAGTATAGAAAGAAAATTCAATTTAAAATATTTACTATTTTTCAGTATAATTAATATAACAACAAAGTTCTCAATTGTAACTATTTAATTTCATTCCTTGTGTTAAAATAGGGTCCATGCAGTATCTTTTAAGATTTAAAAATAAGCAAAAGTGACTTAGAGTTATATTGGGGATATATGGTCTCTTCAAAGGCTCTTTTCTAGCATATTCGGTGACATGGGCGCATGAAGAAACTGAGCTAAATCTTGATTAAGGTGTAAGATAACGTGCGAGTGTTGCTTGGCAACAGGGAAGTTGTAGTTATCACTGCTTTGGGATACCAGGCGCAACAATGTAGCGGACCGCTACTTATTACTTCCAAAAAAAGCGCAGAACTAAATCGAAAAGTAAAGAAGAAAGTAGAAAAGAGCATGTGTTAAAAGAACTTTAAACATATCTGACCAATATTCTCTAAACCATGAATTAAATCATGCCACTCTAATAGACAACATTTTTCCAAACATAATATTTAGCAAATCGAAGACTAACGTAATACTCAGACATCACTAACCGTATCAGTGGAATACACATTAAATACAACATTAAATCAATTTTTAAACCCTATTCTAAACTTTCCTACCACTATTCAGTAAAGACTGTGATTCTCCACAAGGATCTGGTGTGTACGGGATTCCTTGATCATGGTGCATATATTGGAGAAATAAATCGGTCTATTGTCACTGGTGTTTCAGAGCATGAATATTATACAAGGCTGCTGCGCGTTACTGGTTCTGCATTTGCTGAGCATAGGTTTAAAACCAGATATTATATTCAATTCAGTTGTACCAAAATCCTGTGACCTACTAGTAATTATTATGGCCGAAAAATCCGTGAATCAATAGAATTCTCAAAAAACCGATGTAACAGATATACCGAGAATGCGGTTCCAACGCAAAAGCTAAGTTGAAGTAAACTTGTGAAAGGTTTTAAATTTATGAAGCCTTCGAAGAAGAAAACGAGCCAAAGGGGCGAAGACGTTAAGATCGTCTACGGATATATGTACATATAGTTATGAGGGTCAACACTGTAGAGGCTGGACAATAAAATCTGGAGAGACAGAAAGCCCGCAATAGATCAGAAACGGTCGAAGTGAAACAGCGGAATAGTCACCTCAAATAATCCTAAATCTTAGTACTATACAATGCATTTGGGTGCACTGCCAACCGGAAACTTCAGCTTATAGTACAGAATAATAAAATACATTTATGTAGAAATAAACTCAAATTATGAATATCACACATATCGACTAACACAGATTTTTATAATAAATCAGTGTCTTTATTTCTCAAAACTAGAACGTAAATTTGTATTCTGTAACAAATGAATTAACGGTTCCGTTGATAAATTTTAGCGGGTTAAATGTTTCGGTTATAGTTTGGTTTTGTAGATGAAATGATACGTAGGAAACAAACATTTGACCTACACTATGGAGAATTTAGAACAATTGTTCGTTCATTTGTCTATTTTTTTAAAATACATTTGAATACTGAAATGAAAAAACAATACCCCCCTCTACCATCCAAACATACGTACTAAAGGTACTAAAGAACGAAGGCGTGTCATCTCACTAAAATCGGTAGCAAAGTTGTCAGTGCATAAATAAACGAACACTTTAAAATCTAAGCGAATTGCCATTAGATGAATGTTGAAAGAATCGTCTTAATGTTAATAATACCCTGTTTACTACACGTTTCAAGAAATTCACCTATCTTCGGGTAAACTTGTGGGTGAACAAGGTTGTGTGGCTTGACCCACCTTCGTTCTTTCGTTCATACATTTATATGTTTGAACGGAAGAGGGAGATATTGTTCTTTAATTATTTTGCAGTGTCCTAAAGGCACGATATTCCCACAAAGAATCGTTCGTTAATAACATAAATTTACCTGATGATAGCTGAATACCTTGAAACAGGTAGTAAACAAGTTGTTATTAACATTTGAATGATTCTTTTAACATACATTTGAATAATGACTATTTTTACTATTTTAATTAAATTATTAATATTACTATGAAATGTTTATTTTTAAATAAGTGCGACATAAAAATATGCTCTTATTATTATAAAAGAAAACAAACTTCATTAAATATATACTAACTAAAAAGTATTTATTTTTATAACTAAAAATGTACTAGTAACTGATCTCTTAACTTTATACCTATATTATGATATTCAATTCTTTGTGGATTAAGCTGACTATGTCCTACTGGAACGTCATTCATTGGGAAAAGTGTTACGTTTTGTTTGTTTTTCAGCTAAATTTTGTTATATTTCTTCTTAATTTTAATGAAAGTTTGTGTAGCAGTTTCTTTCTTATGTGAATTAAATTATTTGGATCATTAATTCGATTCTTTTCTTAATAAATTTTCTTAATTTATTTTTTATGTATTTATTATATTCTTATGAGCGCTCGTATATTTCGACATATTACGAGCGTAAGCATTGTTCGTCTTGTCGCTCAGCTGTACCTAGTAAACGTCCGAGATTCCAATATACTAGAGGCTCTTTTAATTTAAATTTCCGAATGTAACTTCCGTATTTTATTCTGTTCAGATTAACCTGTATCTTAAGCGATTGTTATTGCCATAAATTTGTAGTACTTGAGTTTATTGAAAATTTCGTATTCGGTGGCAATTACATAAACCACCGATAGTGGATTTATAAGCGGATTCGAAAGACTTTGGTCATGTTTTTCTGCCTTGCTAATAGCTTCTTTTGTTGAATAAATTTTTGGTGTGCTTGGTACATGTCGTAATTTTGATTTAAAGTACCACTTCGACGTAGTATTTTTGTAATTAATTTCCCTTGAAGGTATTTACGTAACCCGTAAATTACACGAGATTATTGAACGGCCGTCAAGCTCAGAATTCATCCTCAGGTCAAGAAAGAAAGAAATATCTTGAAAAAGAAATATAGCCAAGTGATTTTACAATTTTTAATATATTCAATTTTTAAAAAAATACGTTTCTTTTACTTGTTAATTAATTAGTTAATCAATAAATTTTTGTGCTTACGAATAAAGTCAAACTCACATTTATTTTCGATCCTTTCACTTATTAAATTAATTTTAGCGGATAATTAAAAAATTTTTACGCTTAGACTAGTTAGAATTATTTGAAACTATAATTTTGCGCTATATTTTATTCTTTTTGTACAACACGTAATTTAAATTAGATATTACCTAAATATAAAATAGCCTAGCAGTTAAGACAATTCTAGAGGGTTGTCTTGATTTATGTACTTGCAGTTGATGTAACAGGACTAGGTCAGTTCTGGAGAAATTACTTTAATATTCTTACTTTGTTTAATTCTTTCCTATAAACAGGAATTTCAGATTACGTTAAACCTTAATTCCATTTATAAATTAAAATTACATTTCTGTATTTTGTATATTCGTAAATGTATTTCCTAAAATTTAGCCATTTTGTCCGTTCGTTTCTTATTAATTAACTAAAAGCAGAATTTCGGATACTTTGTAACACCCAGTTCATTGCGACTGATAGCAGTACAATAAATAAACTCTTGTATTCTTACCATAAACGATCCTTTACCTGACTTTCATGGTGCTAAAACTAGCTCAAAAGAAAACTTTGAGAGTAGAGGGAATATAGATTTCTGAAAGCCATTTGGCAATAGTGAAGCAAACGGAATTCACAAAACATGCCCGTTATTTAATTGTCATAAAAGGAATTCCTTTTTTGTTAAATAAAAGAACTTGTAAAACTGAAGTCACTAACTAGCAGTGTATTCAGCGAAATATCTAAGTAAATAAATTGGAACCAAAAACTAATTATCCTCACCAATAGATATAGACTGGTTCAAATTAATCATACCTAGATTATCGTTTAGTTGAGTGTCTCTTAATAGGCACTCCATCAAAAAGAAAATATGGAGAGCCCTAGTATATAATGTTCAGCTTACTTAATGAACCAGTAAAAGAGTGAATATATTAAGTGTATATATGAAAAATTTTATAATTGGCAACTGTCGAAACTATTAAATATGAGTATATATGAATATTAGAAAATTGTCTACTGTTAATTAACAACGGTTTATAAATTAGCAAGAAAATTCAAGCTATTGAATATATAGAACGCTTCGTTAATGATCGGTGATTCAAAGTAATTATTATATATGGATATGTAGATATATATATATATATATATATATATATATATATATATACAATATATATATATATATATATATATATGTACATATCCATAAATTATCATTGATCAAGACCACGTATGGTATAATAATCTTCCACTGTTTATAAACTGGTAATTAAATCAAAGCTATTGAATATTTGAAACGTCCTGATAATGATTAATTATTAAAATTAATTAGATGTATGTACTGATTAAATAATTAGTCGTTGTCTAATGAATTAAATAGCTCTGTTAAATCATTAACTGCGTTTAAACTCGATAGTAATTTCCCGCAATCTAACAAGTAAATGAGCCTGTTAAATGGCAATACACTTTTCACTCGAACTAGTGCTGAGGGTGTTAACGTGATTGTTTTGTCCTTCCAGTCAGTGATAAAATAAAGTCAAGATAACAATTTGATCCGACGTAGTCGCAATGTGCTCGACTTATACCAATACAATCCAAAACAACTAAATTCCAAGTCGATATATTAATCTATCTGCATAATATCATTCTAATAGGACGTACGTAAGGTACGTTCCCGTTTTAATTTGTTGCACGATCTATTACCAAATTGAACTCTACGGTATGACAGACGAAGATTTACTTCTCTGAAGATAGAAACGTTACCAGATGGAGACGGTCGTGTCTGTTACTCAGTAAATGGAAATAAGATATAGCGCACCACCTATATCTTATTTCCATGTACTGAGTAACAGACACGATCATCTCCATCTGTTTAGGTTGACAGCTATACCTTGGGAATATAACTCTGCTAGTATGCTTTTTTGTCTAACTTGTTTTGAACTTGACAAAAGATTAATTAAAATGAATGAACATATTGTGCAGTATAGCGCAACTATATATATATATATATATATATATATATATATATATATATATATATATATATATATATATATATATATATATATATATATATATATATATATATATATATATATATATATATATATATATATATATATATATATATATATATATATATATATATATATATATATATATATATATATATATATATATATATATATATATATATATATATATATATATATATATATATATATATATATATATATATATATATATATATATATATATATATATATATATATATATATATATATATATATATATATATATATATATATATATATATATATATATATATATATATATATATATATATATATATATATATATATATATATATATATATATATATATATATATATATATATATATATATATATATATATATATATATATATATATATATATATATATATATATATATATATATATATATATATATATATATATATATATATATATATATATATATATATATACATATATATTATTTTTGCACATCTTAACGGATCATAATACAGATGTCTATATTCATGCAAACACCTAAGCCTCTCTTCAGCATACTATTCATACGTTCGATTCAAGTTCTAATTCTTAAATCTAACTTATGGCAAATTGACCACTGTCTCCTATTAAATAATCCTCTGCTTCAATATCTATGTATGTTTGCAGGATTTGTCTTCTATACCAGACACCAACCAGGGAAACCTGTATTAATAGCAATAATTCTTTTTTCTATTGCACATTATTTGTATATTGATAGCATAATAATTTTTTCCAAAACGATTTTATTAATTATTCTGCTGACAACTGGTTGGCTCAGAGAAAAACTATGTCCACGACCTATATTCCTTCGCTAATTTCCTTACTTAAAGAAGTTAAATGCAATAATAACACGTAAGTGATCTGGTATTCTAGTGGATCTTTCAAACTGTTGCAGTTAAGGGACATATCATTTATTAATTACCTAAAGGAAATTTTGTCTAATCTGCATAGGTTCAAATATAAATATTTTCTGGAAACATAAAGTACTGTAAAATAAATATTTTGTAAATATTAAGATAAATGCGTCTACCATTTTCATTATATCCAACAATCATAAAATGGATTAAATCATTTGAAACCATGATTTTTTAAATTAGAAGTAACCAAGATGGTTGGAACTGTTTTCATGTCACCTCTTAAAGAATTTCTAAAAATAACCTACTAACGACATGATTTGACGCTAGTGGTTCAGAATTAACTATGGGAAGGTACTATAGAATACCAACTCCCTACTAGTTTCAATGTACCGTTAAAATTAATAGTCGTTAAGATTTTAACGGGTACTTAAATTTAATATTTTCTTTGCACAATAGGCGATGTAGCAGATTTCGCTTAAATATATACTAAAATTTCGGTTTGTAGTTGAATAATTCGGTAAAATTCGGTTTGTGTTACATAGACTCGCAATTTTTCGAATTAATCTATTTTTAGAATAAAAAATATCGTTTAATAATGGTTGTATTTTGTTGAAAAATAATGTTTTATTAATGGGTCGAAAATCTACTAAAATACAAAATTTACAGGAAGACTATGGTTTCCTTTTACTTTATGTACGCTCTTATGGATGAGAATGTTGCCCAGTGTCTCACTATTAAAGTGAGTCCATAGAAAATGAGTATTAACAATGTACATGAATTAAATAATATTTGCTAATTACTTAATGTTATTCGTGTTATATAATTTAGAAAACATTAATTCTATTAATGTAATTTATGTATTTGCGTATAATTTCGGAGGACGAATAATTTTCTGAAAAAATTTATTTTGAAATTGAGAACGAAGAAACGACGAGACAGTAATTTATTACCACTCCATTCTAACAAAGTGTAATATCTTTATTTAATTTCTCAGTAAACTGACAAGATATCTTTCTGACGCATTAAAATTCAAATACTGAAATTTAAATTATGGTCACTGCAATCGATAATTTTTCTTCTTTGATGCTACACAAAACGTCCTACGAAAATAGAACCTTCTAATTGCTGAAAAAGGAGTAATCGAAGTTCGAAGTTCTCATAAAAACGAGCCATATATTAATTTAATGATCTGTTTCGTTTGACTGTTATAGATACGTAGAGCAGTATTATGTGCCACAGAGAATGTGTCTACATTTGCAACATCGCATCCACTCTGAAGCTTGCGTATTTTTGTCCGTAACATGTGTTGATGTCGTAAATTCTGATTCACTTTTGAAAAATAACAAATGAACATATTAATTCTAATATTTTCGACGTTTTTCCATTAGCGACAAACTATAAAACTCTTTATTTTACGACGGTTACTAAAATACTCATTCGCCTTCGTTTTCTTTTGTACAAAGTGAAACAGAAACGCTTTGAGGAATCCGAAATATTCATTGAGACAAACTGTCACATAGGTATGGTTTGAATACGTTTAGTTAATGTTGATGTTTCATATTTTTCATGTCAGACGAAATCTCTGTGTCTTAAAGTAGTTTATGTTTCTCTTTCGAAGAAAATATTTTAATGTAACATGCTTTTAGAAATGAGCGCTGTATTTGGTTGAGTCGTAATTACAAAATTTAATAATACTTGAATATTGTATGCATCGCTTAAAAAGAAAGACACATACTAAACACCTTTATACAAAGGTGATGGAATGCAACTTCTTTTGTGACACGCTGGTAAGTTGTGCTCATCAAGTTATTAGTTTTGTTTAACTAAGAGCGTCTCGGAGTTTTTGACGAGATGGATAGCGTTGAAATTAATTCTATCATTAAGTACATCTTCTTGAAATGCTTAGCAACCAATAACTCGGCTACTTCTTTTTACTCTGACGATAAATATAATCTAATAAATTAATTCAAATATTGCCGTACAACCGGTAAAGACGTATTACGTAATTTATCTCCGAAATCTACCACTATGCCAAAAATTTTTAAAAAATTATATGCTATAGTGTTAAAGACTCGTTTGAAAATGCCTGAGATAACAGAGGCTATAAAGTCTAAAGAACGCTCAGCATACATTCTAAATTATGTGTTGGCTATGAAGATTCTCCGCGAGATGAGTACCATGACAGCCTTCACAGCTTTAATCAAAAATTCGTAAAACGCAAAAAAACAATAACTTTTAAAAAAAACTATGTAGATTTTATGCACCAATTTATCATCACACATGAGTCTTTTCTTCATCATTATACGCCTGAAACTAAACAACAATAGAAACACTAGCGATACAGTCTCTCCTTCTTCAAAGAAGGTAATGGTTGTTCCGTTTGCAAGAAAGGTAATGGCTTCCGTTTTTTTGTGATGCAGAATGTATTGTTGATTACCCAGCAAAAGACCAAATCATCACAGATATATTTTACGTGAGACTTTTAGACAAATTAGAACAAATAATTTATGAAAAGCATCTGCGTTTAGCGTGTGTATCTTTTTGTACACCTAAAAAATAGCTTGTTGGTTAGAAATTCTTAACAGGCAAGGATGTTAGAGCCACTGGGTATGCTTACTTTAACAAATTTGAGAGTTTTGAATTTTATTGAGCCATAGAGACTTTGAATCGTTGCTGGTTCAAATATATAAAGGTGGCAGGGAATTATGTTGAGGTATAAATGCAATTTCGAACTGGAAAGCTTTTTCTTTATTTCCATTACATGAGCTTTTCAGCTCACCCTCGCAATTTACTGTAGCAGGAAATTTAGTTCATTTTTTCTATTACTAAAAGTATGTACAAATAAGTGGTAGGATTTATTAGGCAATGGGAAACAAAGGGAAATCGAGAGCATGCGGGCATACGATGTTCAAGTTATATCTACTTATTTCCACGCGATTGTTTATGTATTTCATATTAAAACTTTTGGTAGGTGTCCATGCACTATTTCTTCTTTTTGCATAAAACTACAGGAGCTTTTAATTATTTAATTTAATTTTATGTATAAAAATAAGTAAATAGAATGAAAAAATATGCCTACAAGTAATTGGTAAACAGAGATTTACTTCAGTGAAGTTTTATAAAATTGAGTGCATGTCCTAAGAAAATGCAGATATTTCATAGTATGACAATAAGAAACGGAATTCTTTTTAAAGACAAAAATTATTCGCAAAAGCAAAAGTGTGATTATATCTCAATGAAATCGATAAATAAATAAAATAGTACATATTCTAATAATTCCATGCAATTTCAAAGACCAAGCACTAATTATTTACACTCCGTTTCTCCTTAGGAGCACTTCGTTATTTAGAGGGATGTACGAAGTTGATATTATACACTGAAATTGTGTAGGTAATACAAACAACATTTTTCTGTATACGAACTCCGTTATGTAGTATGTAAAAAAGGTTTACAGACTTTCTCGTTTATTGGAGCAAATTAATTTACAGAGAAATCAGCAACTTATAGAAAATATCATCGAGGAACACAAAGTTTGATAATTTAAATAAAAGGAACTAACAAACTATAGGAAAAGAAAAGAAATTTTATGCTGAAAACTAAGCAAATAAGAGAAGAAGTTCATAGGCTAGAGAGAAATATAATGAAAAAACCTTGTCATACATAAGGAAGAACAAAACATAAGGCAAATATATAATTAATAACTAAGGAAGTTAAGTCAATTATGGGTTTGACATCGAATTAAAATTAAAGTATATAAGCCACAAGGGAAACGAACAAATAAGGAAATGAGAAACAAAGATTAGGGCAAATACATAGAGATCTGATAGTATCGTTATTAAAAATATAAATTTTTTTGCTATTTTGATTTCGTTTTTCCCTATTCTATGGATTTGTGTACTGAAATTTTTCAATAATGAAAGCTTGTATTGTTTACAATATAAAGTTATCAAATATAAAAGAATGAACAGTACTACTACTTCGTCTTTTTCTAAAGAGAGTTAGTTATAAATATTTTATATAACAATTTCAAATGTAATAACTTTAAAATTAAAGGTATAGCGATAACTGTATTATACAGAAGATATTCCTAATAATTCTGTCCTATACGAAAGGTAGCAAGTTAAAACTTGTTTCTCAAGTTTCAAAACCTTATCTCGCAACTTTATATTTATTAATTTTCTGTAAGATAAATCAACATTGTCATCGAGATTAACCTTAATACTAAGATTGACTTTAGATGAGTTTTTCTAGATATATTATATTCTTCATTCCCGTCTCCACAACATGCAAGCACAAAGGCTTCTTTCAAGCTATCAAGCATAAGGTCTATGAATGTGTCCAGTTTACTTAAGATGTTTCGATTTCTTATACGAAATTTCAATATTGTGCAGATGTTATGTTTTTACTTTATTAAAAGCAATATTGATTTATGTTTATGCTGTAATAAAATCCAAATGAAATGATGCAAAATATAGCAACGCTATAGATTTATTTAAAAAAGAAAACAGGAATGTCATCAAAATAGAGTTTTTTTATCTAAAATGTTAAGAAGTCAGAAACAGAAACCTGAAACAGGATTAAATGTATCAGAACAAAGGAGCTACAAAAATAGACTACGAAACAAAAAGAAATATAGCAAACGCAATATAAGAAACAAAAAAGAAAGATGTAGATATAAACTCAGAAGAATAATGGAAAAAGTCGCCACTACGAATTGCATCAATTCTTTAAACGTATACAATTACAATAAATACAACAGAAATTAAAACAAGAGGAATAAAGAATAAAAATAGAAAACTGAACACAGTCCCAAAAAAGTAGGAAAAATACCGATTTAATATTCAAAGGAAAATCAAAAAATAAAAACTAAAATAAGCAACTAATACAGAGGAGGAAGAGAGTTCTAGCAAAGAAATAATAATTAGGAAGAATAAAAACTTGCAGCAACGTGAAGAGATACAGTAAGAGAAAGAATGTTAAAGGAATGCAAAGTTTATTGTAGAAACAACTAAAATAAAATTCTAAGCAAGAAGATACAAACAAAATTATATAAAACTAGACTAATTATAAACAACTGCAGTGAAGAGAGAGGAAATTATGAAAATAATGTAAAATGAGAAGAAAGTAGACTGTAATAATAGAAAAATAAAATAGTAAATTTCAATATGGAACACGAACAGAGGCAGACCAGGAAAAAAAGTTGAGGGAGAAATTTCAATGGGCGATAATAAATGAGAATCAAAATGCACTTCGATTGAATACATTATGCACATTACTCCATTATTTCCTAACGTACTAGATTTGTTTTCAAGTGAATTATTATTGCTGTAGATTCTGTCTTTCAGAATTGCTTTATTGTACTATTGCTTACTTCTGCAATAAAGAAATTTTGTGTTATTGTATTATATAGCTCCAGTTTTTTTAAACATTTATCTCAAAGTGTGAATCGATCATCGATCAATGCGATTTTTCTAAACCCCACATAATGGTCCTTAGAAATTCTTTTGAAATGGTAATAATATCTTAAGTATTCATTCATTCTATAATCTATGATTATAAGCCAAACAGTTCAAAGGCTTAAGCACAGTGGTCATTATACCGTCTCAAAAAACCTTCTTACTGCCGTTTGACCAATCCCCTGTCCTTCATAAAAGTCATCCTGCTCAGCAAAATTTTGAGTAGTCTTAAAAGCTTAAATAGGTTAAATAGGTTAACCACGAAACAAAAAGTCCTTTTAAACTCGTCACAAATATAAATTACAATCATGATAGTTTACTCCTACAATTCTTAACCTTCCATGAAAATGTTCTAACACCATGCTTATATTATTATAAGTATATACATGTTTTCTCCTAATAGTAAATCTCGACCTAGTAAGCTGGCAATCGTCTTAATTTTATTTTTACTACATATAATTAGATAAGGTAAAAAGTTTTCAATTCTCATGTTATTAATTATAATATAATAGCTTTCAATCGATTTATTCCTTTCCATGTTCCACTATCTGATGTTGCCATACCTTTCTTCTAGCACAACCCTTAGAAACATAAATTTGACTACCTCATTATCTTTAATATTGTAATGTCCTGGTATTCAGATCAGTGAGACGCTATCGTCTTGCACTATTGAGGTCGTCTTTATAGTATTTGATCATTTTTGAACTGATCATAGAACTCATAACGGCTTTTGTAATTGTATTACTGTCAGTTGTTAAGTTTCGCTGATTTGTACAGTCTTCTTCTTTGATTCCCTTACCGTAAAGTACAACTGCAAAAAAATAAAACTGAAAAACCAGTGCGTTTTCCTAGGCTTAAAAATATTTACCTTTTGAAACATATTTCACAAAAAAGTAATAATTTGGAGCAACATATTCGATACTATTTTACAAATCGAATTGGAGAAAATAACTACACTTTTCTTCATCCTTTTTTATGGATAGGGGCTGTATTACTATAAAATATATTTCAGCTTATTCGCAAATTAAAATATAACTAAGGTATTTATGTATTAATATAAAAATTGCCATATGCTATATGTCACAAACATTTATGCAAACATTGAAAGTTAATTCCAAAAACTGTAATCTAAATCTTGTAATAATACATGCGCAAGTTATGAAGTGCCAGTTTTTTTATATTTCTTACTGAGGACAGTATATAGTAGGTTAATATGTAATATAAATTATTATTGGCAGTCATAATTTACACAAAATTTTGAGATTTAATAGCTTAATCGAAAAAAGCCAAAAAAATTCTTACCATATCAATGTTCGTGCTCTGTATACAATTTCGACAGCCAACTTGTCATCATCAGCAGATTATTAATCACAGCGTCGCACCTGTATTATCGGTAATTCTTACACAGAATCCACTGTGATTAATAATATGCTGATGACGACAACTTAATTAGTTATCGACATACCTATACAAAGTCGATGTTGTAAGGGTTTTTTCCCTTTTTTGATTAAATCTAATGACCATGATTTCTGATACTAGTCTATTATGAAATGTATCATAATCGACGATACGACACGGATCTATGCTTACGAAGCAGCTGATCAATCTAATAAATATCGTGATAGAAGTAAAACAAGACCCAAAAAATCATGTCAAAGTCGTTTAAAAATCAAGTCATGTTAACAGTTTGCATTGATGACCGCAATGTAGTGAATTATGAATTTTTTCCAGTCACTATTAAAAAGGAATATTATTCAAGTGTGCGAAACCACACGTCTAAAGTGCGAATTATGTAAAGATAACCAGTGGTGTTTGCATCACGATAATGCATCGTGTCATACTTCATCGTTTGTCCGAGATTATTTTTTCTATTGCCACATCTTTAAAGACCACTCCGTCGTGTACGTCGTTTGGAACCGATGAAAGAGATAAAGACAAAATTCAAAACACGTTTTGGAGGCTACACTAAAACCCGATTTCTAGAAGTGATATGTAGATTGAAAATAGCATTGAAATAAGTGTCTTGTTTCGTAAGGGAAATACTTTGAAAAAAATGGAATAAATTTGGAAGAAAACAACTACTTTGCGTTTTATTTAACGAAATATAATTGCGTCACAGAAGTTGGTACACAATCATTCCGAAATTAAGTTGTCATATTTCGTACGTAGGCGTAAAGTGTGCAGTTTCGTTTGACTGTAATTTATACACTCTTTTACGAACAGCTTATGAAGTCGTAATGTTTTATCTTAGTTTAAAATATATTCATATATCACATAATTAATTTATTCGCGTTTATACATAAAGTTTATTACTCCTTCAGAGACGATTAAGTCATTTAGTAAGTAATTAAACAAACATGAAATAAGCTATGAAGTGGTAAATATTGTTGGAGACCCTGGTTACTAGATTTAATAAAAAAAACACTTACAACATCGACTTATATATATTAACAAGTTGTTCTTTTTTAAAATAATTGATCATCTTCTCTGTTGAATATAAATGAAGTTCCACTGTATTGGGTGTACCCAAAGTTTTGTATTGTCAAGATCTTTTGTTTCTTTGACATAGTCCCCATTAATGTTGAAGACACTTTTTTCGTGTCAGAAAATCTATTGTCTTTCACTTACTAGCAGAAATAGTGACATCTTATACAGATATCAGGCAGTACTGCTAACATAAGGAAAGTATTGAGTCCGATTTAGTAACCGGGCAATTTAAATGAACTGGTCCCAATACTTTGTAATCTAGCAGTATTAATTTAATACTGCTACTCTCTCTCGAATGCTCCATCCAGAATTTATTAAACAAGGAAAAATGATCATCCAACAATGTTATTTATAGGTTATTACATGCCGATGCAACAAGTTAAAATTACTTCTGTTTGAGATGTTTTTTGGTCAAGAAAGCAAATACCTGATTAAATTATCTTATCTTTTTACCTAATTGAGTATCCTGTGCTTTATGTCTATGAAGATTTTCTAATATAACGGTATTTACATAATGCTAGAATACCGCATAATAATGCACCAAAAAAATAACTTCCATAAATAGTAACACCATTTAATTAGTACACCAGAAAGGACTTTCTAGGCCACAGAAAATTTTCGTTCTACATGTACACTGGTGAAATGATTCTCAGGAATTACTTGTCGTACTTCGTACATTATACATACTTGATAGATATGCCCACGATTTAGTTGATGTTAGGGCTTACCACAACAGCCAGAAGGAGGGCGAAGGGAGAATTCTAATTCGAAAAACAACCTCACATGATCAAGTAAACACCCCAGGCTCTGAAAATAACGAAACCACACGCGTCATTGTAACAATTATACCAGGTTATTTAAGTGTTATTTCTCTTTACATGCCTCTCACATGTACATTGAACCTTTCGCAAATTAACTGCACTGCTCGACACACACACGCACACACATGGCCGGAGATTTTAACGCCAAACAAAGAGCATGGAACTTGCGTTTACAAAATCTACGTTCATGCCGGATAAGACATAATCTTGGACCCAACTCATTTTGGAACCACTGGCACACCTGACCTGACGTTTAAGATATAATGGCCTACAATTCGAATATACCATTATTTCCTTTACGAACTTGACTCCGACCATAGTCCTATCCTGATCTAGTTCGGACAAGATATAGGGACACTTAGTACCTTGTCATGAGCAGATTTTGCAGAGAAGCTGAAGATGGACCTCCCCTACATAGAAATGATCTTCTCGAAAGAAAGCCTTGAAGATTTCATTCATAATCTCACCAGAACAATTCAACAGGCTGTTTGCTAAACAGAAAACCCAATGAAGAAGATCCGCCACCCAAGTGTCTTACCTGGTGATATCCAAAACTCGATATGTCAAAATAACACCATCAGAAGAAGATTAACTAGGGATTCGGAAGAACGACGGCTGACAAATAGACTGTCGGTAGACATCATATACAAACTAATGAACCACGGAAACGAGCGATGGGCTTAGATCTATCCTAATAGCACTCCCGCAGTTCCCATGTTGCATAACACTTTCTTGTATGACATTCCCTAAACTCCTCCAGAAATGAAACTGGCGCTCTACGTTGACGACATTGCGATTTTTGGGCAAGCACGTTGACCCGATGTTGCTGTGATGAGATTAAGAGTTGGATGATGAGCATCTAAAAAAACAAAAGGTCCAAACTTTACGGAACATATAGAAAGCAGTCTATATTAAAAGAAATGAGATGTGAAGTCCTGCCAGTTTCATTCATCTTGTTATTACATTGTTTCAACTCAAAGTATTCATAAAATTCTGTAACACTAGAGTTTTTCTTTCAGTACATTTTATATTACCACCAAATTTAGGGCAATTGAAATAATTGAAAATCAAAAAATTCCTTTAGCATAAAAAGTCAATTCAAATTTATCGAATGGTACGTTAGTTGGTACATAAATACAAATCAAATAAAAAGTAATAGACAATAAACACTGATACAACTATATATGTATATGAGAGGTGTTAATCTAGAAATCACAAGTATATCAAATGTCAGACACATAAATTCTTGAATGCTGCGATCAAAACTCCATCGCCAATAGTTCTACTAACTAAGTCGCAATCTCTGTCGTTTCTTAAAACCGTAATTAATAATAATAAAATAAAATAATAGTAATAAAATATCCCCAGTAAGCCACGTTTCCGTCAAAAGAACTATATCACAATGAAAAATGAGTACTATAAATCACATCCAATTTGCTTCGCACACCACGTACATTTTGATAGAAACAATGCAATAGTAAAATGTTAGGCCGATTTAATTTACCGAATTTGAATTCATTTTTATAATTTTATGTATATGGTTAGAGAGAGAGAGACACCTGGAAAGGCGACCTATCCTGATTGAGACATCATCATAATTCGGTAGTTATCTTGTCAAGTCTGTTTATTAATCCTTTATTTGCATCGAACTTGTCCAGTCTCTCAGGAAGAATCTGCAGTGCCATAGAGCTCCCACAGTAGTCAAACTATCCTTCACAGAAACGATATCAGCTGCTGTCTGATCAACATTATTACCTTCCGTCAGTTGAGGTAAATTAAATATAATTAAGTTATTCCTACGCTTGTTACGCTCAACGACCTCCTGCATTATTTCATGAGGATCCAATTGGTCAAACATGGATCCATCAGCAGCATTAGAATTGTCGAAATCTTAGCCTTAATAGTCTTAATATCATTTTCGAGCGAACTAACAAGTGCGAGTAGGTGGTTCTTCTTATACAGACGTGGCATAAAACCCGCACAATATGAACCAAAATTGCTCAACTTTCTGCTTTTGTTCCAGAAACATTGAATTTCTAAATAACTTATTACAAACAGTGTGAACGTATATCGCAACAAATTTTGCTTTCTCGCACCAAATCATGCTTATAAACATTACAAGCATCATCTTTAATGAATAATATCATATCTCCCTCTCTCGACCAATACATAAATGTATTGACCGACAAAGCAAGAACGCTTCTATCTTGCATATCGGAGACTATGTTTCCAGTGTATAATAGACAGAAACTTACATCTAGGCTTTATGCCAATTAAAGAATGTTAAAAGGAATCATTCTATTATTAATAACACCCTATCAACTACATATGTTTCACCGATATCACGGATCGTCAGGTTGATTTGTGTTATTAATGAACAATTCCTTCAGAGTGTATTATCATATCTTTCGATACAGAAAATAATGAATAATATCATATCTCCCTCTCTCGACCAATACATAAATGTATTGACCGACAAAGCAAGAACGCTTCTATCTTGCATATCGGAGACTATGTTTCCAGTGTATAATAGACAGAATTATTTTCTGTATCGAAAGATATGATAATACACTCTGAAGGAATTGTTCATTAATAACACAAATCAACCTGACGATCCGTGATATCGGTGAAACATATGTAGTTGATAGGGTGTTATTAATAATAGAATGATTCCTTTTAACATTCTTTAATTGGCATAAAGCCTAGATGTAAGTTTCTGTCTATTATACACTGGAAACATAGTCTCCGATATGCAAGATAGAAGCGTTCTTGCTTTGTCGGTCAATACATTTATGTATTGGTCGAGAGAGGGAGATATGATATAATTCATAATTTACAGAATCGAAAGATATGATAATACACTCTGGAGGAATTGTTCATTAATAACACAAATCAACCTGACGATCCGTGATATCGGTGAAACATATGTAGTTGATAGGGTGTTATTAATAATAGAATGATTCCTTTTAACATTCTTTAATTGGCATAAAGCCTAGATGTAAGTTTCTGTCTATTATACACTGGAAACATAGTCTCCGATATGCAAGATAGAAGCGTTCTTGCTTTGTCGGTCAATACATTTATGTATTGGTCGAGAGAGGGAGATATGATATTATTCATTATTTTCTGTATCGAAAGATATGATAATACACTCTGAAGGAATTGTTCATTAATAACACAAATCAACCTGACGATCCGTGATATCGGTGAAAAATATGTAGTTGATAGGGTGTTATTAATAATAGAATGATTCCTTTTAACATTCTTTAATTGGCATAAAGCCTAGATGTAAGTTTCTGTCTATTATACACTGGAAACATAGTCTCCGATATGCAAGATAGAAGCGTTCTTGCTTTGTCGGTCAATACATTTATGTATTGGTCGAGAGAGGGAGATATGATATTATTCATTATTTTCTGTATCGAAAGATATGATAATACACTCTGAAGGAATTGTTCATTAATAACACAAATCAACCTGACGATCCGTGATATCGGTGAAACATATGTAGTTGATAGGGTGTTATTAATAATAGAATGATTCCTTTTAACATCATCTTTAATGATTACTAATGGGGAAAAATACAAAAAAAAATACAAAAAATAAGGATTAAGATAAGAACACACTCCATACTGAGCGGGTCCTATCTGGTGATTAACGTAATAAACAAGAAGGCCGCAGACAGTAACGAATTTTTGAATTAAACCCGGTATAAGCAAAAGAGAGTATAAAACACAAACGTATGGGGGAATAAAAAGAGTTAAAGGAAACATTAAAAAAAGAAAAGAATTGTAGTATGTATAATGTGTAGAAGGATATTACTTTTAAATTAAGAGGAGATGAACACAATATAAATCAACGGATTATCTAAGAGTTACAAAATGTTAACCCAGAGCACAAACTAATAATTACCATATAAAATACACTGCTCGCTGACACATTAAATCTGAGTGTAATATATCTTCGACTTAATTTATAAATTAATATAAAGAGGAACGAATAGGACTTTTTAAAGTAATTTCAATAACTCGGCGAGAAATATATTGTCTCATACAAGTATTAATAAAATTAACAATAAGTGCTCAGAAAAAATCTGGTAAAAACATATCTCCCAAGCTCTCTAAGGAAAGATACGTTATTTACTAATTACTTTGTTACTGTATGAAAATTAACTCGTGTGTATCAATTATCCACGTCAACCAAATAATATATTTTCCAATTATTAATTAATATTGCTATCGTTTCTGCTAAAAAGGGCGATCTAATTAAAATACTTCTTTACTTCTACATATGGTTAGTTAATCGCTGAAATGTACGAGTATAGTACATTTTGGATGTTAGACGATATTCTAATAAAGTTATTGGAATGATATTATCTTTGGGATTATTGATTTAAATTAATTTTATTGAATTGTCTTCTAATAGTTTTGAAAATTTTTTGTTTAACCCCTTACTATAGAATTTTTGTTGGACTACTACATTCTTAACTTTCTGTTTTCTTTATTATATGTATTTTCTTGGATCTTCTTAGGGCGTAGATTTGATATATTTTAAAACATTTTATGAGATTTTTTGGTAATTTAAAACACAAAACTTACCAATTTCTATCGCATTAATTCTATTGTAAAGTACACACACGCTTACAAAATGAACATGAACATATGGGAATATGAAGTGACTGAAATATAGTTATATACTTTTATATGGGGATATTAGTTACAGATCAATGGAGCGTTACGAATACGAACGAGAAGTTTGGAGATACAGGGTTACCAGGCATTTAAATATCTCTCTAATATCCTTAAACCATGAATCGGCAACAGTGATTCCTTTATCAAAAACTCCAAGCATTTTGTCCGAAGACTGAATGACCTAGCGATAGATCCTAAAGACTTACTAATTAATTTTGACGTCGAATTCTTATTTACCAAAGTTCCTATCGCTTACACTATCCAAATAATCCGACAAATTCTATCCACTATAAACTAGTCCGATAATTTCATCGATCTGGCAAAAACTTAGCTAATCTCTCTATTTCCAGTTCCGTGGTAGTTATTACAAACGGGTATCGGATGCAGCGATGAGGTCTTGTCTCCCACCTGTTGTCGCCGACATTCGAACAACAAATTATATACCTCTGCAATTTAAAATCGAAGCGTTGGTTCAGATACGTAGATGATGTTCATTATTTGGCCGCATAGTAGGGAATCCTTAAATAACTTTCTTGCTTTCCTAAATTCTCAGCACAATTCCATAAGCTTTACTATGGAAGTTGAATCAGAAGGTTCCTTGCCTTTCCTAGACGTCTTAGTGAATCGTCGTCTGGATAGTTCACTTGGACAATCAGCTTACCGCAATCCCACACATACTGTTCTTTTCCATCATCATCTCGCCCATAAACAGAGCGTCATTAACTCTTTAGTCCAGTTTTCTACATATTTGACTGGTGTTCCCTCTCCCAGGAATTAAATCACAACACCAATGCTCACAATAACCAGCATCCCCCCCCTCTCTAAAGCTTCTTTACCCTATATATGAGGCATCACTGACCGCATTAGCAAAATACTTCTTAAAAATAATATCAAAGCCATTTTTAAACCCCATTCCAAACTTTCAAACCCATTTTCAGTAAAAAAGCGTGTTTCTCTAGAATCACCCGGTGTGTACAGGATTCCTTGCTTATCGGTCAGGGTATATATTTGCGAAACGAAGCGATCTGTCAGCACTCGTGTTTTAGAGAATGAGTGTTGTACCAGACTGCTACGTGTAGCTGATTCTACACTTACTGAGCATAGGCTTGAGACTGTGAACTATATCCAGTTCGATTTGGTCTACTTGCTGTTCCGCGATAGTCATTACTTTGGCAAAAAAATCCGTGAATCTAATGAGATCTTTAAACACCCCAACAATAACCTAAATCGTGATGACGGTTATCCCCTATATAACGTTTGGCAATTCTGTACCTTAAAACTTCTCAACGGTAATAGTAACCTATGTAACACCCCCCCCCCGCAAACTTACGTTAATTCTTGAAGTGGTCATAAAAGTTGTGACGAAATGTCGGTGCCAGTATTGTTGAAAACACGTCTTGGAAATCAAGGTAAAGAAAGTATTTAGGGAATGTCTCATATACAAGAGTGGTGTACTATCAAATATATGCGATTGTAGACCTACCTCTTTGCTGTCTAACTTCGTTTTTCGAAAAACTCTAACTGCGTATATAGATTATATACACTCAAATTTAATATTAGATGTCTACCTCGCAATAAAGATTTATGGAGAAATCATATCATCACATCATTCGCAAATTACATGTGAAATAATGGCTAATCAGGGGCGGGTAAAAATACTGTACATATCGACCTGTTCAAAGCACTTTTTAGAACAAATCATTGGATTCTGATCAATAAGATAAAAAAATTTTGTTTTTGCGACCTTTTGCAACTCGTACTTAAGATATATAACGGATAAAATTCTAACATATAGTACAGTATAATAAGAAACGAGGGCCCATATGCGTGAAGGAAAAGTTAATATGAGGGTGAGACAAAAAATATTCTGAAGTTGACAAAATTATATTATGGCGCTACAAAAACAATCTTAAAATGTAGGTAAGGAAGCGTCAGGTGATATACACAAGGAAAAAATCCTGTAAAATGTAGCTACACTTACGATAGTATACGACTATTCCTTTCTATTTTCTTCAAAGACTTGAGAAATACATATATTCCGATAGCATATACCCATGCATCTAGCATGTTAACCAGGCAGCTGCTTCAATTCCAAAAATGTTGGATTTTATCATTCGTATTGTAAAGTCATTCATCACTATTTTTATCATTAGCTTTGATTTTTGAAAATTTAGCTTTCTAGATATAGCTAAATCTAAGTCAATGCGCAATGCGCAATGCATCTCTTTTCCAAATTAAAAAAAGTATAATTAACCTTCCCATATTCAGTGCGTGCAGAATCTTCATGACTGCGATAATGCTTTATGGTTGCATTTGGTTAAAGAGAAACCATACACTCTACAAATGTATTTTGTTCATTGATAAATATACTTTCACTCGTGATGGAGTAAATAACTATCACAATGAACACATTGTTCAAATAAATCCGTGGGCCCCGACAGAAAGTAATAATTCAGTATTTATGTGGTGTAGTCCAATTAATATTCTATTACTTAGGCGAGTTGTACTAAATAATCGTTTTACTAGAACTAGCTACTTAGCATTTTTAGAAATTAATTTGATAGTTCCACTGGATGACGTTGGGCACTAATTTCACTAAATTTGAATTTCCGTAATTACTGCTTTTGAGGATATATCATTAGCCTACGTAGCAAAATGATCACGAAAAAGGTACAACTCGACCGGATTATCAATTGTGCAGCACCCACAAGAGAAAATTATGGTGTATTTTTATTATTATATTTAATTTATTAATTTATATTATTAAGTATTTAATTTCGGTTTATTATATCCTTTATCAATATTGTAATTTATGATACAGAATAAATGTGTATAAATACAATAGTATTATGTTAGCTAATTTTGTGAAGTTTTATAAAGTTTTATATTCTTCTATTGTCCCATTTATATCCGTTGGACAAATAAATACTTTATTATACATATATTATATTTTTTATATTTTACAAGGAAAGTTTTAGATATTTCTTATCCTGTTGTTAAACGTTAAAATGAAGATATTATGAGCATAACTTCATACACATAATTAATACTTCGATAACTGCTAAGATTCTAAACATTATGTATTAACGAACGAACACGAACATGTAAACGTTTACGTGGTAGTGGCGTATATCTAACTGATTTATTCTTGCTACCATTAATTATAAATCATCCACGAAAGCATTTAGAAACCGTATCATTACTTAGAGATGAGTCGATTAACATAAAACTCACATAAAGCTGCACGTTACAAAATATTTCATAAATATAAATTACTATTTAATGTCCACTTTTTTTGTTAACTTGTCTAATAATATAGGCTTTCTGTAGAAATCACATCTCTCTTAATGGTAAGGTGTCTTCATGCCGAAGAGAAACTTGATCTTTTTTTTAGATACTACACAAAGGAGTAATTAATTCATGAAACATAAGAATTATTTAATTACGTTTGCAGAACCAGTTTTACTACTCTCAGGAGGATAACAAAAACATATGTACAAAAACACAGATGTTCATTAGTAAAAATCAATGTATATAATAAATTTATAATCGTTTCAAAATTAGATATTCATGAAGGAAATATATCTGAAAGCTTCATATTTATGACATAAACTAGATTCCTTGGATAGGTGACTATTTTTTAATGGTATTCCACAAAGTTTGTGAATTTTTTTATACTTTTTTTCATTTCAATTGCTTAAACATTAGAAGGAAAGCAAAACAAATAGTAGCAAATTTATTTTACAGAAAAATAGTTAAACGAAAGTCAGCAACTAGAGCTAGTGGTGAGTGAAGACGAAATACACAAAATTGAAATAGAATTATTAATAACAATAATGATAAATATTTATGTTGCCCAACACAACTCCATACAACATGTTTCCAGCTGTGATACCAATGAAACAAAATTTCTTGAGCCGCAGATAACATTTCCAGCACGGGGATTTCGCATTAGTTAAATTGTAATAAATCATTCCTAAGCAGTAGTGGAATTAGAAATTTCCAACTTCCATGTATTTCAGGAGTTATTGAAAAAGAAAATGTGAAATTTCCTCTCCTTGTAATAACTTTTTTGTCGTAGTAGATAGATAATTTTAATTTCAATGTTAAGACACTTTTTATTTTTATATTTTTATAGAATTTAAATATTCCCTTAGATTGTTTGCACATGCTCTTTTCTAGTTTCAACACTTAATTAAATTTTTCTAATAGAATATCAAGTAGGGTTTGAAATTTTGTGTTTTTTCTCCTTTTTATAATGCCATAGCGCATGTACAACTTATTTAAAAAAACTAAAATGCAGTTTGCGAAATATGAAAAAAAAAGTTATTAAATATGTTTGAACAATTGACCATTTCGTTCTAAACACAATTGTGCACTGTGTGGTGTTTACCCAATCGCACTTTGTAACTTACGGCGTGAAATACTATCAAATGCTACAAGAATGAATTTACGAAGATCTTCACTATTATCAAAAGTTTAGCACGTATACCCATATTTTAAGTAGCCTCAAATACAAAAATCCAAGTGTTAAATAAGAAAATCCAGGAGGCCATAGAATATATCCTCGAATGCTGATATACATATGAAAACTGATTACTGATTACTGACTGTAACTGTAAGATAATCGTTGATTAAATTTTGGTTATGAGATGGGATACTATGTTATTGGAAACAAGTATTAACATTCTCAATAAATGGTAAATCATCAAGTCTATCTACTAAATCTGTTTATAATATGTGTATGTTTCATTATTTAATATTTCCTTAGAAAGATATCAGCCCAATAAGTTTAGCACCCAAAATACCGTATCAAACTTAAAACCAAATTTCATTGATATCGACTTTCCTTAACAACGTGAGTTTCAATTTCTTAAGCACGAACATTGTGTCTATTAAAGAGACCATTATTTGAAAATATGCTTTTGTTAGACCATAATATCATACCATGAAAATTATTGTTATTCTCACATTGGTTAATATACCATTGGCAAAATGGTAATCTTGTCTTCTGATCTCCACCTCTAAGATCATGTAGGATTGTGTACTTATAAGTTACGATCGAAAAGAAACAAGTAGAAAGTGATCTGAGAAATTATATTGTTATTATCATCAATAACTCAATATCAAAGGTGTTTAGAGTCATCATGTAACCCAGAAGAGTGTATTTATTGATTTGACTTCCAGTGTCCATGACATTTCAGCCTAAATTCTAGTTAAATCAATTTATAATAAAAAATAATGAAAGATTCTTGGTAACGCGATTTTTTTAAACTGAGAAGGTGAAATCTAGCCTGAAAAATTTGAAAATATGTTTTATACTTCGAAATATTCTACAAAAAAGTGTTTATAACTCAACATGCAAAAACAAAATCGCAAAGTTTTAAATTATAATATACATAAATGAAATGTACGACTCGTAAGATATAACTATGTACTGGATAAAAGTAAAAAGTTAAATAGAAATATTATTCGTAAATTGTGACTAGATCCTGGATATTTATATATATATATATATATATATATATATATATATATATATATACTATTACCTCTGATAGATAAACCTCTAATAGATAAATAAAGAAACAAAGCATTATTTGTTTGTTTTAAAATATCCCGGTTAATCCCAGCAGTAATTACTTTTTTTTACAGAATGAATATATACCTTTTTTACATCGTGCCTTCATTAAAGTTAGTTTGTCATTGTCCGTTTGACTTCAGTCTTATGGCACTGCGATATCATTAATGGAAGTTGTTAGCCTAAAGCGTTTTGAACACTCATGCAGTTGTTGGCCGTTAATGATACCAGAGACCACAGACACACATATTACATACATATATGTGTTACGTAGTATATACATAAACATGCTCCCTACAAAGCATATATGTATTATTATACAAGTACATTTCTTTTTTAAAGGAAATTATTACAAGGTAGTTAATTTTAATTAGTCTGCCCATTCCATTGAGTTATAAGTAAATATGATAAATTTAATTCGACAAAGACTTGAGAAGGTTACAGTAAAATTATTTTAAGCGTTCTTAATATTCTACGGCTTTAGTTTTCTACTTGAGTACTAGTATTACGAGGATAGCCGTTTATATTTCGGGAATAGCAAACAAAAAAAATTTTTATGATCGAAAATAGTTTTATTGTTTTGCAAAATATTCGCATTGAAAATCAATGCACTTTTGCATTCGTTTAAACCAATCCGAAAAGCATTGCTGCCACTGTGAAAGCGGTATCTCCAAAATATGAGTTGAATGCCTCAACAGCCTCTTCCGGCATAGAAAATCGTTGACCACGAAATTTATTTTTCTCGTGTGGGAACAACAAGAAATCGCAGTGTGCTAGATCAGGGCTGCAGGGCGGATAGCTCATCAATTCAATGTTTTGCCCGGTCAAATATTCTATTGTTTGAACCGACCTGTGTGAGCTCGCGTTGTCATGGTGGAGAATGATCTGTCGTTTTCGGTTTGTTTTTCTTCTTTCTTCAAAAACTTTTGCCAAACAAATCGTTGTGTGCCATTCGAAATTCACTGTTCTACATCTTTCTAAAGGCACGGTTGCAACGTGACCGCTTTTTCCGAAAAAAACAGACGACGATTTGTTTTGATGTACTTCAAGTGCGAACAACGCCTATTGGTTTTGGCTCATCTTGGTATACCCACACAGTCGACTGCTGTTCACTATCGGGCTCATATGTATAGATCCTAGATTAGTCACCTGTGATGAGTTCATATATATTCTTTGAAGCACCGCCAATGTATTTTTTGTGCATTTCTTGACACCAATCAACACGAGTCCCTTTTTGAGCGGTTGTCAAATTATGTGGTACCCAACATGAATATAGATTCTTAACGGCTAAATATTCATGCAAGATCTTATGCATGCCGGTGTTACTAATACCTAGAGATGCTTCAATCTCACGGTGTGCCACATGACGGTCTTGCATTATCAATTCAGATACTACATTAATGTTTCCCAAACAACAACATTTGTAGGACGACCTTCGCGAAATTCATGGTCCAGAGAAGGCCGTCCAAGGTTGAATTCACTATGCCAATGATATACTGTAGTTTCCGATGGTGTTTCATCACTATATAAAGAATTCAGCTCGTCAGCTTGTTGAGATAATCCACGCTGAAAGTAATGAAAAATAATTGCACTAAAATGTTCCATTTTTTCGCTGACATAAAATTTTCAAATTACTGTCACCAGCGACTTGATAATAAAACTGTCAAGGTAAATACATTATCGAAAATGACAAACTTCACCATGCAATCATCAGATCGGAGGCAACACTAACAGCGTTGCTAATTCCCGAAATATAAACGACTACCCTCGAATATGATTATTATAACTACTGCGTAAAAAATGTGTCTAATACCTTACATATTCTCGATATTATATAAATTTTATTCTTACAATTTAGTTTTCTAATAATAACTACTTTAGTGCTTGCAAAGTTGTGAGAATAATGCCAATAAAGTCAATAATTACATATTTACTACCTCTGTTTTTTTAATTACATTACTTATGTGATACTCATTCGTATTTAAATTTTGAAACAATTTTCAAAAAATCCTGAATTATTTATTTCACATTATTCATTCCTGTCAAAAATAAAATATACGCTTCTACGAAGGCTGATTTCTCCCTTGTAATCGCACGTACATAACAGAGGTCTTATAAACAAAGTATTAAGGACGTTTCGCATTTATTTTTGACTGTGCAACAATTGGCTCACTAATCGGGATTTTTGAATAACGTTTATTTACCAGTAATGTATTTCTTTGTTGTAGTCTAATTGACTGTTTGCAGAAGTTGATGTTTTTTAAGAAATTTATTTTTAACTTTAAACTTAATAGAGGAACTTCATTAGCATATAATGAAAAAAGCTCGTTCGCACTTCCTAAATGAAAATCAACTGTAAATATTGAATAAATATATACATTTATACATGGGTATATATATATATATATATATATATATATATATATATATATATATATTAGGTAATATGAGTTAAATGTCTACATCATCTATATTCTACTTTACTTTATTGTTACTAGTTTACTTTTATATATATTTTTCGGATGATACCTGTTCCACGTAATGAAGAGAAATTTAACTATTTTATTTTACAATACATATATGCATACATAACACATGCAGTATTGTTATAGATTTAAACTATATAACATTAAATATTGGTTTACTAAAATTTATTTTAGTAGTGTAGTATATGTATGTACATATTATTTATAATTCTGTCTTAAATATTTATGTTAAAAATATTAATTTTACTCAAAATTTTGACGTTTTCATCTACGCTTAAATATAACAGTATTGTGATAGCAAATATGAAATATGCATTGTACGAAATGAATGCATTAAGCTAAGTAAAATAAGCATTAGGATAGAAATGGTAATTAATTTTGGCAATACACATTTATGACACAATTTTAAGAGTAATAAAATCAAAAATCAAAATTTATTAAGAATCTATTTAAAAATGCATTGTAATAACTTAAACTAAATCTATCAGAGGGTATACAATATCAAAGTAGATTCAGTGGACACTATTTTAAGATGTTTATGTATCATAATCTTGATAATCACTGGTTATAATTAACTAAAAAAGTGTCGATAACTAATAAAAATATTAAACATAAGAATAGCTTAAAAGAAATGTTACTGTGAATAAATAGAAAATGAAGATAGAGCTATTCGTGCAAATTATAAACTATCAACGACTATTGGAAAATGAAAACAATGAGTATTGCATCATAACTATATTATAATGTTTAACATTAAACCTATGACAGTTTAAAATGTAATGCAAATTTGTTAAAAGCCATTATAAAAGGAATATAAATAAATACGAGAGAAGAAATAAGACAAAAGTATTCAATGTATAAAAACATAATACAGCGTATTTCGAAAAGAATATACGTATTACGAACTATTATTTTGTTCAAACTATTGATCGCTGCGCCTTGGCCCGGCTACTGGAGAAACGAATACGTAGTCTAGTTTATTTAATAGCCTCTAGATATCAGTTGTCTTCTGTTTTTCTTGGCAAACCGTCATATGTTTAAAATGGCAGTAGAAATCATTTTGTGTTCTCGAGTTTGCGAAGTGCAATTCCGTGATTATAGTGCGTTTCAGGTTGAGCTACCAAATTGATCCTCCGAATGGATGGAACATTCGCAGATGGTATGTAAAGGAAAGGAGTACTGGCCACCCTCGTGTTTCTGAAGAAAATGTTGCACGAATTCAAACTGCTTTCTAACGTAATCATTCAAAATCAACTCGTCGTGCCAGTCGGGAGTTACAACTGCCTACAACAATTTGGCGTGTTTTGAGACGTCGGTTGGTTATGAAGCCGTACAAGTTAGAGTTGCTACAAGCTCTGCGTCCTGATGACAAAAGGCAACATGTGGCATTTTGTAACGAGACTCATGATGCTATTGACAATGATAATACTTTTGCACAACGCATTGTGTTCAGTGATGAAGCGACTTTCCATGTTAGTAGTGTGGTAAACAAACACAATGATCGAATTTGTGGTCTACAGAACCCACCTCCGTGAATATTCGAATGAAACTCTACCGAACCATTGGATTGGTCGTCAAGGAGCTAGCGGGTTAGCATGTCTCAACTGGGCTCCACGGTTACCGGATTTGACACCCTGTGACTTCTTCCTGTAGGGGTTCGTTAGAGACAACGTTTATGGGCCACCATTCCCACAGAACCTGGAAGAGTTGAAGAACCGTATCCGTACTGCCATAACATCAGTGACGAAGGACATGCTTGCCCGAGTATGAGGGGAATTTGAGTATCGATGTGATATTGTTCGTGTTGTTAATGGAGGACATATTGAACATCTGTAATCTGAACTTGAGGGGTTCGTAAATATGTGTGTAAAGTTTCATATTCGTATGTCTTAAAGTTTAATAAATATATGTAATCGAAATACATATATTCTTTTTGAAACAATCTGTATTTTATTTCATATACATTTTGTTTAATATTGAAGCGAAGCTTAGGTAAGAGATGGATTTTTAGGTTTCCCATATGTAAATATTTTTTTCTATTTTATTTTTGATAAATATACTATAGGTACGAGGCTTTTATTTAGATATCAAAGTATATCTTTCCGAAACAAATAATATAGTATTTTATTCGTTACAAATAAAAGAATTGTGCTTACAAAGTCAAGCGTCTGACTACATCAGCGTATGTTACTCAAACCAGGATAACAGTTGCTATCAAATACTTTTCACATGCTTCTCGTCATATTATATATACAATATTTTCAATTATTAAGTGTTTTCATGTATCTGTCGCAGAACAAATATCTAGTTTCATAAACTATTTTCTTAATCTTGCAACAAAAATACATTTACTCTTTTTTGTAATATACATTTTTGATTTGTAAGATATTATTACTAGGCAAAGTAATATATTAAAGCAAATTTATAATTTATTATTTAATCGAATTATGAAAAAAATATGAAGCAACTGTTTGTCACCGAACGTCACTTCTTTACGTGTTTATACAAGGGGAATGATTGATATCTTTTTCTAGACGTATTGGAGGTACTGCTTACCTTTAAGCATGAGGGCTCACGTTTTATTCAAAGAAAATGTTTAAGTCATGGCTAAGCTTCCTGATAAACGGGTAATAGTTACTAATTCGTTTATTTTAAACGGAAGGGCATACTTTTCATTGCGTATTTGAATTCTACAAGATATTTCAGGAAAATTTTCGTATTATTATTATTTACTGTAGATATTTGAGCATCGGAAATAGTGACGTTTGAAGCAGAAATAGAAGACATCTCAAACTTTACTTTAATGCCTTTATTTATAACAAACCTTAAACAGGATGTCCATAAAATAGTTTCGAGTAGGTGCAAATTTAAACCACTAAAACAATTTTTTTAAATACAATACCACGTTTTTTTCGCATTCAAACGCCAAATTTATTACTATATAAACAGGCAGCTATGGAAATTACACCCTGTGTGATTTATATACACAATATATATTTATGTATTTTTGTTGTAGTATATATAGCATATTGTGTGTGTATGTGTGTGTATATATACGGAATATAATAAAACTGAACTGACAGACAACTACCCATTCTTACGTTTCCTAATAAATAATTCTCTTCAATTCAATTATGTGAATGGTATTGTATATCAAATTCAAGCTATTATCGAGAGCGCTAAATTAAATTAAATGTACGCCTATACGTGGGACGTATAAGCTATCTCGCCACATGAAATACGATTTAATTACTGTTGAAGAGATTAATCTGAAACTCCTTATGTGATCTTGCTTTGTTTTTCCTTTATTTTCATATCTTACAAGCTTGAGCGCAGATTAAATTAATATGGGAATCAAATGGGTAATCTATAAATTTCAAATTTTACAAACACTTCAATTAGAATTTTATAGACTGCATTTTATCAGATGTTGCCTAGAAAAATAATTTTTATTTTGTAAACGCACTGGGTATATAGATAGGCATATCATAATATATAACATATCCTGTTAATAATCCAGGACTATAGTATCCAAATGCTTTTCAGTAGAGATTAGAAGTGAATTTATTATGGTCATGTGGTAGGTAGTTAGGTTGGACAATCCTCCGAGTAACAGGCGGCAGGACCTGATAGGGCGCGAAAGCATGCACGCATTGCCGAAAACTTGCACCATGCCATATTCCGAACATACCTGGCAAAGGTGGACTGTTAACAGCAACAGGTATAAATAAATTTTTAAATCGTTTTCCTACGTGATAATATACAGAAACTATAATTCCCAAACCATACAGCATCCCCAAACTATACAGCATGCGAAATTGTATATCTGTTCAACATTAATAATGAGCTGCAAAACGTTAAGAAGCAGAGAATAGTATTCAGTTATGCTACTTTCATTTTGCAAAACGACAATTAAAAATTGCTCATTTAAGTTTTGACAGATCTCGAAAGTTAATGACCAAACAGACATGACTGGTAAACAATGACTTGTTTTTGCAGTTTCCAATATCAAATTATTTTAAAGAGCGCGCTTTTTAAAATAAGGTTTTATATACACGAAATTAATTTTTATATTATCGTTAATATATCTGTATTATATTGTCTTAATAGCATTAACTCAATCGAGATAACATAATACAAAAGCACACATCCTGATACATTTTCAAAACAATTTATAGTTCAGTATGTGAACATCAATAAATTATCTCAACAAATTTATTAAGTCAAATATTAATGGTTTTGCAAGGTAAAGAGATTACATAACATATATAAAATAATGTAAATACAATTTGCTATACAACGTTATTAAATGATTAACATTCCTATGAACTTAATTTAATTTACTACTAAGAGTTTTGCTTTTTTTCATGTATAAGAAACCAAAATGCATGTACTGGTACTCCTACAGGAAAACACTTTTACAGAAGCATTAAAAAAATTTCAAAGCAGAAAAGAAGAATCATAATTAAAATGAAAATATACCAGTAATCGAAAACTACATATGACAAGATAACACACAGATCGATGGGTAATACATCTTTTCAAGTTTCAATAAAGGGTTATCCTGACATAAACATCTACCCGCTTTCTTCTTACGAGGATAGCGTCTTGTTAGTTATGCGTAAAATAAAATAGATCTATTGTATTACGTCCGCTTAACAAGTAATCTTCTTTACAATATATAAATGCTCACCCTCTAACCTAATATTTTACCAACATTTCTCATTACACCCCGCTGGTAATTATATTATTATACCGTCTATAAAAATCATGATGGATGAAAAGCAAAGATTTGCAATTAAATCATCAATATTGGATATACAGATATAAATATGTGTGTGCGTGTAAAAGCATGTACATTATATTACGTATATATTTTTGGATTGAATTTAATCTCGAAATTACACACATTACTTTGATACTACTTTCATTTACGGGGGTCAGCTTGACTAAATTTGCTGATCTTTTACGAAAACGGGTGAGTAATTAGTAAGTCTAATGAAAGAGAACAGCATAATAAAAAAAAATTGTTTTTCAACTTACCAGTCCTTCAAAACATAATTGTCAAAATATACGTTCATTCCGACGTAAGGATGCTTACTATTTGAATAGAAAATGAACAGTATTTAGCTCGGGATGAAATACAAAAAAAGTGGAGACCTATCAGGGATTCAGTTTTTACTTTTAAATATAATAACAAAACGCATGATGAAATCAAAGCCGAATTGGGCGTTTAAACGTAGTCAGATTAGTGTATTTGTTGAAAAACTCAATGGACTTTTGATGCTGGATAACAGCGATTAGTGAAATCTAAATACACTATTATACACTTAAAATGAAGCAAAAATCGTCCCCAATTTATTCATTCTTCTTATGATTGCGCCTTAACTTTGGTTTCGTAGGGTTCGCCTACGCTTCTCTCTAAAATAACTTTATTATAATATTGTAAGAAAATTAATAATACATATAATTGTTTAGAAGATAAAAGTAGTCTAAACTATACCGAAATTTTTATATCTGAAGCTCTTTGGGATTTGAATTTGATTACTGTAATTAAAAAAACTTGTAATTGTGACAATTAAGGACCAATTTAAACAAAAGAAACTATTTTGTAATTCGAACAGAAAGTGCACTCTAGTTTGCTTTGAAACAAAGAGAAAATGGAGTAGGGATCACTGATTAAGTTCTTATTTTTAAGGAACAATATGATCAAATTAAAATTCAGCTGGAGTTTATTTAGGGGACAAATCCTCATTGATTGCAGCCGTAAAATTTGATGCACATAGTATTATACGCGTCAAAGATATATTCCAGAAATCATCATTATAATAATCCATATTATTATATAATAAATTGAGTATGAAAAAATTAAGCGCAAGTTGGAAACCCTCTCTTTTGCCTGTGACCAATAGCATAAGCTGAAATGCATTTCATTCCTCTATTTAGCGAAAATAAGACAGACTTCTAGGGCCAAATAATAACGGTTGATTAACTATTTTACATCCGAATGAAGCAATAATCGAAACGGTGGGCACAAACAAAACGAAGACCGTACACTTGGAGTAAAAGGTTATGGCTACTACTTTCTGGGATTGCAATAGGAGTCTTCTTTTCAATTATTTTAGGAAAAGTAAAATCATACCATGCGAATACTATGCATTCCTTTTAAATCAACACACTCCACTTCGAGAAAAAACAAGTACTTTTTTTCAAGATAATGCACGTGTTCACATTTCTACTGTTCAATTGCAAAAATTCATTCAATTACATTTGGATCTTTGCATCTAACTTATTCATCAGCCCCTTCTGACTTTTTACTTTTTCCCAATTTTGGCTAGAAATATGTTGAAAAATAAAAATATTTTTATGTCATAATGTTTGTATTATTTGTACTGATAAAAACTATTTAATGTAATATAAATACTAAAAAATACCTAATATAACAAACCGCTTATGTGGTAACTGTCATAGGGCTATAATTTCACCTCCTTAGAGAATAACACTATTCAATTGTATTGTATTTATTATTTTGTATCGAAAGTAAGCATTAGTAGTAAGTATAGTAATTGTATCAGAAAGATACGTCAAATAAAAATATTGTTCCGTTCCGAAAACCATAAAAGAATTAGTACATATTTTTACGAAGTTTAGAAGAGAGCAACGTTAAAGCCATAACTTATATATGTATGGTACCTACATATACTACATAAATTTTCTTAAAATTACAAACGAAAGTTAAACATTTATTTCAAACTTTTATGAAATCTTAAAGCCGCGTAAACTACCAACGTTATTAAATCAGAAATTCAAAAGTTTCGTTAGTCGGTAGGCCGGACCACTTATCTCAATCAATATTCATGGCATGCTAGTGATTAAGTAAAATTACTCCCGAGAGTCGTTTCTAAAGTTGAAGGTGCTTTTTACCGATATTGGTTGATAATAGACGAGCGCTTCTATAATAGATCATGAGATTGTAAGACTTCTTGCTGTGGTGTATACGGTTTCACGTTATTAACTATTTTTTCTTCATTCACATCACCGCTTCTGTGGCTGCTTTTCTTACAATTGTCGATGGGTAACGACGATAGTTCTATTGCGAAACTGATTCGTAATCGCCATCTATATAGCGCCTCAAAAGTATATTTATACCTATTTCCATCGCACTCGTAATTTACAGTAATCACAGAATTATAACATAAGTAGATATTCGAATTATAGTACGAAGTTGCGGATTGGTATTAGCACTGCGGAAAGGCATAAATAAATAGGGTCCGGCAGAACACCTTGACTAATCCTTAAAGAGAAATAACTCATTCACTTTATTCTTTAAAAAGATACTTATTTATTCTTCATATGCAATTTTTGACAAATAGATCTATTATGTACAAAGAATTATGCCCTGGTCAAAATTTTCCATCACACATCGAATTAAGACGAATGAAATTTCCTCAATTTCAAGACTTAATTTCGTAATGGATCGTGGTTTATGAACAAATACATTTTTTACTAGTCATCCCCGGCGCACAATTCCAGCGTCTATTGAACTTGATCTCTTCTTCTTCCGGAAAGGATATATTCTCCAAGAATTTTTTTTATGTTTTCTCGTACATACAGTGCCCGTCAAAAGCTTTGGAACAATACTATATATAAATAGCATTCCATATCGCGAAAAATGGAAAAACTTGTAATATAAATGCTTACTCTCATCATGAGACATAAACTCTAGTTAACTAAAGTTACATTAGCATAGAAAGAAAAAGTTATAGACGTTTTAAATGACATGACTTTATAGAGTTTACTCTCTACATATTCATATTGCTTCCTGCTATATTTACAACCAGAAACGTTTAAAATAAATTTTCCATAAATACTTTTACAATTTAGAAGATGTCTTTATAAATATTAAATTAAATAGAGATTAAACATTAAGGACTCTAAATATTTGCAATAAATAGTCCGCGAATTATTACTTATTAAGAATACTATGAAGGTATTTTGTTATTTCAATTTCTAGATTATAACTTTTTCTAGAAACATCTCTTATATTTGTGCAGCTCATATGTTTTCGTATTCAGCATCTGTATTTAAGATATACTAAATTAACTGTCTCCATAATATAATTAAATTACTGTTTTCATAACAAATAAAAGTGTAATTTTTAAAAAACGCTTTTGCTCTATTATACATGAAAATCATATGAATAACACCAATCATATTGACGGAGATAATAATTCTACTTTAGTAATACAGTTAAGCTAGCTAGCTAGCTAAAGTTAAAAGTTACAGATGATTTTAATATAACTTTATAGCTGTTTTAAAACTCAAAAGGCTTTAGAATTTATGTAATTATATTTACACTGCCGAAAAATTGATTCTTTGTACAGACACTTTACATAGTTATAACAAGATGTTTATACCCGTTGAAAATACGAACATCATATAATATTTTTTAATATGTTCCTTAGACGTTGTCTGTAGTTTGTAACTCCTGTACAAGTTTTTATGTTATTTAATTTACTTTAGAAAAATTCGACGTTCCCTTGATCAGTTGTAGTTTTGACAGTAAAATTCTGAACGGAATCAACAAGCCATTAGAAACCTAATACGTAATGTTATTTGTTCAGTGACATTACATTATTCACACGTGTCAAGGCCAATCAATTGCCTGTGTAAACTTAGTGCAGATTACGCGTTCATTTTATTATACAAGTACAACACATAACATGACACTGTTGAAAATGAATGAAATTGGCTCTGAAAGGAAATCAAGGGAAGGGAGATAACCAGTTCACAGCCTCGAAAATAGGGAGCTCTAAAAATACTCCTCTCTAAGGTGTCCTCAAGTTGCTTGGCGAAAACTGTAGGCATATTGAGTCGAACGATAACATAGATCTTACTTTTAGAATTAAACATACACCCTTGCAAGTTTATAGTGATGCCACGTAATAAGGAACATAGGTATTGGAAATGATGGATGAAAATGTCTTCATTATCATTTTCATGAGTGACGAAGTAATTTTTTATCTATTGCAGGGAGTGTTAACAAAGAAACTTCAGATATTGATAGAACACTACTACAACACACATCTCTACACTCTGAAAAACTCAAAGTGTGCTATTGCACGAATACATCTAGCATGAAAATATTTGATTTCAGCAGGACTATTCAACGACGCACACTGGTAGAGTAGAGCTAATTACGAAAACTTCCTTCCACGTTCAATGGACACAGGCATTGCACGTCAAGGATAACTAGTTAGCTTGACATTCGCTCGTGGCAACTAATGATGTAAGTAACTAGGACGTTAATATTGTTAATACAGGTTCTTCTCTTGTTTAAAGTGAATATTAACAACCAAAGATTTTAAGTCGCTCCATGAGTGCATGCGTAATAATGTGCCCTTTTAATTGCCGTTAAGCTGTTAGGAGATTCTAATTGAATTATTATTATTATTATTACTAATTTTGTTTTACTTGCAGGATTTTTAGTATCTAATATTCTTCTTTCTTAAAATCTTTCCATCATTTTTTTTGTTTTAATGCTTGTTTGTATTATTACTGTTTTTAAGAAGTTCGATTCATTTGTGCTTATTGTTAAAAATGCATACTTTCCTTAATATATTACTTTTTCTGTCAAATAATTTCAAATTTTACTATATTTTATACCTAATTGCTAATTACAAACTTGTTTCGCTTTTATCTTAAGTAAGAATATATGTATGAGCCCTTAAGGATTAAATTGCAATTTTTATAATTTGCTTATGAATTAAATTCCAAAGCAAATAAGTAAATATAACTATAGCTTTTTATGAATGTTGATGTAAATACTTACATGTGCCATACAGATAATTTAAGGCAGATAAAAATAAAACAGAAGTACCAACTGCTTTCACTGTGCTGCTGCAAGAGAAACGATTTACTTGTCTATGAAAAGTTACAAAGACGCGAATGAAAGGAACGTAATAGCGCGCAGTATGCTTTGGAATCCCAGATCAAAAGACTACACAATTAAAGTCATCAACGATGAAATACTGCCAGTCCCTCAGATTCAATACGACGCCTTACACTTCAAGAACAGTAAGATGTGACTGCAGATTTTGTCGTGGATGATTCCGAGTGCGATTTTCTTTTAGGAAGTCTTTTATTGTGCAATCTCTCGAAGAAATAATTACTGTAAATAATACCTTTTTAGATCAAATATAAGTGTAGACTAGAATATGCGCAATTCTCGTTGAAGTGTATGTATATATATATATATATATATATATATATATATATATATACAAATATGTGTTCATAATATCTAAAATGCACTAATATTTATTAGTTATATACCATTATTTTAAAAATAATTATTCAAATTAGTTTCGTTTCTTTTTATTTTAGATTTGATATAGCATTCGTAAAAGACACTGATAAAAATTTATGTATATCTTTAGCAACGGTAGTATAAAAGCAACCTTATACTTTAATAAAATATATAAAGCATGTAATTTTTTAAAGAGAAATACGAAGTCCGTTGAAGACTGTGTTTGGAGATAATTTTAAATAAATTGAATTATTGTTTCCTAATGGAAGCCTTTCTGGAATACCTACTATATTTACTCCCACTTTAGGACATTTAGTATATACAAGGTGTACCGGAAAGTCATTACAGATGTCACAAAGCTTAAGTATACAATGTTATGATTTGACACATGTCATTTTATTCTACTGACATCAAGCTTCAAAACCATACATGTTATACTTTGCGAAAGTAATACTGTCATATATATATATATATATATATATATATATATATATATATATATATATATATATATTTTAAAATGTCGAGTTTCGTGCCTGAAAAAGTGCACCTGCGGCACGCATTACTTTTTTGTTTAATCAAAAGAAAAAGCAACTGAAAGTCACCGTTTACTGGTAGAAACTTACGGTGATCATGCTCCAACCATAAAAACATGCCAGGCGTGATCAGAAACAATTGGCAGAAGTGTTAAATGTGGCCCAGGAAATGATTAACGACCAATTTCAGGCAATGAGAAAAATTCAAAAGATAGGAAAATGGGTGCCCTATCAATTAAATAATAGGCAAATAGAAAATCGAAAAATCGTCTGTGAAATGCTGCTTTAAAGGTACGATAGGAAGTCACTCCTGCACCTAATAGTGACGAGTGATGAAAAAAGAATTTATTTCGAAAACCCTAAGCGCAAAAACCATGGTTATCACCTGGTGAAGCCGGCTCATCAACTCTAAGGCCAAATCATTTTGGTCGCAAGACAATGCTCTGTATTTGGTGGGACTAGAGTGGCGTCGTGTATTATAAACTGCTGAAACCTAGTGAAATAGTTAGTATCGATCGCTACCGACAACAAAATATCCATTTGAACCATGCATTGATAGAAAAACGCCAGAATGGGCCCGAAGACACATTACAGTGACTTTACAACACAATAATGAGCCTTTTCGTACAGCAAAACCAGTCAAAGAACGTTGAAAGAACTTAAATGGAACATAATATCGCACCCGTCGTACTCTCCAGACTTTTCCCCGTCTAACATTTTTCTTATCAATGGGATACGTGCTTGCAGAGCAGTACTTCGCCAATTTCGAAGAAGTTAGAAAAAATGGCTCGATGAATGGCTTTACTCAAAAGATAAACAGTTTTTTTGAAATGGCATTCACACTTTGAATAAATAAACTTTTCCATTTCCTTGAAAATTGTGCAGTCTTTTTACGAAAGAACCAGTAATGATTTTCCGATACATATAGTATTTACAACTTAATAGGATAGCTGATAGATTATTTCTTTTGTGCATTTACTTTATTGGGCCTACAATAAGGAAATATTATAAACAGAACCACCATAACAAATTTTACTGGAAGTACGCAATTTATTAATGAGCTTGTTCTCAAATTGATGTGACTTGCTTGATTTCAGAAAGGCATTAAGTCCATTGTTAACGTTTCCATGTTGTTAATTAAAATTAATGCCCTTTCTTTTTCTTTTTGCTCGACTCAATTGATTACATTCTTATCTAGATATCGTTTGAATCATGTTTGCTTTAACGAGTACTACTCAGTATTTTGTTTCATCAGAATTCCCACAAGATTTAAATTTAAGTCCATCTAAATATCAACACGTCATTTAAGGAGAAAGTATGAACATTGGAATATTATTTTAGTTATTATTTGCATCCAGTAGCAAGAACGAATATAGCCTGCATGTCACCAATATTTACAATGTGCAATAAATTCAATAAAATATATGATGTATGTGACTTAAATTATTCAAATCTTTGTGATAGTCTTAGATATTCGTTCGATAGTTTATATTGTAACAATATCTGAATGAGTTTAATGGCCTTACTAGAACTTGAATTTGTTTAATATGATACTGGGGGTAAACATTATTCTATGATTTTGCGTTATTTTTGAATAAGTGTTTGTGTGAATTTATTTTATTTTACCCTGTTATTGGAGCGTATGTTTCTATTAGACAATAAATAATTATTATTATGCATATGCAGTTAACAATTATTTTTCTTTATTTTTTTATATTGCACTTACATTTATTCTATCTATTTTTCCCCATTATTAGGTTTCCGGTTGGTTAATTAAATTAAAATTACTTAAAATTATTATTATTAATATTAGTAGAGATATGTAACTTCTTTGCACTATCTGTTCTTTTTGTTGGGATTTAATATTGTGTAACCCCTACACATTTATTGGTTTTAGCTCGTCTAAGATATATCACCGCTTCTTCCTCACATTAGTGCTAGTACTCTACTAGCATACTTAAAAACATAACTGTTTGCTTCCTTAAAAGCTATTACTGCTTATGCCTCATGCCATCTACACTCTTTATGGTGAGAGAAGTAACGTGATAGATCCCCCAATTTAAGTTTTTCTTTACTTATAGTTACTCTATTCATCTTACTCTAACATCATCTTTATTAATTTCACGGCTTTTCTGAGATTTTGAAACTGTCCAATACCCTGAGAAATATATTTCGATCTATGTCGTTTTAAAGTCTACGAACGGCATAAATTTGAATACTTAGTATTCGTAGTAAAACGAAAAATTTGGTTTAACGTAAAAATCTGGTCGGTCATCTATCGCGACTTACAAAACCTGCATTAGTATTCTTCCATTATATTTTCTGCCTATCTTTCAATTCATCATACCATAACCACTTCCAGTAGAACTATACCTTCATAATTTATGTGTTCTAATGGGTCGTCTTCTTTCTACAGAGGTTATATTGTTGCTCTTTTCCAGTCTATCAGCATACTCCTTTGTCTATATTCTTTGTATAATATTATCCTACTCTGACTTGGGTTTTTATTTTTTCATTTTATTTTAGAAGAAATGGAAAATAAATTTTGTAATAGCCATTAAAAATGCAACTAATGTTAGAATATTATAATATTTACAAGAAATTTGTGCTATAAATTTTTTTAGCCCGTGTTAATCTAATTTGATTTATATACTGACAAAGCATATAGAGATTAGCAATTGGTCTAGTGCAAATAAAACGATTCTTATTTACTGACGAAACTGCCAACAACCTAAATTACAAATGCTTCCAAAATTTCTTGAGAAATTCTTTCAAAACTAGAATTTACTATTTGAGTTTTTATTTGGACTACTTTCATCGCTTAAAGGATTTATGAAATTCGATGTTTCAGCAGTGGACAAACTGCCAGGATGGATTACAATCTTTAAATATTCCAATGTAAACAATTTCAAGATATAAGTTAAATTACTGATATATAATATAGTATTATTAATATTATCGTTATTATTAATATCTTAATATCTAAGTATCTACAAAATTACATCATCAACCTAACAATATAACATACTAGAAATAACAAGATTCCTACTTGGTCCTAATTATACAAAATCGAATTGCTTTATATATTAGATGTTGTATATACATATGTACACGTTATGTTCCAAATGATATATACGTATAACGGCATATACAAATTGAATGTTGTCTTATTAGTCATAGTCTATTATTTCGATCGAATAATCTCCGTAAGCATCTGATAGGTATTTATTATTTATTGAGTGATTTATGGAAATATGTTAAGTGATTTCGAGGGTAACAAATCACCATTTTAACCACGAATACAGTTAGAGTATTAATTTTCTGTTGCTTTAAAATGAAATCGTAACAAATAATTGCTTTTTGTTTATTTTAATAGTTTAAATTAACAAAATATTTTGATGAACAACGTATTATTAATTTAATTCAATATACATACATTATACATGTAAATATTTCTATAAATCGAAATTTTATATTAATTCTTTAAACAATTTTAGGTTTTTAATTTTTAGAGAAGAAAACGCGACCTTCCGTGAGCGTCCTTGTCATGATTCTGCTTATTGAATCTGGGAATCCATTGGACACAAACAATAGTCATTGGTACCATTTTGCACAATAATACTCGGATGAAACTGTGTTGTCCTCTTAGGTGCCCGATACTTTAACCCTTAACTTTATGGTGCTTTAAGATGCTTGAGATATATTACTATACTAGAACCATCTTGATGGGTAACAAAATCTGTCTCTACTACTATGATGTGCTCACTAAACCATAGAGCAAAGTCTAGATTTTTGAAAATAGAGGCACAGCGATGCTTGTACCGAAATCTCGACCAGTTGAGAAGACAATAGTGGCCGCCATTTCTACCGTATAAGCAGTTATGAAGCATGTGGTGATGGTAACACAGAAAATAGATGCCGCAAAGTGAAATACTGTGGAGTACCTGTCTATAGTCGCAGGAGCAAAAAAAAAACATTCACCATCACTCCAGACCAGGCGCCCTGCTTTCACAATACTAACTAGCAAGTACTTAGCAAGAACCGAGTCGAAGATATAGGCTGTAACAATCATCCTAGAGTATAGACTTCGCTAAAGGACTTTTACGTTCCTTCCCCATATGAAGAACACGTTGAAAGAGAGGAAATTTTTCCTAGAAGAAAAATCTTCTTGAGACGTGGGATGACGAGTTTACCGAGTTTCCAAACGAAGCGTAGGAGTGTTGGCTTGACGATCACTTTTGAAGAATGGACTAATGTATAGAATATAATGGAAATTATATCAAAAAATTATAAATTAAAGTTCTATTACAAAACTTTTGTAATTCCTTCTTTTCATAAATATACATATTTTATACAGACGTAACTATGTCTTGGAAATTAGAAATAAATCCTTTGTTTTTTTCATTTTAAAGTTGAAACTCAAACGAGTTTAAAAATTAGAAAACATAGTAAAATATTTAAATTCACATAAATTTTGTATTTTTTTCATCATTTTTGCACACTACTTTAACTATTTATCAGCTAACCGTTATATTGCCATTTTCTAAACTTACAAATAATATAACATTAAAAAGATGATTTACTCGTTGTGTAAGTTTCAGATGTATTGAGGTGTTTTTCAGATAACAATAGAATATCAAGTAATTAGCTATTATCAAGTGTATTTGTGTCCCGTCAATTTCTTGTTGAAATAATCTATAAATTTTCTAAATTTAAATATTGTATAATACTAATAATTTCTTATTCAGTACCTAGATTACATTTTTATAAACTACGTTCCATTTGAACGGATTTACATAAATACATGTACCAATACAAGTAGTGTTTTAAATTTATAAGAACAATATTAAAACATAGGATTAATTCCTTATTAGGCGATATGAGAGTTTGCGTTGAAAATATAGGAAAGATATTTATACGCATTTATGTAAACCTCTACATGAGTATAATAAATATATGTAATGAGTACAACGCCATACGCCATACTGTTATATACAAAGTCCTCCAAATATACATAATTCAACCGATTTAGTGTTACTATATAACTGCATTTGCATCTTTTTAATTTTGAAAAATCTTTATTCTAGCAAAAGATATCTTCTTCTGAAAGAAGAAACTTATTCATACTCATCATACACTACAAAATATTTTTAAAATTAAAAGTTTCCCTCGCTATAGAGTATCTTTAAAACAATTGAATATGAATAAGGTGAAGTCAATAATTTAAACTAACTTTCATTAGCTTAAGATTTAGTTTTATTTTCATTCAAATGGAAGTTCCTAAAATTCAATACAATTCGTAAATCTTATAACATATTTTAAACTTTTGTGGGTAAGCAGTAGATTTTGGAGTTCAGCAATTTAAGCGTGATATGAGCAATGAAGACGATATGCCATTAAAAACTGAAATAAGTCCGGAAATAACTGATAAAATTAATTAACCGACATCAAGGCAATACGTTGATTGAATACGTAAATCGTGTTTTACATATAGAATTGAATATGGTTAATCCAACTACTAACAAGAAACATTATTCTTCCCATACTGTACCGAAGTGAATCATTGGAAATGAGGTACAAATTACAGGTCTATACATTCTTCTCCGACTGATACCCTGTTACGATACTTTGTTGCCCAGATGCACATTAGAATCTTGAAGACCCTGCAGAATAGAATTGTTAGATTTATTGCCAGGGCTTTCTAGTTTGTGCACAATATGAATAATCAAATAGGGACTTGGTTATGCTCCCTTTACAAGTGTATATGAATTTGAGGAATCGGAATATCTAGTGGCCATGTAAATGGTAGAGCGTTGAGATGGATTACCGTCTAGGGGTGTACCAGTTCGTCGATTTGACTATGAGTTCGCATGGAGTAATTGAGCTGTTTAGACTAAGCAATGGAGATGTGAAACATAGGAACAGTACTACAGGTTTCTCAATGAAAAAAAAATCCAAAGAGGCTTAAGGACAGCTTGATCCAGCCTCACTGTAGGACTTATCTCATAACCATATTTGTTACGGTTAATGAAACCTCACTTCGCGATTGTGTTTCTAACAACAAAAGGCAATCTCACGAACAGTCACATCATGATAACCCCTTCATGAGAAAGTCGAAATATTTTTATTGAATTGTAAAGTAACGGCTTTGATTTTCTTGAATTCAAACACATATTTAATAGATTATCTTATAAAGACCAAACCGTTAACTGTATTATATCTACTAGACAAATTGGAGTAAATAATTTCTATAAAATACGCCAGGCAGTTCTTGGTATAAAATTGGATCAATTAATATGTTAGGTTGTGATTATCCATCATAACCGCCAGATCTAGCACCAAGTAACTATCATTCATTTCCCAAACTCAAACTTTACCTTTTTGGAAAAAAAATTTTTTCGACTGAGTAACATATAGTAGCAATAGAGAAATGTTATGAGAATTATGATAAAGATAATTACGAAAATGGCATAAAAGCCCTTCAACATCGTTGAACTGACTACGCTGAAGGAAATATATTAAGAAATAATGACATAGAATACTATTTCGTTGTTTCATTTTGCGTCCACTTCCTAATAAATTATCCTAATGACAGAGAAATAGTATATGATGAAATTTGTTACAAATTATTAGAAAGCCGAAATGACGTATTAAAAATAACCCAGACCAAACGTTTTATAATAAAACATAATAGCTTTTATTTTTAGTCTAGTGTACAAATTCTATTATAGAGGATAACATAGAATATGCAAAACAAATATTAGCCCAATAGTATCACGCACTAGAAAATATGTGACCACAACGAATAAACTTATAAATTAAATGCAGAGTATAATATGAAATAAGGCGGGAAATAATCATAGGGAAAGAAGAAAATATGTGGAAAAATGGCCCATTAAGCGAATAGACTGAAACCCCGCAACAGAATTCTCCAAAATAATGCAAAGTTTCATTCCATTTTCGAAAATAGACATTGGACAAAAGTAGGTTGCATTTCAACAAATCTAGTAACAAATTTAAGGAATAATTTAATTGCTTCAGAGTAAAAACCTATGAAATTGTTATAACAGATACCAATATACGCATAAATGATAAAAAAAATACATGACGTAGTTTCTAAATGCTCGAATTCATTAAGTGCATTAGGTTATATGCATTTAAATTTTACTATGTCCCAAACAATTTTATTTATTGATGATAAATGTATTAGTATTTCACATAAACAAACTAAAGGATTGTTGATAATCTATTACTCGACTAGTATTCATGTTTGTTAGTAACCAGCATCTCTCAAATTCACTTTCTTGAAATTATTACTTTAAACCTGGTCTACATTATAAATAAAACAACGAAAATTTTTTATTAAAACTGCATTTGCTAAAACGGCAATCTTTCATAAGAAGTATTAATTGTATTGGATGGTTACTAAACAAGTTTAACTAAACAGCACCATAATCAATTGGAATTAATTATTAATTATTAAATTGTTACTACATAATAATAGATTGATACCATAATAAATAAGAAAATAATTTCAGACGACTATCATGTGTGGAAGACTTCCAACAAGTAAATAATACAATAAAGATTTGATGAGAACTGAGACCCAATATAAAAGAAATTTATTTTTTATTTTACTCCCCTCGAATTTAATGCACATAAATCAATTATGCTGAATTACTATTATACTATGATGTTAATATTTATGTTATATATAAATATATAATTAAGTTCTTTGCGATGGTAAAATAATGAAAATCATTTTCTGCTATTCCATAATTAATTAATTTCAAAATTTATACTGCCCAGTGGCCTAATTGGTAAGGCGCGCGTCTGGAAAACGACAGATAGTGGTTCGAGTCCTTTTTCGACGCAGAAATTTTTAATTAACTTCTGTATATTTGATTAACGATGAAATAGCAGAAAATCATAATTTTCATACTATTATACTATCTTTATAACGATCTTTCTCAAAATCTGATAATGAATGGAATTGATTTATGGTATGGGGTTAGGTGCAACCCGAAATCTCAATTAATTTTCACCAACAATTTAATCGTTTAAAGAAAGGCAGTTGCCATGGGTCATTTCAGGTTTTTCTTTTTCCAATTTGTCAAAAAGAGAAGGGTCCTTTAATTGTTTGACCTTTTGCAAGATAATTTATGAAAATTATTTCCTTCAAATGCTAAAAAATCGTAGCCCTTTCCTTATCCACCGTTATCTTGGTTTTCTTTGGTGAAGAGCTATCACAATGTGTCAATTGCTGAAATTGCTCTTTGGAATCAGAAACATAGTAGTGAAGCTAGATTTCATCAGAATTTCATTTAAAATATGATTAAATTAGAATAAAATGTTAGGTTTCTCCAGAAGAAGGTAGCAGTCAAGTCTCACTTCTCACTAAATCATCATTCATAGAAAGTTAAACAAATCGACTGAAGCAAAGGATTAATATGTTTGAAACATATTTATAATAAAGCAAGTCACATACCATTGTATACAATATTTGTAAATATTATTAGCGAAATAGAATACACTTAAAATATATACGTATTAGTATGACATAATTATTGTCATATTATTTGCAATTTTATTCAATCATGCATCTCTGAACGCCGGTCAACTCAGCTTACATTTATGGCTAATTTTAGAAATTGTTTTTACAATTGTAAATACAAATTGTAAATTATGTTTTATATATTACTCACAGAATGTAAAAAATTAAGTTTTTTCCAACCACAAAATATTATTTGTCCAACGCGTTTATCATGTAAATAAACGACTTCACTGCATGAAATAAATTGAAGAAAAAACATGTAATTACACAGAAACACATATGCTTCAACAATGCAAAGCAGTCAGCTAGCTCATAGATGTCATAACTGTGGCAACTAGTCGGGTCCTATCTTGATGTATCGTTTATGAATGTTCAACTTGTCTCGTAAATTCGGCGTTTATTGTGACACAAATGAAACGAAGACCTACTGTCGCTTCTGTATATCATTGTTAGCTATCTTTGTCCCTTTTGTTTATCCTCATCTCTTTCCTTACTATGATATCTCGCTCTTACATCGACTGTAGGTTTAATCGCTTTAATCACTATTGTATTTTTTCTTCTACTTTTCGTTCTCTTTTTTTTATTTTCTTCACTAATCTCATCCCGACATAATTCGACAATTGTCTAAACGTCGGCGTCCAAACTGACGTTTCAATTAAACTTCTCGTTAAGTTTCTTTTTTTATACTTTCTTAAAACGTCTTTTTTCAATTTTTATTGTTTCATGACTAACGATCATGATGTCTTACGTTTGTACGTTTTAATATCTTTAATACGCATATTTATGTCTTGTAATTTTATACTGCAATTGATATGTTTTTCGTTGGCAAATGTACATGAAATAACTGCAATATGAAACTTATATTCTATTAACTATTGTTTGAAATGTAGATAAAAAAGAATTAGTGAAAAACCTCTTTCTCACATCATATGTCGTTACATACATTTTTCTGACTTATTTAATGGATTTATATTTGACTATATACTAATTTTCTCACCCAACACAATTAATAATAGTGATATTAATAACAAAAACACTTGTAATCTTTTTCATCATTGGCCATTAAAGTAGGATCACTTAATTTTGATACCATAACTACAATAAAAAAGCATATACTTACAAACTATTTTACTGGAAAACATAGGCTTAGAAACTATCTTTATTTTTATTTAATATTCTTCCTTTTACGTTAATGAGAGAAGCAATTCTTTTTGGTAAACTATTAATTGTCGCAATGATACTGTTTTTAGTTTGATTACTATTTCGCCTCATCTTCGAGGTTCTCCATCAACACATGCTCTCTGGTTCAGTTCTATGATGCTATATTTTATATATATAATATATATATATATATATATATATATATATATATATATATATATATATATATTATCAGTATCGGGAGATGTTCCGGACAAATCCCATAACTGTAAGTTTAACTATTTAAGTATTCTTTCACATATGCTCTATGGAATTGAGCATTGTCGTACATACAGACTTATGTAATGTATATATATTAGATATATAACTTTTGAGGGTTAAATTTGCGATCTTTTGTGAATAAACTAGACCTAGTATCCAGTGTTATGCGCAACATTCAAATAAATAAAATGAAGGACAACTTATGATTTATTAATTTCAACATAGTTAAATCGATGTAACCTTTAAAGGATAGTTTTTTATTTAACCTTTCGATGAAATTTGATTTATCTGTTTCTTAAACTTCGTCGGAAAGTGGCTATCACAGTTTTCTTCTCTTATTTTAAATTTTGTTAAAGCATTCGCTTTGGTTCTTTCTGGTGTTTTTCGACTGGGAATACGTAGCTTATCCAAACACCGGATCCGATAACCTGTGTTTTAACAAACTGTACTTGACTCTGTTCACATCAAGTGAGGTTCATCAGAGTATTAAGCATTTCAAAGCTGATTTGACGTTGGATCACGATGTACTTCCAAGTTTCTTCATTAAAGATTGTTCCTCAGTTTTGGGCCAACTACTTGCTATCATCTTCAATTTGATCATGGAGACTTCAACTTTAACTTTTCCAGATTTTTGGAAAATCACTAGATTCGTTCCTGTTTTTAAAAAAGTGATTAGATCTTCTGTGCATAACTATCGACTAATTAGTATTCTGTCCAACTGTGCTAAGATATTTGATTTTATACTTCATTGTAACTGATGACTGATTCATTTCTAGCCAGTAGTATGGTTTTATTACTGACAGATCTACTGTCTCCAACTTAGTGGAAATGACATAATTTATTAGTGAATTAATGGACAACAGACAACAGGTTGATGTCATATACACTAATTTTGCGAAGGCTTTTGGTATTAGCCCCTCACTATTAGTTTTGGATTGTGTCAAAGTATAATTAATCTAGTAGCTTCTTATTTACACAATAGAAGTTGCTATGTGTCGTATAATGGTTTTTCCTAAAATGTGTACACTATGTCTTCTGGTGTCCTACAGGATCTACTTTGAGACTTTTACTATTTAGTGTCTTTATAAACGACCTCTTTCAACGTCTGACTTGTAAAGCCTTAGTGAGCTGATGACTTAAAATTTTTCTCTTATATATGTGCTAATGGTGACTGCCAGGTTCTGCAACGTAATCTCAATATAATCAATGATTAGCGTGTATAGAATGATGTAACTGTTAATGTTGATAAGTGTGCTGTGGTCACTTTTACTAAAATTAATAAGCCCATTATTCGACAGTATACACTACCATCTTAAGAATGTCAGGGATTATGGATCTTAGGGTCATGTTTTACTCCAAATTGAAGTGTACGGATTACATCACTGTGGTATGTGCTTCGGCATCTCGAGCTCTGGGTTTCCTAGTGCGTTCCTGTCGGCAGTTCAATAATACTGATGCTCTCAAGGCTATATATTATACATTCGTTCCTACTAAGCTGGAATATGCCTTGGCAGTCTGGTATCCTCGCTATATATATCAGCGTCTCTTTCTGGAGAGAATCCGGAAAAGATTTTTAAAGAATTTATGTTTTATTGATGGTTCCTACCCGCTGCGGGAAGTAGATTATGAGTGCCTACTGGAGAGGCATAGCTTCCAATCCTTGTCTACAAAAACGATGTTGCAAGTGTCAAGTTCCTCATTAACTTGGTTAATAGTGGTGTGGATGCCCCATCGTTGTTGGCTCAGCTTTGGTTACTGGTATTATCTCATGCCACTAGATCTCGCGACTTGTTTGCTACTCCGAAAGCTAGGACTAATATTCTCCTGACGGCACCGCTAGCTAGTATGTGCAGGAACGCTAACAGGCTGTGCCCTGATACCCTTTTTGAGTGTTGATCCAGTTCGGCTTGTATTTTTTTATTATTTTGTAATTATATATTTAATTTTGTATTTATTAATTAAGTCTTATGTATGTTTTAGTTGCTTATATATCTAAGATATTTTTTTTATTTTTCTTTCTTTTTTTATTTTATTTCTGCTTGCACTGTATATACTGTATTGGATTTGTCCTATAAATGGCTTGTTTTGTTGGACAATAAATAATATTACTGTTATTATTTTAGTAGGATTATTACTCCATCATGTTATTTTTTTCTATTGGTGTATCTTACTTGGAACTTCTGTATAAAAAGATTCTCAAACTTTTATGGAGATATGGCATCCAGATGTGAAACTATACTAGCCAAAGCAATATGGACAGGACACCATTTTGCCAAATGGTGTCCTGTCCATATTGCTTTTAATACAAAGTACTAAGATGCATTGCTAATGCTTTCTACTTTAGAAATATTGGCTTTCACAGAGACCTGTAAACGAGCACCGTTTATCAGTACATCGACAAATTTGCCAGATGGTAGAAACAAACTCCTTCAACACCTTAATATTGGCAGCATTCAGTTCGTCAGTTCACATCGCAATAAGCACTAGATGGAAAGGAATTTTGGAAAACCAAATGTGAAAAGACAAATAATATTAAAATTAACTAAACACTGGAATTAATCAAGGTATAAATGGAAATGCTAGTATTTACTATGGAAAAAACAAGCAAGTTACCATATTGCTTTTAAACGATAAGTATTCACAAATTAATGCTGTTATTTACACATTAAGCTGGAATATCAACACGTATATACTGCAAACTAGAAATTATTTATAGGTATTTATAGGTATTGTGGTTAAAAAATTTACAAATATGTATAACCGGCTGTTTTCTTATCAAATGTTGATTTAAAAAATTTAGTTTCAAGCAATTTATTGATGTGCATTTAAAGCGATTCTTCAAGAAATCAACAACAATCTTATTTAGCTCAAGCTTAATGTGTCTCATATATTACATGTGATTGAAATCAAAATGATATTGAAAAAGTTCACAAATATTTATTTTGGAACTGAAACTGTGCTTCTTAGCCAGGTCAAGAACGCTTTACGTCACCTGCTTATGAAACATATTTGTATTTTGGCCAAGACTAAAATAACAAATAACGACTTTTTCCAGCACGATGCAAATAGCAATGAGTAAGACATGTCAAGGTAATCACATATAAATCTGAGAGAAATAAAAGGTATTTGAGAAAAGAAAATTAGGAAAGCTGAAGGAGACCTGCTGAAGGAGCTTGAACAAGAAAAATAAAGAGAAATAAACAAAGAACGACATTCAAGTAAAAGATAAAAGAAATAGGAAATCAGAGTATGGATTCAGAAAGTAATCGCCAGAGCTAGAAGAAAAATAAGAAATAACAATAACATGTATGGTACATACATATGGACATGCTATGCTATCACCAAAAACTTCGCAAATGCAGAAATGCCTTTTAGTCTCTCTTGTTCTACTTGGAGATTCGAGACGAAGGAAAATAATCAACTTTTGAAATTAATAATTCTCCTAGTATAATAAATGTCTTAAATTTCTGAATGTATACGTGTCTCAATAATATAGTCACATATTTGATCTCCTATTAAAAATCATGAAGATTGTTTTACTCTTATCTGAATTCTTTCTCTCTATGAAACCTACTGACAGTTCCAAAATTGCATTCGGAAAAAATAATTCATAAGCAAACAATGAAAGAGACCATCTAGGAGATATTTTTATAGTATTATTACGGAATGGGTCATCTGATTTAATGGTCAGGATGCGTTTACATATTCTAAGATGAGGGATATTACAAAATATTGTTCCGGACACCGAATGTGTGTAATATACTGCAAATACGCACTTTATGCTTTACCCAAACAGAAACAATTATTAAATTAAAAAATTTTATGACTGCAACATTTTTACATACAGAGACGTTCTTTCTTAAGAGAGGCACGATGTTGATAGAACCAAATTGAGAGAAAGTACAAGTAAACCGTATAGACACGTGGACTTTAAATTACTTATAATTTGTTTAGAACAAAATAATCCTATAAAATAAGCAAATTTCATGCAAATCTATTTGTAAAGGTAAAATATTACTTCCTTATTTTAATTTATTGTTTATTTGAAATTTAGCAGTTAATTTATTCAACAATCTTTTATATTGATCTCTCATTATAGATTTCATTTACAATCTCACGCAAACATTTGCCCAGGTATCTACCTGTTAGACCTTGGCGTTGACAACTATTTTAACGAATTGTTTAAACACAGAAAGATAGTAGATAAATGAGTATAAAATTTTACGACCTGCACATGCTCACCAGAGAACAATAATGATCGTTTTCCAATAAAGAAGAAATTTATTTTGTCAGTTTTAACACCAAATTTTACCTCATCGAATGCCACCTCATTATTAGGGAACCCAGTGGTTGGCGTGTTACATTGAGAAACCCCAAAAACGATGAAACAAGAGCGAAGGTGCTATAGAATTCTAATTGTGTGTAGCCTTCTTCGAGACATTAATTTGCCGCGGGTGTATTCTTCGTTAAGTACTGGTGCACAGGTGGTGCTCCCACGGTATCCCGAAGCAGCTGCTGCGGCGGAATCTATCAGCTGCCATCTTTACACATTCGTCGTATATATGTACTTATTGAAAACGTATGTGCTTGTCGTTTTGACCGATAGAAGATGTATAGAAAGTTCTGTTTAAATTAATTCAAATTTTCGTAATTATATAGATGACAGATATTAATATATTCATCTTCTTTTGATATATTCGTGTAGGTAATGTAAATAATTAATAGTTTTAAATAATGTACTGGAAATTAATACATCCTATCAACAACAACGTTACCTCATGTCCAACACATTTAAGAAAACATATGTGAATGTAATTAATTCTTTACTATAATATACAGCGTTTCCACATAACAGTGAATATGTGAGTATAGAGTTCTATTATTAGGCGGCCCTAAAAGGAAAGACAAAAGACTGTTCATTTCAACAAAATTAAGAATTAACGGATTGTTTTTTGTTTTTGACTTGTACTGTGCAGAGACAGATACAAGCTATTTCAAATTACCTTTATTTTTACAACTTGAGAAAACTAAATATACAGCACTTGAGTCCTATTCCAAGTTAGTATTTTCTATTTTTAAAGGAGACTATATTTAAATGCAAACGATCTTTATTGTTATAAAAAATCATATTAAACATACTTTTTCAAGCTATCTGCTTCTGGGTTTCCGGGCTGGAATCGCGTCACTTGTATATCTGCCGACGTTTCGTACCCATTTTTATGAGACATCTTCAGGGCCGAACTACTGCACTGAAACTGGTGTAAGTCAATGGTGGACGGGTTTATATATGGGTAATGCGTCATGGGTCAATGGAACGTTACGGTTGCGGTTGGGTAGTTTGGAGATGCAGGATTGCCAAGCATCTCCAAACTATCCAACCAAAATGCATTATCTAATCTTAGTCTTCTTCCTAAATGTCTTCGCAGGTTTTACTGATAAGTCCGCATCGCGTACCAGTGAAATAGACATTCAGCCATTATGATACCAGATAGTATTAGGGACATTACTAAATTAAACTCTGGTGAAGAATAGATGACAAAAATTTTATATTTCGTTGACTGAAATTTAGTTTTATCAACGATAACGCCTATGTGAAGTACGGTCCAACCAAACAGTTTATAAAATTATGGCTTGTCGAAGTATTTGTTTCTCGATGCTCCATTACATACAGGAAAGTTGCCTGGTATTGTATTGTAAAAATTAAAAGTTTACCCGCAGCTCAGTGCACTATAACAATATTTAAAGAAATTGATTGTATAATACGAAATAGCATTGAAGATGGTGCTAAATACAGCGTGTTTCAAGAAGAATATACATATTGTAAAGTATTATTTTGTCCAAACTATAGATCGCTGCGCCTCGGCTCGGTTTTTGGAGAAACGAATACATAGTCTAGTTTATTTAATAGCTGCTAGATGTCAGTTGTCTTCTGTTTTTCTTGGTAACCGTCATATGTTAAAAATGGCTACTGCGCAGCAGAAATCATTTTGCGTTCTCGAGTTTGCGAAGTGCAATTCCGTGATTATAGCGCAAAGACGTTTCAAGTTGAGCTACCAAATTGATCCTCCGAATGGGTGAAACATTCACAGGTGCTATCGACAGTTTATGGATACAGGACGTGCATATAAAAGAAAGAGTCCTGGCCGCCCTCGTGTTTCTGAAGAAAATGTTGCACGAATTCAAACTACTTTCCAACGTAATCCTTCGAAATCAACTCGTTGCGCCAGTCGGTAGTTACAACTGCCTACAACAACAATTTGGCGTGTTTTGAGACGTTGATTGGTTATCACGCCATACAAGTTACAGTTGTTACAAGCTCTGCGTCCTAATGACAAACGGAAACGTGTGGCATTTTGTAACGAGATTCATGGTGCTATTGACAATGATAACACTTTTGCACAACGCATCATGTTCACTGATGAAGCGACTTTCCATGTTACTAGTCTGGCAAACAAACACAATGTTTGAATTTGAGGTCTACAGAACCAACATGCCGCCATTGAACATGTACGAGATTCGCCTAAAATCAATGTGTTTTGTGCGATATCCCGATCATCTGTTTACGGCCCATTCCTCTTTGATGGAAACACGGTTAACAGTCAGCAGTATCTCGCTATGTTACAAAACTGGTTGTTTCCGAGACTGCACGAAGACAATTTCTTTCAAAAAGACGAGGCACCCCCTCACTGAAGTCGCCAAGTGCGTGAATATCTAAATAAAACTCTACCGAACCGTTGGATTAGTCGTCAAGCAGCTAGCGACTTAGCATGTCTCAGCTGGGCTCCCCGGCCACCAGATTTGACACCCTGTGACTTTTTCCTGTGGGGTTTCGTTAAAGATAGCGTTTATGTACCACCACTCCCACAGAACCTGGAAGAGTTGAAGAACCGGATCCTTAATGCCATAACTTCAGTGACGAAGGACATTCTTGCCCGAGTTTGGGAGGAATTTGAGTATCGATGTGATATTGGTCGTGTCGCTGATGGAGAACATATTGAATATCTGTAATCTGAATTTCAGAGGTTCGTAAATATGTGTGTAAAGTTTCATATTCGTATGTCTTAAAATTTAATAAATATATGCATTCGCAATACGTGTATTCTTTTTGAAACACGATGTATTTTACATTGGACTATTGAATATGAAAGAATATCTCAATCTAGAAAAAACGTTTTGTCTATTAATATTTAAATAGTAAATCATGTTCTTATAAGATATTCTACATAAAAAAGACAATAACCCAATTTACAAGTATTAGCTAATATTGACTACATAATTATTTATTGCATAAAATGAACCTGTTTTCCACAAACATGGGTTTGGAAGACCTGTAGGTAACCTGAATTTTGTATACGATTTAAAAACCCTGAAATTCGGCCATTTTACTTTACTTAAAGAAGAAGGATTAATATAGTACCATAATATGTAAATATAAATATATAAAAGCTGTTTATTATTAATTTTAATATTATTTTAAATTGTTTTGTTATTTTCCAAGATAACATTCATTATGTTATTATCGTCTATTTAATCATAATTTTCGGTTCACTAATTTTGCTGTAATTTACTTAAACTAGGGTATTTCATTTCATTTAACGATATCGAGTTAGCAGGTATATATTTTTCATAGCGGAATTACCTGTGAAAATTTTGTCGGTTAAGTCATCAAATTTTTATGTAATGTAATTAGTATGAGATTCTAGAAAACGTATTAAAGTTTATAATATTTTTTAAGCATTAGCTTCGATGAAAGGGTAAGTTTAGTAACTTAATTACAGTACCCAGTAATTAAATTAGTCTATATATCGTTTACAAAAAAATTTTATTTCTCGTATTATGAATGGGTGTTTATATGCTATATAAATCATATGTATTGCGTGCAGTCCTTGAATTTTATAAAGGGCATGGAAAATGGGAAGTATATGAAAGCAAGCAAAATTTATTTAATAACGTCGGAAATATATTTAAAACTAGACTGTTACGTTACGGATAAACTAATGAGCACAGCAAATGTTAGGAACAGTTAAAATAAAAATAGGAAAGGAATCACCCTGTAAAAGTACGTATATATTTTTCATGGAGAAATTCCTTTTAACCAATGTTTACTGTGTTGAGAATAATAAATGAGAAGTCTACATTGAAAAATTCGTACTCTTCATAGCAAAAATTAACTAGTTGCTGCTCCAGTTAAACGAGTACATTCTGCTATTCTTCCTGGCATGCTTTTATGGATTCCTACGGAAGCTCATTCTAAACAACTTACGGGGCATAATGTAGCTGTTGTAAGTTAATTAGAGAGTTGGTTAGCACACCCGATCTTTGACATATTATATCCCCGATATATTCTATGGGCGATAGGTGTGGTGACCACACAAGTCAATTGAGAATAATGCGAAAATCGCAATCTGACAGCTGTAACATCAGGATGCACATTCTCTTACTGAAATGCGGCATATCTCGCCATAGGATATATAGTAAAGTAAATGATTTCAAAACGTAAATGTACATTTGAGCATTTAAATTACCTCGAAGAAATACCAAGGAAATCCTTTTTCCTACGTAAATTCCATTCCAAATCATCTATCCTCTAGTAAATGGAGGCAAACCTACTAAAGATAAATTCAAAAACTGACTTATTTCTCTTTGACGTTAGACTCGTGTACTATCATCGTAGGGCCACAAATAAAAACGAGGCTGGTTTAAAAAAAATATTGTTCCTTTCACCACAGTCAGGCCATCAGGCCGATTAACGTGTTATATGAAAAGCATTGTTATTTTATAGTCTACTTCTGGCAAAGAAGATCTAGTACCTCAAGATCTGAAACTACCTCTTTTCTTTTCAATTCTTAATTAATTTTTAGTCGGCATATTTACATAATTAAATGGTGTTCTTCAAATACAATAAAATATAATCAAGTATATATAACTAACATAGGTACATCTGCCTATACTAAAGTTTAATAAACACTAACCCATCTTCTTAAGACATAAATTGTAAATAATTACTTAAATGTACTTCTATTTATTTGTCCAAAGTTCTTGAAATAAAATTTTTCCGCCTTGTACATTTCGTTTTCCAATAACAATCAACTGTGCTTACATAAGTCAATGGACTTGCCGGTATTAAATATGGCCATCGTCGAATTTCTCCTGTTCATTATAGTTTATATACATTTCAACACTTTCAAATAATATTTAGTGCTATAAAATAGTGATTCTTTGCGTTTTTTATAACTTTTTTCATTTTGAGTTAAGTTCTATTGCATTTATTCATAACATGTGTTAATATAATTCGACAACTTACTTATACATATGAATCTAAGTACTGCAAAAACACTTCTTCAGAAACGCGTCCAGGTTTTGCATATAATATCGAAAGAGAAATGATTATTATTATTTATAATATTTTATTTATTCATAATAGTAATTTAAAGCATTTTGATAATTCTTTCTTTTAATTAACCAAATAATTATTCTAAATTTACATTTTAAATTTATTGCTTTTACAATTTTCTAATATGATAGTTTAATTGACAAAATATTTACTTTTTTAATGAGTTTTTGAATATTTACGAGGATAGTTTGACAAGTAGTGAGAATGACACATAGGTGGCGGTCTAATTGGTAAAACAAGTGCACTGTAATTTAGGTTGCCTATTTGTATGTTTACATTCCGATATTTAGATAAATCGGTTGATTAGTTTATTTTTGACAGCTGATTGAAGAAGAAGCAACACGTTGTTTTGTTAAAATGGAAAAAGCAGAGTATCGTGCGGTGACTAAATACTTCGTAATTAAGTGTATGTAAGCTACCGAAATAAAAGATGAGTTACGGGAAATATTAGGTGAATCGACTCCATCATCCGCCACAATAAGTAGATGGGTAAATGAATTTAAACGAGGTAGTACAAGCTGTGTTGATGAAGCCCGCTCTGGAGCACCCAAAATCGTGATTTCTAAGGCAATGATTATAAAAATCCATAATGTTATTTCGCAAGGTCGACGAATGAGAGAGATAGCAGATATGGTAAACATTTCAACAGAACGCGTACATCACATTTTAACGAAAGAATTAGGCCTTTCCAAGCTTTCGGCATGATGGGTGCCGCGATTGCTTACGACTCGTTTGCGCATTTCCAATGAGTGTTTGGACCTTTATAAGTGGAATCCGGTTGATTTTTGTAGGCGATTTGTTACTTACGATGAAACTTGGATACACTACGGTACACCCGAAACTAAACAGTCGAAACAATGGTTAGAACGTGGTTCTGCACCTCCAAAGGAAGAGAAAACCACTTTATCGGCAAACAAGGTGGTGGCATCAATTTTTTGGAATTCAAAGGCCATTTTGCTTATTGATTACCTTCAGAAAGGTGCCACAATAAACAAACAATGTTATGCAGAACTTCTACAAAAATTAAATGTTAAGATTCGTGCTAAACGGCCAGGAATGGCAAAGGAAAATATTGTGTTTCACAAAGACAACGCTCCCTCGCATACCAGCACAGTTGCGGTGTCCAAAATCCACGAGTTGCATTTCCAATTAGTACTGCATGCGCCTTATTCGCCGGATCTAGCCCCTTCCGATTTCCACCTTTTTCCAAAATTGAAAACGGTACTAGGTGGAAAGAAATTTTCGTCTAACGACGAGCTTATCATCTTCGTAAATAAGTATTTTACAAACCTTCCGGAATCGCATTTTAGAGATGGCATAAGGGCATTGGAGCACCGTTGGAATAAAGAAGAGAATATATTAAAAAATAAAAATTATTTTGTATTTAAAAAATTCGTTTTTCTTTTCCATTCTCACTACTTGTCAAAACTACTCTCGTATATGTATATATATATATATATATATATATATATATTCTAACTGTGTATATTAAGAGAAAACAATGAGTCTATTTATAGGTACGGTTACACTCAGTGTTTGTGATGATGGTTCACATGTGAATTCGCATCGAAAATCAACTTTTCTCTCTATTCACTGATGTATACCATAATTAAATGTGAAGGTTTTATAGTTTACGGACTAAATTCAAAGAAAATTAGTTTTCAGTAATTAATTAATTTTTTTCAATAAAAGTGAACCATATTACGTTATTATTGACATTAAATTCTTATCAGAATTATACCTTTCTGAAATTACTTTAAACTGAATAAAATTAATAGGATAAGCTGATTTTCGTTTCTTCTTTTTATAATTCGCAGTTTATGCAAATATTCTTTTTTCCACTGAATATCTATCTAGTTACCAAAATAAAATTAATCCAATTCATTAATAACTGTAATACATTAGCAACAAATAAACAAGAACTAAATAACAAGTTACTTTGCAGAAAAAAAATAATTAAATCCTATGTCAATTTAAAACTCGAATTTATTACTCTTTTCAATCATCATGAAATCTGAACTGTGATTGCAATTTCTAATAAAATTCATTTAATTATAGGCATATCTTTGATCAAACCAAGTCATTTTATATATTAAATAAGATTGTGAATCACTAATACTATAGCATTGTACAATACTTACGAGGGAGCGTTTTTATATTCGCGGAATGGGGGACAAGGGGTGGAAATAAAAAAACCAAATTATTTTTCTTTTTCAATATATTCACCTGCAAGACGGATACATTTTTCACATCTTTCAATTAATTTATTTATACCCTCATAAAAAAATTATTTCTCTTTATCTGCAAAATACGCCTCCTTGACTTAATCATCGGCAGTAAATTTTTTACCCCGCTGCTCCTTTTTCATTTTCGGAAACAGGTAATAATCACCCGGGGCCAGGTCTGAGCTGTAGGGTGGGTGATTCACAATTTCGAAGCCCACCTTATGCAGGGCAGCTGACGCAACGCGGCTATTGTGGACGCGCGCGTTGTCGTGCAAAAGTAGAACACCTTTTGTCAATTTTCCCCGTCTTTTCTCTTTAATGGCTTCTTTTAGTCGCTCTAATATTGAAGCGTAATATTCTCCGGTTATAGAAACACCTTTATCTTTATAATCAATCAACAATATTCCTTCCGAGTCCCAAAATACCGTTGCCATGAGTTTCCCAGCTGATTGTGTCACTTTAAATTTCTTGGGAGGTGCTGTGCCCTTTTTTATGCCACTGCATGGAGTCTTGTTTGGACTCAGGTTCATAATGATGAACCCAAGTTTCGTCTCCAGTAACAATTCCACTCAATACACCATCCTTGTCTTCATTACAGAGGTCCAAAAATGCACGCGAACACTCTACGCGCTGTTGTTTTTGCGGCGGCGTGAGCATTCTCGGCACCCATCTTGCGCTCGCCTTAGACATGCCGAGATGATCGTGTAGGATTTTAAAAATTGTTGTATCGGATACTCCAACCATTTCTGCGAGTTGTTTCTTCTTTAGTCGAGCATCTTCGAGTACAATTTGTTCAACTTTTTGGATAAGTGCTGGCGTGGTCACCTCAATGCTCCTGCCCGACCTCGGGTCGTCTTCAAGGGATTCCCTTCCTTGTTTAAATAAACTATGCCACTTGTACATCATGGTTTTTCCTAAACCAATGACATCTCATTCATTATGGTCGCGACTGATTTTCCTTGCCCGGTAAGGAACTTTATAACGGCACGATATTCGATTTTTTCCATATTTCACTTTTCACTCCTGATTATGTTACTTGGTTGACGATAGCTCAAAGACTAACTGTCTAATAACAATGAAACTTCGTATTTATACTAATCATGAGTCGCTGCACAGGCCACGCCCTCAATGCGCCTACTCACCCCTCCACAACCCGCTCATTCCGCCAATATAAAAACGCTCCCTCGTATCACTGTCTTTTCCAATGTTAGTTCAGGATATTTTGTCACTTATAACACTTTTAGTTATTACGTAGTTAAATTTTTCACTTAGGTATGTATCAACTGTAACATAACCTTCTAATCTTATGGTACATGTTTTCTACTCTTCTTGCAGGTATTTGAGGAGATATTGTTATAATATAAATGTATAAGAAGAATTAATTACTTTATTCACTTATCAAGCATATTAAATGCAACAAACCTAATATAATTTTTGTGCATATTGTGGTGAGCGTCATTTTTGAAAACGTTCCGTTATACATACATTGCACTAAAATAAATTTATTACTAGATACTTAAAAAACGCTACTATAATCTTAAATAATGATGTTTGCGTGTATATATATATATTTTTTGATAAAAGTAATAAAACTATTTTTTGTCATGTTTGTTTTGTAAATATTAAATAATACCATAGAGGTATTTACTAGTTCATCCTTATGCACTATAAAATGTATAATATAAGAATCTAAAACATATTTATTTAGAATCATTTATATACACCGTAATATTGTGCTAATATAAAATAGGTAGAACGATATTGTAAAGATCGGTAAGACTAGTTAGCATTGTAATAATTATGTATAAATCTCAAAAGAAAGTATCAGAATAATTGACAAAGGGTATTGATAACATTTGAAGTTAGATGCACAATATTATATAAGGATTACCTTGAGAAGCGACACCTGTGAATAGGAAAAGTAAGAAGTATGAAGATGTATGAAAACGAGGACTCAATGATTTTATAGTTTCTTAAATAAGATAAATTATTATTCTATATGTGAATTGATTCTAAATATGTATTTTTTTTAGGATCGTGCGTTCTATGTGTGATTATACATTAGGATACAATAGGTTAATTCAATAATTACAAATATTTACAAAATATCCTTTCTTATATGTACTTTAAGTATTCCGAATTTAAGAAATTCCAAGTACTTGGAATTCTTAGTGTGATACTTAACTAATTATATATATTCAATATAGAATTTTATTCTGGTACTCGCTATTCATATACAAGATTCATTTAAAATTTTTATAAATGTTTATTAATTTTTAGTGACTAAAAAAACAATATTTCTCCTGTTTTATCGCATGACAATTTTTAATATTAACTACTTAGTTATAAGTAAACTTTCTTAATGATTACCAAAGTAATATAAACAATAAAGAATGAATACACACATACGTACACACACACACACACACACATATATATATATTGTATATATATATATATATATATATATATATTGTTTTGAAATAACAGTTGAATAGATACAAAACAATAACAAAAAAATAAAGGTATATTTACATAATTACTTAGTCAGGTCATATATTTATGTATGTTACAAGAAGGAACATTGTAATTAATATTTTTATTATAAACTGAAAATGATTTTTGTAAAAATTTGTATAAAAAAAAAGATTCCATGGTCGTTGCCCATACTTTTCTCGACTTGGCTTTCGAGCTGAATAGTTCTGTGATGATCTTAGGGCAACTGTTAAGCCTTGAAGATGTCCCATACAAGTGCTGGTGAAACGTCGGTACTAGAATTGTCGACAACGCGGTTCCAGCCCGGAATCCAAGATGAAGAAAGATTATGTCATGTACTTATTAAGTTGATATAAAGCTATATTAAACATCTATACTTGAATCATACGTAAGTTCAACTTATGAAACTTGATACATTAGTAAAAGTAAATAATATGTATAAAACAGGTAATGAGTCTTATATAAAGAAGAAACTATAAATGATTCAAATATATTAAAATGTTATTTGTTGATGTGTATTTCACTATAGTATTTTTTATTATTAAAAAGAACATTATTTAATCACATGAATATACCTATTAAGAATTAATTGAAAGTAAGATAATTTATTATGAGAAGCTTGTATTGTATTTGCCCTGTTAATGTTTCATTCAAAATTTATGCAAATTGTAAACTGTTGTTATTCTTTAATTACATATTCATTTAAAAATTAGTAACTTTTTTTAGTTAATTTTATTTGACTTATAAATAAGTGAAGCATAAAGTTAATTTATAGTCAGCGAAGAAATTTCAGGGTCAAATATTTTTGATAGATACTTTATTGGTTTATTTAGAAGTGAATAGTACATCCATAAACATATTCAGAAGATATATTTTTTCTTAAGTAACTTGATTCTTCTTTGAATCTATTAATTTGGTTATGGCCTCACAACGAACTTTAACTTTTACAAAAAAACTTATACTCGCAGAAATTAATTATAAAAGAAATTAAACATCTTTTACAAAATATATAATTCTTAATAATATATTAGTATATACGTATGTATATATATATAGGTATATATAAAACTCTATATGAACAATTATGTTCAAATTAAATATACTCTACTAATTTATATTTATTGTTACAAATTTGATTTATTTTAAACAATATGAAGATAATTCATTATATATAGGGTGTTTTTTAAGAGCTTGAGAACTTAAAATGATAATACAAGACAGAAATATTGTTGGAATGAAATTTTTTTTATTATAATCTAGTAGATAATTTCATGGCATTTATTTTTTCAATATGATTTCCGGCATATGTCCGCCGCGGCTACAAGTTACATAGTCCATTCGATCAGTCCAATTTTTGACTACCTTTTCCAGTAAATACGGCCATATGGCGTCAATAGTGGATTTAATATTGGCTTTCAATGTTTCGAGAGTTGCTGGTTTGTCAGCATAAACCAATTACTTAACATAGCCCCATAAAAAGTAATTCAGAGGCGTTAAATCGCACGAACGAGGGGCCAGTGAACAGGACCACTACTAAATTAATTTTGCAATAAATCGATTGTTAAGCGCGCTGTATGGCATGTTACGCCGTCTTGTGGGAACCAAATGTCGTCAATGTTTAGCTGATTAATTTTTGGAACAAAACTTCAGTCAGCACGGCTCGATAGCGCTCACTATTCACCGTAACGGCAGCTCGTTCCTTATTTCGAAAGAAATAAGGACCGATGATGCCGCCAGCGTTTAAACCGCACCAAACAGTCAATTTAAATGGATGTAATGTTGATTCGTTAACGGCTTGAGAATTGTCTTCGCTCCAAATAGGGCACTTTTGCTTATTGACGTAGCCATTTAACCAGAAATGAGGTTCATCACTAAACACAATTCTTTGATAAAAATGCTCATGCACTAGTTTCAAATGAGCCCAATCAGCAAAAATACGACGCAAACGATGGTCGTTTGGCTTCAATTCTTGCACGAGCTGTATTATATAGGCACGTAAGCCAAGATCCTTACGTAAAATTTTCTACGTAGTCGAAGAACAAAGGCCAAGAGCTTGAAAACGACGACGAATCGGCATTTCGGCGTATTCTTCAATATTTCGCGCTACAGCAGCAATACTGTCTTCGGTACGCACATTTCTCTCTCTTGTTGATGGATTTGAATCGAGAAGAGTAAAATTAGTGCGAAGACGATCAATAACTGCACAAATTGCTTGCTCACTAAGCTGATTATGTTGATCGTAAAATAGACGAAGTGCTCTATGAATTTCGCCAACAGATTTATTTTTATCAAAGTAAATTTCCACAATTTGAAAGCGTTGTTCTGGCGTTAAACGATTCATGATGACTTCCCAAACCTTGCTGAACAAAAATGTCAACACAGTTTGACATAATAGCTGTCAAACCATAGTTATCGATGTCGATAGTTCTCATGCAGCTTAAAAAACACCCATTAAAAAAAATCTAACTTCCAATTACATACAAAATAACATTAGCTAGCCCTATTTACATTTATATTCTTTAACTTCGATATTTTTTTATCCTTCTAGATTCGAATCTAATATGTTTAGTTTTGAGTTTGAATTTTTCACCGTCTTTAATATCCTTATTGACTCCAACCGACGATATCCCTTCTCCTTCAATCAGTATTAGGTTTGTTTATATTAATATGCAATCAATATGACATCCTATGTAATTTAATTTTATTATCCAATTTTTACCATATAATTTTATTCATATTATACTATTATATTAATTACCAGGTCGGCTGAAAAGTCCCCGGTCTGACACATAGATGGCGTTACTGTTATTAAATCCATATGTTTTTAGATAGTACTAACCTTCAAACGAAACTTGTCAGACTTTGACAGCAATCCGACCATTAGTTACTGAGATATTGCGTTAAGAGTGAAGCTACTTTTGTTATTTAAAAAAATGGAAAAAAAAGAATTTCTTGTGCTGATAAAGTACTGCTTTTTGAAGGGAAAAAATACCGTTTATGGCTTGGTGAGGAGTTTACTTGAAAACTCAACCATAATTGAATGCTAAGTTTAAACGTCGTTGAGCACCGAAGACGGCGAACGCAGTGGACGACCAAAAGAGGCTGTCACCGACGGAAACATCAAAAAAGTTCGCAAAATCTTTTTAAATGACCGTAAAGTAAAGTTGATCGAGATAGCTGACATCCTAAAGATATCAAAGGAACGTGTTGGACACATCGTGCATGAATATTTGGGCATGCGGAAGCTCTGTGCAAAATGGGTGCCGCGCGAGCTCACATACGATCAAAAACAACAACGAGTTGATGATTTGAGCTGTGTTTGAAGCTGTTAAATCGTAATGAGTTTTTGCGTCGATATGTGACAATTTATGGATTATCAAGTCCAATCGACAGTCAGCCGAGTGGACTGCACGCGATGAACCGGCTCCAAAGCGTGGAAAGACGCAACAGTCAGCTGAAAAAGTTATGGCGTCAGTTTTTTGGGATGCGCTTGGAATAATTTTCATAGATTATCTTAAAAAGGGCCATTCCATCAACAGCGACTATTATACAGCGTTTTTTATGAAGAAGAAGAAATATGCACCGTGTCACAAATCAATGAAAACAATGGCCAAATTAATGAATGAATTACTTTCCGTACTCTCCAGATGTGGCCTCCAGCGACTATTTCCTATTTGCAGACCTCAAGAGAATGCTCGCCGGGAAGAAATTTATAGGGATGAGGAGGTGATCGCCGAAACTGAGGCCTATTTCGAGGCTAAAGACAATTCGTACTACAAAAATGGTATCGAAAAGTTAAACGCTATATCGGTATTATATTAATAAAATCGAATTTTGCCAAAAAACTGTGTTTTATATGGTAGACCGGGGACTTTTCAGTTCGACTGTTATATTTGATTTCTCTTCCTGTTAATGGTTCCAAGTTTCATCACACGGTCTCTATTTAAGAACTTTTACTTGATTTAAGCATTGGTACACGTTCTGCTATTAAAAATATATTGTCTCTTCCCTTATTTTGCCGAAAGTTGTACTATTATTGCAAACATTGGTTTTGTTAAATATAATATTTATAATACTCTTTATTTATTTTTGAATATAAATATAAATATAATTAAGAATTTTGCTGAATTTTCCTCATTATTTTAATACATAATGCCTATATTAAATATACGTTATATTAAAAGTAATTTGGGAGCTGATTAATCCCTACTAACTTTATATTTTTTCCTAAAATTTTAGTTTTTTTATAGAATAAAGGTTATTAATAGAATCAGCAAGCGTTTATTTTATCTGAATAATAAAAAAGAGTCCTTAGCGTCTGAAATCAGTATGCTCACAATCTCTAGTTAACTTTAAAATTAAGGAAGTACCCATTTTACTTGTGTGTCATATATTTCTTTTATTTTTAGGTATTGACAACATATCTTTTAATATTAATAAATTTTAATGGGCTAAGTGTAAGTGTATCCCTTTTACAACTTAAATACATCTATTAATTGCTCATACATCTCCTTAAGTATATGTTATTATTTAATTACCTAATTATATTTGTACTTGTTATAATTTCTTTATATTAATAAATCAATATACTTGTACAGTCGGTTATATTCATCTAGAATCATCTTTACAAAAATATGTATCTATCTTTTTGTACTTTATTACATTTTATATTTAATTTAACAATATTCTATAAGTTAATATATGAACTATTATTAAACATTTTTGCTTCATAACAGTAGGTACATACGTATGTAATATGTATACATAAATTTTTATGCTTCCGATATAAGCGAATATAGGTATAATGTAGGTCGTTATCATTATTCATTATTAGTAGGTTTACGCATTAGCTAAATTCATCACTGTTCAATAAATTAAAATCTCAATTCCTCATTTTAATCTTCTAATTTAATCTATGAGGATGGTATTTTAGAAAATTGCTTCACTCGACCAACTTCCTCTATGGCATTCAATGCACGCAAAGCGGTTTACTGAAATTACAATAGTAACCAGAAAAAGCGTAATATACATACATTATATATCTATTTTCTTGCAGACCGTATATACGGCATCGACGGTGGAGTAAATTTAGATAAGTTCTAAGATTACTAGGTGTTAAACTTTTTATGAACGCCAAGTATCACGTATTCAACATAGATCAGTTGATTATAATCATAGTATCTAATGCATTTGAAAACCTGTTACGGTAATTGTTTAAAAATATATCACAGTAGTAGAAGTTACTCTAGAATGAAAATAAAACGTTGATTAAATGAGTATGGTTTCATATACACAAAACTTAATGGACCATTAGATAATGTAAATAATGTTACACAGTCAACAGTAGCATTTCGTATAGATATTATCGTATCTGGTAGTTTATCCTGAATATTTCCACCTACTTAACAAATTATAATACATACAATACTTCTCATTACATGATCTTGTATAGTCTAATTCAAAAAGATGGACACAATTTCAATTGGCTGTACTTTCCGCACTATACATGCTATATTCGAATTCTGTCAAATACATTTGAGAAAGCGTGTTTAAAGTTTTAAGTACTCAATTTTGAATAAGAGAGTTGCTATACAAAGCAAGATTTTTACATTCGTAAATGAGTCTGCGACTGAGGTGCAGCGATTTTATCGTCTGCTTAACATTGAAACTCCAAGAGGAAGAGATTTGTTCTTGTACTAAATAATTTTATCAAATTGGTTCTTTGTGTATCGTAAAAGAATAATGTACTTTGCAGCGTGTTTCAAAAAGAATATACGTATTACAAAGTATTATTTTGTCCAAACTATCGATCGCTGCGCCTCGGCTCAGCTATTGGAGAAATTAATACATCTGTTTACGGCCCATTCTTCTTTGATGGAAACACGGTTAAGGGCCAGCAGTATCTCGGTACGTTACAAAACTGGTTGTTTCTGAGGTTACACGAAGACAACTTCATTTTTCAACAAGACGGGGCACCCCCTCACTGGAGTTGCCAAGTGCGTGAATATCTGAATGAAACTCCACCGATTCGTTGAATTGGTTGTCAAGGAGCTGGCGGGTTAGCATGTCTCATTTGGGCTCCACGGTCACCGGATTTGTCACCCTGTGACTTCTTCCTGTGGGGTTTCGTTAAAGAAAACGTTTATGTTCCACCACTCCCACAGAACCTAGAAGAGTTGAAGAACTGGATTCGTACTGCCATAACATCAGTGACGATGGAAATGCTTGTCCGAGTATGGGAGAAATTTGAGTATTGATGTGATATTTTTCGTGTCGCCGATGGAGGACATATTGAACATCTGTAATCTGAACTTGAGAGGTTCATAAATATGTGTGTAAAGTGTCATATTCGTATATCTTAAAGTTTAATAAATATATGCATTCCAAATACGTATTTTCTTTTTGAAACACCCTGTATTTCTGCGTCTCTAGAAGTCCATGTTTTAATAATACTGCTATTTGACTAAACATGTGACTACGTTATTCTATCCACGACTTTGAAATACCATTTGGATATACACTTTTAAAATCATTTTATTTATTATTTATTTTGTATTTTATCGAAATTTCTACAAGTTTGAATGAACTAAGAAACTGTATCATAGCGGCGGCGAACTTAGTGCTGAACATTTACAAGTCAGAGGATAAAGGAACATCACCGAACTTCAAAATTCCTAAAATACTGCTTTGTTGCTCCGTAGTAAGGAAAAATATTAGTTTGGAGAATAAATGGAAATCGCTGAAGTATCAAATGTTGCAATTTTTCATGAAAGACTTGAACGATGGGACGAGGTTCGTTTTCATGATAAAAGAGATGTTTTAAAATCATGTAATTTTTCAGAAACAGCTTTGTTCAATTTTATCTATGGTATTTTATAAGATACTCTATGAAAATTACTCCTTTTAAGTATCAAAAAATCACAGCCATTGTCATAATCGCTGTCGGAAACGTTTTGATTTGTGCATTCATTTTCGTTGGTTGCTTTCTTCAGCTGTAACAAATTTTGATAAAACAAATCAACTTGATTCTTTTTATACATTTTCATCACATTTCAAAATTAGTGGCATCTGCCTTGCTAGCAATACGAAAATTCCCAATTCTAAGTATGAAATGTGATGTACGCATTCAGGATATACTTACGGTACTCGTACAACTACTTTCTTAATGCTCAATTCTTTTGTAATTTAACACTAGTAGTTGAGTCTTGCTTCTCAAGTACATTATCCTCATAGCAAGAAGTAAATGGAATGTTTTATTATTAGATAATTGTCTGCCGATATCGGGACTTAAATAGAAATTAAAATTACAATACAAACAATACAAAGTAATTTTTTCATTAACATAAATTACCTTCAACATTTCTCTCGATTTGTTTTGCTATTAAATAATTTTATTATCATTATATTGTTATAGTAGATATTACTGTATAGAAAACAAGTATACATATGTGCGACTTCTAATAGTACTTTAATAGCATAATACATATGTATATATATATGTATATTCTCTGTTACTTTCTCTATAAAGCAATAAAATAAACACCTACGTTTTATAATTTTACAACTGCAGGACGAATATTAGAAGAACACTAGAATAATAAATACTTATGTGAAAAGCGATGGATTGTCTTCGTGAAATTCGTTTGTGGGAAAAGTAATGCTTCTTCTCTTCATATTTGGAAGAAGTTATACACGGATTCAACTTAGAAGATTGTATTGATATTTATTCATGACCAGATGTTTTCCCCTTTTTTGGTTACCTCACGAATCGTGAAAAATACGAGCATAAAGTGATAAGTGAAGATATACCATAAGTTAACGCAATGGTGCAAAATTACCCCAACCTTCAGAATTTCAAAAGTGTGATACTATATGTTGCGAAACGTAAATTCTTAAAACGTCAGCACAGTGAATCTAAAAACTTTACAGAGTTTTATATTATAAAATATAGATCGTTTGTCCAAGAATGTATAATGGTGAGCATAACAATTATAAAGGAATTCACAATTAAATATGTGCTGTTTTTTTAAAAGGGTAGATCCATTTCATATCGCAATGGTCGGCTTCCCAAGTATTGTTATAAAACGAGTCACGAATTAACACAGTTGAAAATAGATGGCTTCTAAGCTTCAAATTCCGACTCAGTATCGCTGTGGTCCCATAGCACAGCTAACTAATCTCTGCATTCTCGAATTTGCTAAAACAAATCCGGTTGTTACGGTGCAACGTACGAAGTTGACATGACATCACACACCTTCTCCGAAAAACATACGATGGTGGTTGCGATAACATACTATATAGAGGGTGGGTTTCTGTGCAAAGGAAAAGTTCATATTGAAGGAATAAATGAAAGGAATACATGTTAAGTTTGAGTAAGATTCGAGACAGCTCACAAGTCGAGTTAGCCGTTCTTCAACACACTATCTGGCGTGTGGTAAAAACACGTCTATATTTGAAACTATACGTTGTAACTATTTTTCTATCAATTTTCAGTGATGAAGTAATCTTCCACTCGGATGACAAAGTCACAGCATGGGCATTTGGAGAAACAATATCTAGACGAAATTCTTGAACACAAAAGGCATTTGCTTCGAGTGAAAGTCTTCTGTACAGCATCTAAAGGGTTTTCCAATAAGGACTTGACAACTTTTTTTCAAAATAAAATGCAGACCATTTGAGATACTTCAAAAACTTTATTATCGGGTTGAAGTACAATCAAAACATTTATGAATGGAACTCGACTTTGTTCATATGGTCACCGCGGGCACGTTTGCAGCGGTCGATTCGTTGGACCCAATTTTCGATAACTCGGCCACACAATTCGGCCGAAACGGCTGCTATTTCGCGTTTAATGTTGGCTCTTAGCTCTTCCAACGTTGTCGGCTTGTTGGCATAGACCAATGACTTGAGGTAGCCCCAAAGAAAAAAGTCTAGAGGCGTTAAATCGCATGAACGAGGCGGCCAATCGACTGGTCCATTTCTTGAGATAACACGCTCATCAAACTTACTCTTCAATAAATCGATTTTAACGTGTGCTGTGTGGCTTGTGGCACCGTCCTGCTGAAACCACATGTTGTCCAAGTCCATATCTTCCAATTTGGGCCCAAAATAATCGCTAATCATGGCGCGATAACGATTACCATTCACAGTAACGTGACGATCATTATCGTCGACGAAAAAATATGGCTCTATGACACCGCCGGCATGCAAACCGCACCAAACAGTTATTTTGTGTGGATGAAGTGGTGTTTCATGAAGCACATGTGGATTTTCACCCGACCAATAATGCATATTTTGCTTATTGACGAACCCATTGAGCCAAAAATGAGCTTCGTCACTGAAAATGATTTTGCGATGAAATTGATCATCTTGGCGCATCTTTTCCAGAGCCCAGTCGGAGAACGTACGTCGCTTCAAATGGTCCATCGGCTTCAATTCTTGAGTCAGCTTGATCTTGTATGGCTGTAAACCAAGATCCTTACGCAAAATTCGCCATAAAGTAGTCTGGGCGATGCCCAACTCTTGAGAACGCCGTGGAATTGACTGATTTGGATCATTTGCTACGGACGTTTCAACGACAGCGATATTTTCGACACTTCGACCAACCCGTTGTCTCATTGGCACGGCAACATCACACAACGAATATGTAGACTCAAATTTTTGCACTAAACTTGTTACTGCCTCTCTACTAGGGCGAGAATTACGACCGAAAGTCGGAGTTAACGCTCTTAAAGTAGCGGTCACCGACTCCGAATTTCTGTAGTAAATCTTTATAATTTGCAGACGTTGTTCGTTCTTGTACTTTACCATGCTGAAAATGTTAAGTTAGTGAATAAATTGACAGTGACAGTTCGATGATTAGTGAAAGGGTGCGTTCACAAATTGAATTAAAAGTTGTCAAGTCCCTATTGGAAAACCCTTTATTAACAAGGTTTATGCCCCACTTTTCTTCGAAGAAAGTGCCGGAATAGGATAGTTCTATCTCGGTATTCAGATCAATTAATTTTGTTATAAGTGTAGCACTGCACCGTTAGCGCTCGATGTTTCGAGCTTTCTGTAATAAAGGAATATCCCAGCGATGGATTAGTTGGTATGGAATCCCAAATCCTGCTCTTCGTGAATGGTCTGTTTAACCCAGATCTCAGCTTATTCAATTTTCTCTTAAGGGTACATGTTAAAAGATCAGGTTTATGTTATCGTTAATTCAATAACCTATATGAGCTTCAACATCGAATAACATCAGAGAATTCAGTGGATTATAAAATGCTGTCTTGGATCTAGAAGAAGTTCTCATTTCGCCTTGATATTTTGTGTGCTACAGATGATGAACACATTTAAAGATTATTGTGAATAGCACACATGTGATTTACTTGTACTTTCCCTTAAAAAATATTGGGTTATGAAACCGATTAATTCATTTAGAATAACTCTGTAAGAGGCAATGCTTAACAAATAATTCGAAAAATTTTATATATACATATATATATATATATATATATATATGTATGTATATATAAAATTTAAAAATAAATATATATACATACATATATATATATATATTTGTGTGTGTGTGTGTGTATAAATAAATTACCATCATAGTTTTCTATTTACTAACAGATCCTTCCAAACACCCATTGATACCGTTTGCATAAATTTTACAAATAAAAGCCGACGTGTGCTTAAATCTGAAGCCATCATAAAATACATTTTCAATTCGAATATATTTGATATAATTGATTTAGCACTTCATGACTTATACATACAGCTACAAGAAATGTTTTAAAATATGCATTTTCTCTATATATTTGACTATTGATAATGAGTCTTATTCTACAACTTGTTATAGCGACGATGCAAACAGTAGTTAAAATAATCGGAGACCGCTGGAATCTAGCATCCCCTTACACTTTAAGACACTAAATCAATGTTCACCATACTAATTACAATCGTCAGTACCTCTAAATTGATTGATTGAAGAGACAATCATTACTAATAAGTCTATTTATTAAACTAAAGAAGACGATAGATCTCTCGATAGCTACTAAATCGATCTGTGTAAAATGACTGCGTGTTTAATTCTGACTAAAGCATTAGAAGTGTACAATAAAATAAGTACTAAAGTTGAGATGCCCTTCTAAGAATATTAAATGATAAGGAAATCACGTAAACGCAAAGCAAAAGAAGTATTAATACTCTTATTATTCTTTATATTTTATTACATACTTTCAGAACTAATAGGTGTTTTTTAAGTTGCATGAGAACTATCTATATCGATAATTATGGTTGGACAGCTGATAATTTCAAACTGTGTTGATATTTCTGTTCAGTAAGTTTGGGCAAGTCATGAATCGTTAATGCCAGAAATTTACTTTGAAAAAATAAATCTGTTCGCGAAGTTCATAGAGCACTTAGTCAATTTTACAACATCGGCCTAGTGAGCAAGCAATTCGTGCAGTTATTGATCGTTTTCGCACTAATTTTACTCTTCTCGATTCAAAACCATCAACAAGACAGAGAAATGTGCGTACAGAAGAGAATATTGCTGCTCTAGCGCGAAATATTGAAGAAGACGCCGAAATGTCGATTCGTCGTCGTTTTCAACTTGTTGGCCTTTTTCCTTCGACTTCGTGGAAAATTTTACGTAAGGAACTTGGCTTACGTGCCTACAAAATACAGCTCATGCAAGAATTGAAGCCAAACGACCTTCATTTGCGTCGCATTTTTGCTCATTGGGCTCATTTGTAACTGGCTGAAGATGAGCATTTTTATCAAAGAATTGTCTTTAGTAATGAAGCTCATTTTTGGTTAAATGGCTACGTCAATAAGCAAAATTGTCATATTTGGAGCGTTAAGCCGTTAAGAAATAACCACTACATCAATTAAAATGAACTCCGTGGTGCGGTTTACAAGCTGGAGGCATCATCGGTCCTTATTTCTGTCGGAATGAGGAAGGAGCTGCCGTTATGGTGATTGGCAAGCGCTAACTGAATTTTTGTTTCCAAAATCAGCTAAACATCGACGACATTCAGTTCCAACAAGACGACACAACCTGCCATACAGCGCGCTTAACAATCGATTTATTGCAAAATCAATTTGGTAACAACTTTATTTCCGGAAGTGGTCCTGTTCACTGGCCCCCTTGTTCGCGCGATTTAACAGCTCTGGATTACTTTTTATGGGGCTATGTTAAGTGGTTTATGGCGACAAACCAGCAACTCTTGAAGCATTGGAAGCCAATATTTAAGCCACCATTGACGCCATGCGGCCAGATTTATTGGAAAAAGTAGTCAAAAAATGGACTGATCGAATGGACCATGTAACTCGTAGCCGCGGCGTACAAATGCCGGAAATAATATTGAAAAAATAAATGCCATGAAATTATCTACCAGATTATAGTAAAAAAAATATCATTCCAACAATATGTCTGTCTTGTATTATCATTTAAAGTTCTCAAGCTCTTAGAAAAACACCCATTACTAGTAAAGAAAACACAAGGGTACGAAAAGATTACAGTCGAACGCGATCAAAGAAAGAATCGGATATCAACTTACAAGGTTTTACTATGTGCATGTCCAAATGCATATAGTAAAGAAATGTACTTCTTTATTCTACAGAATTGTGATTTATTGCGAACTAGAAAATTTTACAAATCAGTCTAAGTGCATCATAAACTGATAAAAATTTGAAATTGTCGCGAACATATAAACATCCGATGATGATAAACTAATATTGTAAAACATAAAACTTGGAATATTACTAATTGATATAGACTAAAGATTTTGATGAAGAATAAAGTTACAATAAATAAATATTCACATTTTCTATTTTGTTCAGGATTCATTTTTATATTAAATTTGACGATTATGACAGACAATTATGTCTTATCTAATAAACTACACTAATCAGATTAACTAATATTTTTTTATGAGATTCTATGAAATTTATGGGAAAACGATAATAGCACTAACATCGGTAGACGTGAAATTTTCACTATGACCGATATGGTAATTATAAAACGTGTTGTTTAAGACTAGAATATACATACTAAAAATTTTATGGACTCTGTACAAGGTTTGATCATAAAATTGAGAGATTATTAACCTTTTCCAATTTTTAGTACATATAGAATGACAAATAGTATTACGTTTATCTTTAGAACACAAAACCTCTCTTCACTGAATTTTCTGTTTAAAGAATAATCAAGGGACGGATTCAAGGAGACATAAAGTATATTTACATGAGTTCACTGTTCTTTTCTTAGTAATGGGTTTGTCTTGAACTGGTCATTAGAAACAACGTTATATACACATTCGTACATATATACATACATTGTATACACATACAAGCAGTAAGAGATCACAAAGCCAAGAAAACAAGTGGCACATGTGTAACGTAAATTGTTCGTAAAGTCACTTGACATGGGTTCGAGTTATTTCGAGCCGGTCAGGTCGCGGTCCATCAATCTTCATCATTCCCGCTCCGGTCCGTCTCGTAGCCATACCGTTTAATAATAATGATGTATTCGAAATCTCTATTTTCTACGCTTAAGTAACTGTGTGTAAAATTCTTCTTTCATTTATTAAGATTTAATTACATATTTGTAATTCAACTTTATAATTCCGATAATGCAAGATTAATCTGCAATTGTAATTGAAGACATAAGTTTCTAATTCCTACCAATATTTAGAATCGTATATAATCTTATGTTTATAATATACATGAACAAGTTTACTTGTGTACACTATATGTAGTAATTGTTTCGAAATGCGTCAGTTATTCTTTTGAATAATCCTACAAAGCCATTCACAATGAAAAATACAATTATTAAGAGACATTTATGTTTACATTACTTGTTCTTACTACATTGATGGCGATGTTGATTTTTAATAACTATAGTAATAATAATATACCTTTGCCCGGCAAAAGTATTTACAGGATAATTAATTTACTATTACTTTATTTACTTACTAGATAACAAGATTATTCTTGAACAACCTAAAAAATACACTTTAAATTAAAAAATTAATCAGAAATAATACCATATATTTATGGAGAAATAGATAAATTCAAATTTACAAGGCAATTTATTAAATATTGTTTTATTTAAACACATCATCGATACAGAAAATAGGTCACCTCAGTTTTTTCAAAAAAGTAATTGATTAATTATCTTTTACTTTTATTTGTTGGTTTTTTTAAAGTTATCATTGAATCGAACTATGATATTATTAGAAAATATGTAATAAGAGTCTTTAAGCCATTTATTTTCAATAATTTTTAAGTAATAATAAAATTAGACCTAGTTGTTCGTCTCTATTATGAAATTTGTTTGGGCATAGTTTATATAATTCCTTGTTTGATAATTTTATAATGAACAGTTTTAGATGAATTTTGAGAATACAAAAAGAAGATGTGTTGAAAATATTGAAATTGTTACAAAGCAGTCCTCAGTGTTTTGTAAAACTATGTATTTGTTACAAATGTAATGAAATTCCATACTATAAATATGTGAGCAACACTTGCCCCCTGTCGATCCTATTTTAGCTCTGGTGTTGTACATTTTAGTTATATATTTCTTATTTATGATTTATTAAATATCCTTAAACAGATAATAACAATATTATTTTTAAGTGTATAACCAAAAGTAATTTTGTCCTAATCTATACCACGACATTTAAATATTCATAAAACTAAGAACTTATACACTAATACTCCGTAGAGCTAAAAATTCAACTGCATTGAACATTTACATATACACAAACCACATAATGCTTAACTAGCCCCAAAGGTTTTGATCTCGTACAAGATCCATGCTATCAAAGGCTGTATAGCTTTAACGTTTACATACGTGAGTAACCGCTATTCGTGACTTCTAACAAATTTGGAAATTGTATAGTAAATAGAATCTATTTGAATATCCTGATGGAGATCACTGTTACGACAAAATCAGGACCCATCAACGATATTTTTTGGTATTATTCTGATATCGTTGATTGACTTGAATGTGACATCTACTAGCATAACCATGTAGCTAAATGTCGTATCTCTTACAGGTTTCAGAATTCTCCTATAGAAAATCGGCTTATTATAATATAAATGGATGACTTAAAATTTCTTCCAAGCAACCAATACTATATTCCAATTCAAGTTTGTCCGTTTCCTTATTGAGATGGATTTTCCAGCGAAGTCTCGTGGCAAAAATAACACCTAAAAGCTTTGCTAAGTTAGCCTATGAAATTTGGGAATCATTTATTCTAATTGGTATTTATTGATTGCATATATCGATGAAATCAAAGTGAATAAATTTATCTTCTTTTAATTCGCCATATTTCGTATCAGATGCTGTTTTGGTCAACCGACAAGCCTGAATTTGATATAAATCAACGCCTTTGACTAACTCTTATCTCTTTTTCTTGAAGGCTGTTCGACCGTAACAATCCCCAAAGTATTGCAACCTTAATTTGACTTATTGAGAAATATCCATAAGTTAAATTACACCAACTAACTCAGTATTTCAATCCCCTGTATTAACCTATATAGATTCAAAAAAGAGCAGCTGCTATTGTTGTTAGGTCTACTTTTAATTGCTCATGAATGATTTGTTTCTTGTACTTCAATGCCTTTCCATTCCTACAAGATAAAATTGACTATTTTTGAACATTATTGCGCAGTTTGCAATTAAGATATAGACTGCGTTGACAATTTGATTTAAGTAATGTCCTACAGACGTTTATTGTATGGACTGACTTATTATTATTCTAAGCTGGTTTATTTCCAGAGAGCAATTTCTTCGCTTTTTCAGTTTGCTTCACCAACAAACGCTTTGATATGTTCGCCCTTTTGGTCTATTGTTTTAGTACCTTTAGTGTTAAACTTTGATACATCTGCTTTTTTCTTCCCGGATATTTAAGCATTCCCAAGTGCCGGCTCAAGACTGAGTTTTCTCTGGCAAGCTCATCGGCTTTTGCATTTCATGTGATTTTTTAATAACCCAGCACCCATAGCAATTTCACTGCATTCCACTGTGATAGCTCTTCACGACATTTCTATAATAGCTTGGACGCGCGTAAGTGCTTCTCAGGTAAGAATATAAAGGTGTTTATGTGAGTAAACTTGACGACACATCATCGCCAGCAGGAATGAAAACCAAACAGACACTTTCAGCACGAAAGATTATGACAACTGTCTTTTGGAATAGGAAAGAAATTTTGTTAGTGAATTGTATGGCGAGAGGCACAACAATTAATTTTTATGCGTATTGCGTGACCTTGAGAAAACTTGGGCATGCCTTGCAAAATAGGTGGCGTTGCTTACTGTCTTCTGAAGAGATATTGCTCCATGACAAAGAAAGGCTACACGTTTTTGTATAAACACAAGTTATAATCAGGTCTTTTGAATGGGACCGACCGGATGAAATAATGTAGAAAAGTAGAAAAAGGTAGTACCATGTAGAATATGGAAATACATATATTTTAATAATATTTACAGTACTTTTCTTCTTATTAAAAAACGGATCTTATTAAATATATATATATATATATATATATATATATATATATATATATGTGTGTGTGTGTGTGTATTCAAGTACATAACAAATCTTAGGGACGTCGAACAATAAGAGTTACAACAATTATTACTTAGTATCAAGGGTAAAAAAAATGTTCTGAAACGAAAACAAGCGTTATTTGCAGCACACTTGAGATCCAACTATAACTACTTAATAGTTTCATATATCACATAAAAGTCATTATGTACCCAGGTCTATGTCGTTTTTATGACCAAGCTGTAAAAGTGTGTCATTAAAACTCGCTTAAAGCAGTTTGAAGAACATAAATTCAATTCAAATTTGAGGACTCCTTTTCACTAACAATTAAACGAACATTTCGATAAATGTTTAAAAAATTATTACTTCATATTTGTATGTATGTTAAATATACCTTCAAAACTACAAATAAAATATTTGAAGGTTATTTTATAAAATAATCACGACTTTTTAAGAAAAATTAAGTATATCGCTTTATAAATTTCATATTAAATGACAGCATTATTTCCGTTTACTACATCAAATTTAATTAAAATTATTTAATTTTTTTCACTGTTTCAAAATAAATTTAATTAAGTGAATTGTCATAATCTATAACACATAGGGTTGGGGGAGTAGGTCTTTGTAAGGTGCAGAAACTAGTAATAAATAGTAGAAAAATTCTAAAAGAAGTAACTCTAAATCTTATTCACAAATAAGTTAAATGAACTGAAAACTTTGAATTTGTCACTGAAAACGGAACATGAAATAAATACATCAGCGGAAGAATTACCAACAAATATACACATGTGATTTACAAACACCTCTGCAAATAATACCAATAGAATCAAAGAACTACCCTTTAAATATAAAAAAGAATATGGAAGCAGTAGAGAATACCATAAAAGTTAAAATCAACTTAACGAGGCTTCTAAAGTATTTAAAGAATTACTCTTCCAGATCACAAATAGAAAGTTTCGAAATTACTTAAAACTTTAAACCGCACAAGTTTCTGACCAAACACTAAAAAAGTTACGAAAATCAAATCCTCTCCTTGTAAATGGGAATAATTGGGCAAGAAGCGGCGAAGGGAAGAGGGTGTATATACCTCAGCCTTTTTCTTTCGAACAAACTACTAACAAGGAGGTAGAAGAATTTCTGTAATTGCTATTTCAAAAGGACTTACTGACAAAGCAAATCTCAGAAAGAGATGTCAAAAATGTAGGAACGAAAAACTCAACGTAAAAAAGTCCTTGGTCATAAGTTTCTCACTGTTATGCTATATAGAATGCCATAACCGAACTAGGGGCTATTTCTCAAATATCTGAAGATTTGCTCAGATAATCATGATTCTAAAACTTGGAAAGAAATTTGAGTTAACTTCCTTCCCATTAGCTTATTATCATTTTTAATTGATTGGATTTGCAATTGATAAAAAAAATAATTCCCGATCACCAGTTCGGGTTGCACAATAAGCGCAGCACTTTTGAGCAATTACATGGGCTCATAAATAAAATATTTGAAACTTTAATAATATAACCCGTTAAAACATGGTTGATTAATATCTCTTATACGAGAAGATTAAAATGTAATTGGTTTAATTAATATCCCCATTTAGTACTTGCTATCTTATAGTTCAGCTAATTACTACACTTTAGAGGTGTACAGCTTCATTGCAACTTGGTCCCCACTGTACGTGATTTTATTGATAGGAAAGCACGAGTGCATTTACATTACCGAAATCAAATCTGGGATTTTTTAGTTAGATTCTCAAGACTATTTGGTTTATCGTGAGTACCTAACGTAAGTCTTTTCGACTTGTCATGATCATAAAAGCGAGTGTGTACACACTGAAGAGGAATGGGTAAGGTGTCGACTACCTCTGAGACAAGAACGATTTTAAAAATCGCATCGCACAAAAGTGTTTGGAACTGTCTACGTCTCTAGATAACTATTCCAAAGTCAAGCAGCCTTAGTACATACGCTATTTTGGCATTTGGGGTCACCACTTTTACACTTTTTGGATGTCTTTCTTCTTGAATACTAACACACTAAAATCTCTCAATTGGAATTACAAAGAGCATAAAATCTTAGTGGCGATCAAAAATGAAAGTTTAATTTAATTATTGCATTACCAACTTAATTATCAAATAAAATGAAATTGCGTAATAATTTGCGTAATTAAATTATGTTATCATGATCAATAAAATACCTTATGTAAATATACTTTTCTAGTTATCTGTTTTTCTTTATTAACTTCTGTTATATTTTCTATTATTAGGATCGAAGATATCCATAAATAATATTAATTCATTTGTTAACTGAGAATCATATGAACAAATTAAATTGGTTATTTCATGCTAGTCACATACAGTTATACTAATAAATCCAGAATAGTAGTTACAAAAGATAATTGTTAAGATTGGAAAAGAATTAAATCATTTCATGAAAATACACATTGGCTTCCTAACGGACTTCGAAATGACAGGAATTATTAGAAGCATGCAATTTCCTAAAGCATTGAACAGATGTACTGGGCGTGACAGATTTAAATTACCTGTTCAATATTGATATAATTGTGTGGCTAGTATGTTCACTTTACTGTTGTAATCTCGCCTCAATTAATTAACTGCAGTTTTCACTGTTAGTATAATATATTGTAATGAATACGAAATTATCCATTTGTATTGTGAAGATTAGGATCATTTTCGGCAATTTTAAGTGACGGGAAGTATTAGTAAATACTTTTTCTGTTTATTTTAGCAAACAAAGTCATGCTCTGCAACGAGATTCATGAAACAGGAGTAGAGTTCCTTAAACATATTAGAAAAGGCTTCAAATTTTCTTAAATGTGGCTATTAAAAAACTAATAATCAGGGAGCGGCAGTCATGGGTATATTCCAGGACTGGAATTGTTATTTTCGAAAATAAGAGGGTTGATAAAAAGATGTATGTAGGTACCAAATATAATTTTTGTAAAAGTCAGTACAAATGTACGTTACTAATGACAATAAGTAGAGTAATTAAACGCCACTTGAATACGACCAATCTACAAAATAAACGATTCGTTTGCAATAACAAAATACTTTATTGTTCAATAATGAGTACTTTTGCCATTATTTCTTATAACCTCAAATAGTCGGGATGGAATGGAATTATACAGGGTTCTCAAGTAGTCAACGGGAAGTTCCGCCCAACTTCGTTTCAGCGCCTGCTCTAGTTCGTCAGCGCAACTGAATTGGGTAGCATTGGAGTACAATTTACGCGACAACCATCCCCAAACATTTTCTATGATGTTCAGGTCGGGGGAGAGCGATGGCCAATCGAGAACCTCCATGCCTTGTTCTTGAAACCAGTGTCGAACAATGCGCGCGGTGTGAATACTGGCATTATCCTGTTGGAAAATAAATGGCCCACCTGCCATAACGTTGGAAAATTTGTCTTTCACCTGTTGCAGCAGCTGGACGTACTTTTCCGAATTCTGTCTGCCCTTCACTATTACTAAATTAACAGGTCCGTTATAGGAAACAGCTCCCCATACCATGACTGAACCAACATCGGCTCGCCTTCGTGACTGAATCACTTCATCTTTACGTAAATCGTGGAAATAATAAGAAAACCCATCCGGGATATCTAAATTAAACTTCTTCTCGTCACTGAAAATAACAGTTTGCCATTCTCTTGTCCACCCCATTTTTGCTTGAGCAAACTGAAGACGTGCAGTGCGCTGAAATTCCCTTAAAGGAGGCCGTCGTTTAATTTTCAAACGTTTTAAATGCGGACAGGTCTTCAGTAACTTCTGTACAGTTCTTACCGATGCATTCGTTCCAACGTTATTCGCGATTTGTCTTGCCGTTAATGCCGAATTCGATGCTTCGCGTAATATGGCTCGACGTTCTCTCTTAGTTGTAACGGATGTTGTTCGCCCTTTAAAACGTTTTCCATAATTCTCGGGATCCCTAATAAAATTGTTCACAACCTGGCGTGATCGACTTATTTTCTTTGCAGTAGCCCTTGAGGAATACCCTTCTTGATGGAACGCTTTAATTTTTCCAATTTCTTCCATACTTAAGCACTTCTGTCGTCCCATCGTTGCACAATACCCTTAATTACAGATGTTTGTTTATCCGGATACACGTTGTAACTCGACACTCATCCGGTAGCTTACTATTAAATACTGGTCGTATCCAACCGGCGCGGTGCATTTTATATGTATGTGGTACTTACGTCACCCAATGCATAACGTTAGGCACTATTGCGCAATAATGCGTATTATTTGCCATATCATACCATTACAAACTTGCATTGTATTTTTAGTAAATGAATTGTTTTTCAAACCACCGAAAGCTTGCAACAAGTCGGGTGGTCCTATTCATGTTGCGCGGAGTGTATATGTATAAAAGTAGTTGCATCTATTGCGGCGAATGTTAGTGACGTTGATAGGCGGACTTTTGCGCGGAAAGTATTTTTTGTGGACAGATTTATTATTTAGTTTTATTAGTTACTTGCGTCCACAGCTGTCGCAAGATACTTTTGAAAGGTGGATAATAATAATTCGATGGTATTCAACTTCAATGCAAAATTTACAATGTAATACTGTCGTGTAGAGTGAAAACCCGTAAAACATGTGTCTTCGGATACACATAAAGCATGTATTGCTGACACTGCAACTATTTATGAACGGCAGAAAGTATTTAATTGGGATCTACTTAAAATGCTAGTAGCGTATAATATTCCATGAAATGCGGTGAATTATCCTTCTCACTTCTTACACACTCTTACACTTCTTTAACTTGTGTTAGCAGAAAATATAGTAACTTGCATGTGCTCGCAGAATAGACCTTAAGAAAATATTATACAATATATTCTCAATGTATCATAAAACTATGACTTCAATTGTTAATGATGATGAATTGAAGACGAAATTTGGAGTCGATTTTAAAGAAACTTTAAAACAATGGCTTTCACCATGTTCTTGATTTATTGGGATATGGTTATTGCATTACAGGGAGACTATACAATGTTTGATAAGTGTTCGTTATTTAAAATTAACAAGTAAAATTTCCTAATAAAAGGATCAAGCATGATTACATTATTAGATTAAACAGAAAAAAGAGATACCTTTTTTAGCAAAATGAATGGTAAAAATTACACATAATAATCATAAATGAACTAAATACCAAAAAAGGATAAAAACAATGTGAATAAATGAATACAAGAAATGAGAAAATCACCAAAATCAACATGTACAAAATATTTTTTAGGATACTAAAAATGTCAATAGAAGAGGAAGAAATTGGATGCATTAAATATAAACACTAACTATAGTATACTAGGATAAAAATCCACTAAATTATACACGTTAGTTGTCTTTTAAGTTTTGCATATAAAACTGGTATGAAGCAGTAGATAGCTTTTAAAGACATTGTTTTTCGAAGTATTCTTCATGAAGACTAATGCGCTTTGGTATGCGATCGAATTAACTCTGGAAGCAGTTGTTACACTCGTTTGTTCGTACAGTAAATATCGCGTTTTTGAAGGCATCAATTGCTCCTTCTTACGATTGGAACCTTTAATCACGCAGTCTGTTCCTGATTTTCGGAAAATTAAAGAAATTATTCGGACTATACGGAGGATAGTCCAACAGTTCGACGATTTGTTGCGTTAAAAATTCTATTGTCTTACGTGCTCTATGCGAGTTCGGTTTTTGAAGCTCTGACTTGCGGCAAACAAACGGTTATACACCAATCGGCAATCACAGTTCTTTAATATTCTAGAGGAGTTGTTGCTACATAACCTGCTTTCGAGACAAATATCGCGACCATCTTTTTGGAGATACTTCGAGAACGCTTGACTTTTTTCGGCTTTTCTTCACCTTGGAACACAAAAACAGACGACTGGCATTTATTTTCTGGCTTGTATGAGTAAAACCAAGATTCATCGCCACCGATAATGTTGTAAATACTTTTAAGTTTCCGGCTTTGAAGTGATCTAGAGGTTTTAACACCAATTCACTCTAGCTGCTTTCTGTTCTTCGGTCAACAGATGTGGTATCCAACGGGAAATTAGCTTTTTACACATTATTCTTTATGCAAAATTTTTCGAAATCCCCAATAATAGTTCGATCTGACGATATGTCTGACTGCCGTTTTTGGTAAACCTGCTCTTGGATTGTAGCTAAGACAAATACCTTCACATTTGAGTTCTCCATACCAACGAGAAATTGTTGACTGATGTAGTGCTTCATTGTCGAGAACAGAAACCAACTTAGCGAGGCATTCTTATTGAGATAATTGTCTTCGAAAATTATAAAAAATTATTCCGCGAGAAAGTTCTCGGTTTAATTCCATTTTTCAACTAACTTGCCAATTTTGACATTTCGTTGTAGCTACAACAGTACACGTATTGCACTGAAGCTTTCGATTTATTTTAACTAAAGTTGGAGGTTAATTTTTGGTGCTAACATTTGATTAGTGGCGCCCTCTATATTCCACTATGCAAAACTTAAAAGACATCCCACATATATTAAAACGAACAAGAATAAGAACTAAGAATACTATGAAATGATAATACTAGGAAGAATACCCAATATTTCCTGAACATGAACATACAAATTTGCAGCAGATTATAAGAGAAAACATAGATCAAGAGGACCAATAATATATAAAGACGTAAGTTAAAAATTTGTTCATAATTTCTTATTATTGCAATTTTAAAGATATTTTCAAACATAATAGGCTGTGAATAGTCAAAAGCAAAAATGGAAGTCAAATGGGGAAACATTTTTAAAAACAGAAAATATTTTATAATTCTTCGCTCGACAGTTATTAGGTACTGAAGATTAAAAGATGCAGAATATTCATTTCCTAATTAAATCATTTATATATTTATAATAGATAGTCGGTCTATAAATATGCCCTACAGTCATAATTACTTCTCCAGAATCTATTAAAGACCTCACTTCTGAACAAAAATAAAAAGCCGTCCTTTGGATAAAGATTTCTGTTTGTATATATTTGTTTATGCTGTAATCCAAAAGTACTGCAGAATATTCTTGTTGTATAAGAAGAGAAGGCTACAAAAATCGTTTACCACTGTACATCAACTGAGTCGTTCTGTATTAATGATTAAAAGATTACGATTTCGAAAGTTTGTAAACGTTACTACATTATAAAACTAATGTTTTGATTTACTCTCATTACACTTTGTTAATACTTTAGCAATTTACAATATTTAATTTATATACATACAGCGTGTTTCATATTCGTATGTCTTAAAGTTTAATTAATATATGCATTCGAAATACGTATATTCTTTTTGAAACACCCTGTATTTAACCAAATCTTTGGATAGATGAAAAACAAAATTTAACACATTAAGAAAATAAAGATAAATTCTAATTTCTAATTTTTTATACTTTTTCAATTTTATTAATAATAAATAAAAAGCAAAATAAGCTATCAATTCTCATTTTTTGAATACTACTGATAGTATATTGGCAACTTTATCTGGCGATGGGTGTGCAAGGGAAGTCACTTAATGAACTATGTGGCTCGAAATGATACTATATATTTATCTTAATAACATAACTAAGCACGTCCAGATAACGTTACAAAATATAGGAAATAATTCAGAATTCGTTCTTCCTCGTATGCCGACATCATTCTAGTTGCTTAAAAAGTAGCCGACCGTGAGTTATATAAAATAACACTGAATATGGCGCGTTTTAATTGGAGGCAGTGTTATCTCGGTCCAAGTAGCAATATAAGAATGTCTGAACTTCGGTGAAGAAGTCGAGAGACTTGAACGTAATGGCCTTTGAGAAAAAGTATTTTTATCGGGACATGTTCAAAGTGGAAGATATATTGGCTTTGTCTTTAAATGCGGGGAAACGTATTAAGTATATTTACACTTAATTCCCGTGATTACAAATTCCATGTAACCGACTTAAACATTAATCAGCAGATATTTCCTTAAAGCAAATTCCGAATTAATAGTCTTTCACATTTTCTAGTATGCAAAGCTTCTAAGTAAAATATATTGCCACAGTGTTATTCATTTCCTAAGCTATAATAAAAATTCGGATATAGGAATATTAGGGAACATCTAAATTATTTGGAATACCACAAAAACTTGTTTGAAACTCATTTAAATTATATACAAAGTTAATAATTAAAACTATATATGAAAAGGTGATTATAAGGTCTAATTATCTTAGTAGACTTTTATTAATCAATTGTCATATATGTTTCGACATATTCTCCTTTATCAATGACCTAGCTATTGTTAATCAAGTTTCGAGTAACACTGTAAGACTATAATATATGTATATTAAGAAGAAATTAAACTATTGTCAAATTATTTAAAAACATAAACAATTAAAACGTACATTACTATATAAAAAAACATTAACATCGTTATGGTCTGCAAATTTATAAATTCTAAGATGCTGATCGCTACACTATCAAGTTGTATACATGTATATGACTCAGGGTCTTCTCCAGTTCCCGTGTCGTTATATTGTCTGTAGAAGGAAGATTCTTAGCTGACGTTTCAACGAAATTCTTCGAACGCTGACTGTCGCGTCGCAACAGTGATCACTACTGCAGAAAAGAATAGGAGTGATATAAACAAATTCTTAGTCTCATTCTAATTATTAATGCCTTTGGTCCCCTTTTCATATTCATTACTTCCTTGAATTCTCCATTTTTTGCATTGTATCCAATTCATATAATACAGGTTTTAGCAAAGTTGAATTGATCGCTATATTTGTAAACAGAGCTGTTTTATCTGTTTTACTGTTATTGCTTACTTTGTGTTGTCTTTGCTTGGTATTTTGTATTGACGAATAAGCTGGATGAGGAAGAAGTTCGAAACGTTGTTAGTAAATTTTTGCAATCGAAGCAGTCAAAGTGTAAGAAAAAACACTTATTTCTTCAGTAAGTGAGGCCCTTTTTTCGTTATATTGAATTGTGCAGTTGATCTAAAACGTATGCATAGTATTCTCACCTTTTTGAAGATAATCGGTAAAAGGAATCGCACTGCAGTCCTGAAGATAAAGCAATAACCTTTCCGATCGAATGTATGGACTTGACCTTATTCGGAACACTTGAGCTAGTTTCAGTATATTGTTTTGATAGTTGCTTAATTTCGGGTGTATATTCATGTACCTAGGTTTCATCAGTCATTACTATTCGGGTCCAAAACCTTTTCATCTTGTCTTAAATTCCGTGAATCGAAAACTGCACTACGTTCTCGTTTGAATATGTGGTCCACAATCAATAATTTCTTTAGAATATTCTCTTGCATCATATCATATACTGTTTTAATCATTTCTGGAGTACGCACATATTTCGGGCGTCCAATGCTCTTTTCATCAAATATACTTGTCTAGCCATGTTAAAACTCATATGTTGATTATTTTATGATTGCAATCATTGGCAGATTTCAGCTCAGATTTGATTTCTCCGCTTCTTTCATTCTTTAAAAATAAGAACTTAATCAGTGATCTGTACTCCACTTTTTCCATGTTTCGAAACCAACTAAAAACATTTCGCATCCTATTCAAATAAGACGCATCCTTACCATCAAAATGGATGCAATTTTAACAGTAATGTTTTAGGAGTTATCAAATTGAGAAAAAAATAAGATTATTAGTGCTGTCCTCTTTCGTCAGGTTCACTAATTATATATACACATAAGTATTTTATATATATATATATATATATATATATATATATATATAGAAAAGAAGTGGACAAGTTATAGCGTAAACGGTACTCTATTTTGGTAGTGGAATTTTGACTTTGATGGAACATGAGAAACGAAGACTTATAAAGAGGAGAGGGATTATCATTGGTAAAATACCAACATGGAGATTGCAGAGAATAAGGAATTAGAGAATTAGACGGAAAATGTCAGCAGATGTGACGGCTATCCAGAGAATAGAAAAGTGTATTTTAAAGTGGTCTGGACACCTACTACGTATGAAAGATATAAAATGACCGAAGCGTTCTTGTTTGACAACCTCAAAGCAAAACTAAGAGATGACGATGATGTAAATCATGGGAAGATGACCCAGAAGGCAATTTGAGCTAGAAATCTGGAAGAAGGGATGCCCTACGATCTAGAGAAATGGAAATCGGACACAGAAAAGCAACTTTATGTTGTATAATTAGCATACATTTAATAATTAATTGTACATAATTAATCTCATAGTATTTATATATTGCTAATTTCTAGTTCACTAGATCGTAGGCCATCTCTTCTTCCAGATTTCTATCACAAATTTCCTTCCGGATACCATCTTTCCATGATTTAGATTATCATCGTCTCTTATTTTGTCCTTCCTTTATCCTTCATGTATAGGAGATGTCCACACCACTTTAAAATACTCTTTACTATTCTCTGGACAATTCGTTCATTCCTTATTTTCTGCAATGTCCATATCGGTATTTTTCCGATATGGACATTGCAGAAAATAAGGAATGAACGAATTGTCTCCATATGTAGGTCTTCGTTTCTTATATTCCATCAATGTTTAATCTTACCTACTTACACTACCAAAACAGAGCACCGTTTCCACCATGACTTGTCCAATTATTTCCTTTTTCTTTATATAAATTCATATACTTCTTCTACCAGATACTATCCATTGCTCTTATTTTTATCGAGCATTCTGAAATCTTTGTTCTACCAACCATAGATCCCATGTAGTTACTCACTTGTTTCGTTAAGGTATAATCACTTAATAGGACATCAAACTTTGCATCCAAGTTGATAATAAGATACTCACTTTTTTTTCTAAACTAACTTTCAGTCTATATGACTAATATTTGGAGTATAAACTTATCAACATAAACTTCATATTATAAGAATCTTATACTAAAGTTGCCTATCTGCAATATAAATATCTTACAAGTCAATACAAATTTAGCAAATATGTACCATATTTATTACAGACTCCTGATTCTGCCAAATATAATCTGATATATATCGCTTTTGTGATAATATGACGAAAGCAATAATGGCAGGAGTACAGTACTATTTATTTATTTGTATTTTTTCTTAGTATTAAAAATAATATCTCTATCAGTGCAAAGTGTGGTGCAAATAAGGATATATAGTATTATATATATATATATATATATATATATATATATATATATATATATATATATATATATATATATATATATATATATATATATATATATATATATATATATATATATATATATATATATATATATATATATATATATATATATATATATATATATATATATATATATATATATATATATATATATATATATATATATATATATATATATATATATATATATATATATATATATATATATATATATATATATATATATATATATATATATATATATATATATATATATATATATATATATATATATATATATATATATATATATATATATATATATATATATATATATATATATATATATATATATATATATATATATATATATATATATATATATATATATATATATATATATATATATATATATATATATATATATATATATATATATATATATATATATATATATATATATATATATATATATATATATATATATATATATATATATATATATATATATATATATATATATATATATATATATATATATATATATATATATATATATATATATATATATATATATATATATATATATATATATATATATATATATATATATATATATATATATATATATATATATATATATATATATATATATATATATATATATATATATATATATATATATATATATATATATATATATATATATATATATATATATATATATATATATATATATATATATATATATATATATATATATATATATATATATAGTATTATATGTAGTATATATATAGTATTATGAAATCGAGTTAATGTAATAGCCGAAATTAATAAATTAAATAATTTTTAATGTTAAAAATAAAATAGACACTTTATAATAATATGAAATTAATAATGTGTTGTTTTCAAACATAAGTTTGGATAATTTAATAATAATTATTACTATCGGCGACTGATTTATAGCATTTTTTTTTGGAACAAGTACAGGTATTGCATGCAACTTTAAATACCATCAACTGGTATGAATGACGACCCATACCTAACCTTCGATTTCATGAATTTATAATTTCGTAAGAATCATTCTGTTGTTTTTGAATGTCATTTCAACAACGAAAGTTTATTCACAGAAGTTAACGTTAATTTTGGAAGGAGGAGGACTAGGTACGAAGAGGAGAAGGTCTCGTAAAGAAAAAGATTGGAAGATGTTAAGAAATATCTGCGGGGGATATAAGCAACAAACTGAAAAGACAAGTCCAAAGATAGAAAGAACTAGCTAAAAAGAAAACAAATCTCGCAGACATCAGGAGTAATATTGATGTAACGTGAATCTGTTGTTCAAAAATAATATATAATATTCAAGTTTTGCTATATACGTATATACTTCTATTATTGCATAATATTCAGTTTTCTAAACCTCTATCATTTTTAAAAATTTTGTAATTAGTATATATGTATTAGCAGAATGTTTTGCTGAAGAAAAAGATGTACAAAGCTAGGTCAAGAGTATGTAAAAGATAGGTAATCAACTGAATAAAAGATTTATTCAACAAATTCAAAAATGTTCAGCGACGTAGGATAATGTTTATCTAATGAAGGAGTTTGTTGTGCACATCTACTTTTTTCGATGATTACGTCATTGAATATATATATATATATATATATATATATATATATATATATATACATATATATATATACATATATATAATATGTACCAATTTGCATTGATAGCATTAGAAATCAAATCCTTGTAGGTGCTTTAACTACGAACAATTTTCTATAGCAATCATTTCCAAACACTTGAGCATTTGATTGTGCTTTTGTTTTAATATTATGGCCCTGTAAACCAAGTTTCACATTATGTAATAATGTGTTTTTCTAACTTAAATCTGCATGTATGTTTTGGGTCTGTAATTAACAAATACAGGGTCCATAGACTCGCCAGCTTGTTAAAGCCAATATATTAATATAAAATAAATTCTATGAACTAAAAATCAATAATTAGTTTAGCGATCTCTAGTTACTGATTGGTCTAAAATCATTTTCTAATAAATAGCATTTCAAAATTACAAAACTGAAAACGGTTTCAATTTTCTTAAGATAATTAGAAACTATATTTTCACAATAAATATCAGGAAATTAACTTTTTACATAATGCAACTCTCACCATTTAATTACTATCCAACGTCTACCATTAACAAATACCTTAACGTCTTATACTTTTCCTATAACTTTTTTTTTGATAAAGTATAAAGAAAGGCATTTAAGTATTGTTGATAATTTATTTCATTAATTTGCGATACTGGGACTAATATAGAGAAAAGATATTTTGGGGGTGCACAGGTTATAAAAACTTATTCGAGTTTAAATATATTGTATTTGATATATAACTTATATATATATTTTATGTAGATGTTTAGAAAAGGACCAACAGTTTCAATACATATTTATGCACATACATAAATACATACTGTTAGATGCAATTCTTAATATATGTTAAACATGGAATAGAATATTTGAAATTTATCGCGAAATGGCGAGTACATGCAAAAATATAGGAAATTTATTATACTCTTCAATACGTTTCTTGAAACTTAATTTACATATATTCTATCTTTCGAAATCTTAAATTTATTTACACATACTTTAACAGAATATAATATGAATATCTGACTGAATAATAAGTCTTCATATTTCCTTCTGCTTGTCCATATGAATATTATTTTTTCTCCAATATACTACGATCGCAGGGTCTTATTGTCAGACTGAATCCCAACGGGTTTCAATTGTTCGAATCTCTCTTACTCAACGCAACCCTCATTCAAATACACGCTGAGATTCCTTGTTTATGAACAATTTATATATTATTCGTTTTGTTCAGAGTTCGATGTCGTATCGCGTTCATCCGTCGTCGTTCTCCTGGTAGTAGTCGTGGTCGTACACATACATATACGCACAAACACACAAGCAGCACAGCGAGGCCATTGTTCGTAGCTTGGATGTTGGTTGCAGTGCGGTACAGAAGTATTCATGTTCTTGATTGAAACCCGCACCACCGAGTGAAAGCTCTTTCTGTTTAATTTAATCGAACCGGAGACTACTGATGGAGATAGGAGGTGGATCAACGGACGACATATGCGTTAAATAATAGCCTTTTGTGGGTACTTCAAATGTCCCACCGTCTCTTGCATACAGAGGTAAATAAACAATGACAACTTGAAATATGGATATAAACAGATTTGACATTTAAACATGTCATAGGAACTGTAAAATATAATATGAATAATATAACAAAGTAAACCATATGTTATCTAAAGATGATATATGTATTTTAAAATTCCACTGCAGACTTTAAATAAAAAATTTCAGTGAAATAATGCGAATATTCTTTTTATATATATGTACATATATTCTTTAACATTAAAAAAAAATATTTTAACTACAATTTATTCAGAAATTTTAATATTGTAAGCACTTACATTTTTAAAAATAAATTACTGAAACAATTGTCTAATATTCAAGTTGTTATTTGAGCCATTTCCATCATTTGAAGAATTTACATAATCCGAAATTTCGGCAATTCACTTATTCCGTCTTCAGGATCGCCTTGGGAAGGACTATTTCTTGTCAGTCATTTTTTTCTTTCGAAATGCCTCTTACTATTATTTTTTAAATTATAACACTGTATATGTATTTAGTGAGAGGTTTAAACTTGGTTTCGAAATTCCATACACTTATGACCCTGTGCACTCGACAAATCGCTAAAACTTGCGAACAAATGAATAAATAAATATAACATTTCGAGTGAACTGATTTATTTTAGTCAGAGCGGTTCCCATCTGAAGTGATATAACGTTTGCTGTATAATGTTTCAAAGAATCTAATGAAATATCCTTTAAAATTTTGTTTGTTGCTTTTTGAATCGTAATAATTTCATTGCACTTTTTCCATCTATCAGAAAAATAAACTGGTCAACAAAGCTTTTACACCAAGTCAGTAACTGACAAAACTACGCAGTGTACACAAAGTATAAATTACATATTCGAAAAGTATTAGAATTGGTTTAGTCCTAGTCACGGAGAGATTACAGGTAGAAACTTGTTCAGTCATAATGTTACTCGTTCACTCAAAGGGCTACAAGTTAGCATTGATCTAATCTGGTTGGATTAGGAAGGAGATTAATAAGATTCATCCTACATAAGGGGTACAACTGCAACAGTACAGCATTAAACCGTGAGGATGAGTTATGTGAGTTTTTCAATAACGGAAAGGCATTAAAAAATGGATTAAAATTATAATTCAGTTCTTTATAGACACGATCATGACTCGCTCATGTGCTAGTAACCCAAATAATTCTTGTTATGTGGCTGGTGAATTTATTTCAGGAAATAAAAGTAACTTTCATCATTCCAATCCGCCGGAGAGATCAAAGAAGGGACGTTTAAGATTTCTATTTTTCCATAAATAGAACAGCAGGACTCAACAGGCGTAAGAAAAGAGAGCATAATTATGTGCAAAGAGTGTTGGCTCAAAAATTCTAACTACCTAACGAACATTATCCAGTTTCTCAACCGCTAATTGACAAAGAAAGCCAGAGAGAATGCAGGAGAATCAAAGTAAAAATAATACTAACAGAAAATTACAAAACTTTGATAATGGAGATGCTACAAGCATTTCACAGTTCTGGCTGCAATATGTTCCTTAAAGCGCACATTCTACATTCTTACTTGGCCTTTTGTCCAGAAAATATGGCTTAGTGATGAGCACATCGGGTGCTTCCATCAAGACATTTTGAGAATATAAAAAATTGTACCGGGGCAAATGAAATCCTTTAATGCTGTTCAGATTACTGCTGGACGTTGAGAAAGGGAGCTGTGGATATTCTTTCATAAGCAACAATTCAATATTTCGTCATAATAATTTGAAATATGTATGTTATAAATAGAATAGTTTTTTCGTTAAAATCCAAACGAAATTAGAGCTAACTTGACTACCTACCTTTCTTTAAAATAAATATTTCCGTTTTCTATAAAAAATTAGTATAAAACAGCAAAATCAAAAGTTGAAATTTGTTGGCCAGTGTAATTACGAGGATAGTTTGACAAGTAGTGAGAATAACACATAGGTGGCGCTCTAATTGGTAAAACAAATGCACCGTAATTTAAGTTGCCTATTTATATGTTTACATTCCGATATTTAGATAAATCGGTTGATTAGTTTATTTTTGACAACTGATAGAAGAAGAAGCAACACGTCGTTTTGCTAAAATGGAAAAAGCAGAGTATCGTGCGGTGAATAAATACTTCGCAATTAAGGATATGAATGCTACCGAAATAAAAGATGAGTTACGGGAAACATTAGGTGAATCCGCTCCATCATCCGCCACAATAAGTAGATGGGTAAATGAATTTAAACGTGGTAGAACAAGCTGTGTTGATGAAGCGCGCTCTGGAGCATCCAAAATCGTGACTTCTGAGGAAATGATTATAAAAATTCATAATATTATTATGCAAAATCGACGACTCAAAGTGAAAGATATAGCAGACATGGCAAACATTTCAACAGAACGCGTACACCACATTTTAACGAAAGAATTGGGCATTTCCAAGCTTTCGTCAAGATAGGTGCCGCGATTGCTTACGACTGATCAAAAGTTCACTGGTTTGCGCATTTCCAATGAGTGTTTGGACCTTTATAAGCGGAATCCGGTTGATTTTTGTAGGCGATTTTTTACTTGCAATGGAACTTGAATACACTACAGTACACTCGAAACTAAACAACAGTCGAAACAATGGCTAGAACGTGGTTCCGCACCTCCAAAGAAAGCGAAAGCCAGTTTATCGGCAAACAAGGTGATGGCATCAATTTTTTGGGATTCAAAGAGCATTTTGCTCATTAATTACTTTCAGAAAGGTGCCACTATAAACGGACAATATTATGCAGAACTTCTACAAAAATTAATTGTTGAGATTCGTGCTAAACGGCCAGGAATGGCAAAGAAAAAGATTCCGTTTCACCAAGTCAACGCTCCCTGATATACCAGCACAGTTGCGATGTTCAGAATCCACGAGTTGCATTTCCAATTAGTACCGCATGCGCCTTATTCGCCGGATCCGACTTCCACCTTTTTCCTAAGTTGGAAACGGCACTAGGTGGAAAGAAATTTTCGTCTAACAACAAGCTTATCATATTCGTAAATGAGTATTTTGCAAGCCTTCCGGAATCGCATTTTAGAGATGGCATAAGGGTATTGGAGCACCGTTGGAATAAATGTATTGCTCTTTTAGGAGAATATATTGAGAAATAAAAATTATTTTGTATTTAAAAAATTCGTTTTTCTTTTCCATTCTCACTACTTGTCAAACTACCCTCGTATATCTATCTATATCAGAAGAATGTTGTCTATGGTTACATAAAAAATGATTTTTTATTTAAAAAATCCATTAGAGATAATAAACAATGAACTCAGGCATTCTCATTTTTGAAATATTGAGAACAAACATTTCATAATATCATAATAATATTTATTGTAATATATTTGAACGAATGTTTCGTAAATAATACGTGTCGAATCAAAAGATAAACATTTTTTTGCTAACGTCTACAAATAATTTGCTTCTAATTCGTTTGTGAATCCTTCCATACAAGAGTTAACAGACCAAAATCTATGAAATATTAGTTTACTCCAACAGTTTCCTTCAATTAGACTTCAATTAATTTTCATGGTTTCATGCAATACAGATCTACAGTGACAAATCTGACTATTTTCACGAAACGGATTGCTGAGGATCTGATGGAAGCAATTTACACTGATTTTTCTAAGACATTTGATAGCACATACCATGAAACTGTTGAACAGTCCATACCCTAACATTTTTAACTTCGTTGCTAAAGGTATTGTATTCACTTAAAAAGTAGATCCAGGCAGGCATTCAAAATTACGATTGGAAAGAAAATTTTTTTACGAGAGGTAATGAATAATTTGTTACTGAAACGAATCACATATTTGAATTTGTAAAAAAAATCAAATTTTATCTGTTTAGTTCATTCGTATAGTTTCTCAAATAAAGTCTGTTTTACTAAGTTGTTTATATTTTAATTAAATTTTAAGAGATAATATATATACTAATATCATATATATATATATATATATATATATATATATATATATATATATTTATATTTGATAGCTCGGACATTCTGTTGAAATGTCATAAAGTAGAGTATGAAACTATACTATGTAATTCAAAAAATTACTATAAATGATCTGAATTATATCTCCTGTGAAAAATTGCATTTCTGTATATGCTAACGATGTTTTAATAGTGCTATCTCGTGAGAGTGTTAGTATATTGTAAATCAATTTAGAAAGGGTTCCTCCTTTCATAATTAGTGCTACAAAATTAATTGATAATTGACATGGGAAAGAATACAGTATAATTACAAGTTAAGTAATATAAACTTCAAGAGTGCATATCTATAAATTACTCGCACAGTTATAAATCAGAACCAAAAAGAACTTCGTTTCTACTTCTCGCAGTTGAATGTTATATGTCCCCTATGCATATCGATAATAGACACAGACACTGTAAAAAACAATAATTTTCATCTAAAAAAATCATAATTTTTTCTTAATATTCAAGTTATATTACCCGACGAAGAAATTTTTTTCTTAATTTCTTTACATTTCTGTACTCGACTATTAAGGTGCTTTGACAATAATTTTACATATACGAGGTCAGATCAGTTAATAGTCAGCTTAAGCAAAGAACACAAACTTTACAGCACAAAAAAATTTTTCTCCTCAAAATATTGTCTTTGTAACCCATTACATTTAATCCATCGATATTCAAATTTTTTCATTCCTTCAGAAACACAAACTTTGCCAAATCTGGCTGTAGTTTATGAATTTTTACCATTACAACAGTCGAAGTGTGAACACCTGCATCGTGCTGAAAAAACAGCACTCGTTTGTTCTTTATGTGGTGCCTTTTGAGTTTGCCTGCTATCGTTGTATTGTTTTGAAATAATCGATGATAATCCTACTAAATCCCAAAAGATAGTTGCCATAATCTTTCTAGCCCAATATACGGTCCTTGCTTTCTTCGAAACATTCACGTTAGCGTCAGTCCATTGTTCCAATTGTAGCTTCATTCCGATTGTACAATGGTGTTTTCAGATTTCATCAACCATTATTATTCAGCACCTCGAGTAAAGTCTTAACTTTGTTAAATTTTGGACTGAAATATGTTCTCGTTTGAGTTTGTGGTCTACAATTAACAAGTGCGGTACCCATCTTGCATATACAATAATTTTATCATACATAATTGAATATGCAAAATCGAAACTACCGATTCATGTGAAATGTGTAAAGCCTCCGTTACTTTACATAATTTTATTATCTAGTCTAGTACCATATCAAGTAATGAAATACTTTTTTATTAACTTCTGTAGTACGTACATGAAATATACTGGTCTGGCTACGTTTAAACGCAAATATAGTAATGTGTACATCTGCGTATATTTTACTCTGGTACGTTTTGATAATATTTTATGTTTCCAAACAATGAACATGGATTCTGGTAAACAGACCTATGACTCAGCTTTGGCTCATTATTTGTTTTGCCCTTTCAAGGTAAGAACTTAATCTCTGACTACTACTCTCCTTTTTCTATTTTTACGAACTAATCACTTTCTATTCACATAACAAGCATTCTAACACTTGTTATTGGGCGCAAATTTGTTTTTTTTGCTTAACGCAAATTTTGACAGTTATGTTTTCAAGAATTACCAAGTTGAAAAACTAGTAGTAAGGTTCTTTTACTAGTGTTGCCCTCTTTCGTCTAGTTCGCCAGTTATTGATCTGCCATTTATTTATATTATTGTTAAAGTTTCACATCCATGTAAATGTATGACGGTAGTTTATTTGAGAAGAAAGGAAATAATATACATGCAAAAGAAATAATAAAAAACATCCACACACATTACTTTCATAAGAAAAAAACCTGTTGCAGTTAATATTATTTGCTTCCTTGATAATATGCTTAACTGGAACCATTACTAGTACATTAATTTTAGCACAAGGAACTGAGAAGCTAGATAACGATCTAGTGCCATGACTTTTAGGGTAAAAAGTGACGGTATGTTAGAAAAGCTCCAGCAATTTCTTCTTTAAAATCCTAAAGACAATGATGTAGAGTTGTGAATCGTTTCTATATTCTGCGGGTGATACTGAATACCTAGGTCCGAAACTGTTAATTTTCTAGAGATGGCAATCTGTTCACTAGTATAGCAATAAGTAATAGGTTGCTCGCATTTGATGTAAGTGATAGTTGCATACTCATTAATACTCTAACGAATTTCATTTAAATGACACCAAGCAGTAATCTTTTCTAGGATTTTCTCAAACGTTCTGTAGTCTGAAACAGTACAGATTCTTGAAAATGTCTTTAGATTATCAGCATAGGGGGGAACTCGAGAAAAGATGAAGATCGTTTATGTAAATATTAAATAGTTGGGCCCCAAATGGGACCCTTGAGTGATTGTAAATATTACAGTGTGTGTGCTGAAAGTATATCCATTGTAATAAACATAAGCCCACTTATTGATTAGATAGAATTCCAGAAGATTTATAGCTACTGAAGAAAAACCAAAGGAGGATAATCGACAATAATAAACTGACTTCCAAGACGTCCTCCACTGTTTTTCATTCTGAATATATTACCTCAACTTTTTGTCTTTCATCCTAGCATTGACTAATAAATTGCGTAATTTCGACTCGGTTTGTTACAGTTGATCGTTCTGCTCTAAACCCATATTGATATATTGAAGTGCATGGTGACCTATATGCGTGTTATGATTGTATAAATAACTTATAAAATAACTAGTTGTATAATGCAAGAGATTACATATGCTTGGTTGGAATCTAATATGTATCAGTATGTATGTGAGAAGTTAAAGACGATTTGACCATACCATAATACCATTTCCATGCAACATTACAGTTAATATAATATAATAAAATAAATAGTGAATTATATATTTCAATTGAATTCAAAATAAAAATTATTAAAATAAGGAAAGACTAATAGAACAAAAATTTGTCATTTCCAGAACATGTTTTATCATATTATATTAATAACAGTTATTTTAAAATGCGTCCTTTAGTAACTAATTTGCTAATACTAGGCATTTACAACTAAATAAAATTTGTAATAAATACATTCTTATAAACGTCAATTTATTTTAACGCTTTATTTGTTGAATCAGATTTAACAATGCACTTGACTAACAAAAGCACATCCACGTATTAAGGAAATCAAAAAAAGGGAAAAACAGAAAAGCCAGAGTAATAGACCCGTTCCGTAACAGATGAAGCTGTACTCAACCGATAACAATAATAGTAATACCGATATAATGCCCATCGATACGTCAATAATGGCACCACTGATCGAAGACCCCGTACTAAACCCTCACGAACAATGTATCACAGGGTCCCCTTTTTAACAAGTCACAACACCTCTTCACTTTAACAATGGCCAGACCAATACCTCTGCACATACAAACTCACCGCAAAGCCTAAAATCCATGTTAATATGTGTAATGTACGACTCGATGTGATTTATATGGGCTTGTAGAAATTAATCATATTGTTAAGCAGATAATACGTTCTGTCTGGTTTCCCTAGATTTATGGCGAATATATTATATTAGTTTAAAATATATATAAATAGCGGAAATAAATCAAATTTAACGTATTTTCTGAATGAATGTACGCAATATAAATGTGACAGAAAACAATTCCAATAAAAGTAGGCACAACAATATATTAATGCTTACATATTAATCCAATTTACAAGCACTGGGCTTTAATATATGGCTGTTTTCGTTAAATTTCGTTATGATTAATTTAATAAAACTGAAGAAAAAAGATTAATCATGAAACATATCTTTATTTGAGAAAGACGTATTTTGTAAATATGTATTAAATATTATTTATGAAGACTACGACTGATATAAAAATTGATATAGTAAGAGTATATCGAAAATAAGTTTATTAATAACTTTTAAAGTTCATAATATATAACAAAATTTGTAAAAACGTTACAAATATGTATATTTTCTTATTCGAAAACCTAGAACCTTTAACGTTTAATCGTTGTTGTCTTTGAAATCTTGTGGAACGCGTCGCGTTTAATTACCTAGATCAAGTTGAATTAATTTTTAATTAAATCACCACTAACCGAGATTTCCCACAACTTCTTTAAGAATTTTTTCATGGCGTAATATTTTTATACTTAATTAGTCACATACCATCATTTAGTACTCAGGTCACTTTCTTTATAAGTTGGCTATATGAGGACATTTCATTCACTGTATCATTTATTAAATTTGTCAATTATACTTACCATTAATCAATCTTATATTATATGTACACTTCATTAATTACTCTGTGAGCTTTCAATTTTTATTCTATTCTGTAAATAACACTTGCTCCTGAACAAATAAATAATATTTTTAATTGGAAGTCAGAGACAAATAGGAGATACCGAACAGACATATAGTTTCATACGAAATTAATTTCACAGCTTTTAGAGTTCGTAATAATAAAATTTTCTAAATTCATTAAATAAAATATCAAAGATTCTACGAGGGTAGCCGTTTATATTTTGGGAACTGGCAACACTCTCAGTATTGCCTTCGTTCTGATGATTGCATCGTGAAGTTTGTCATTATTGACAATATATTTACCTTGACAGTTTTATTAGCCGGTCACATTTCTCTTGTTGACAGTAACTTGAAAATTTTATATCAGCGAAAAAATGGAATTAACTCGCGAACATTTTCGTGCAATTATTTTTCATAACTTTCGGCGTGGATTATCTCAACAAGAATGCATCACGAACTGAATTATTTATATGGTGATGAGACTCCATCGAAAACTACAGTATATCGTTGGTATGGTGAATTCAAACTTGGATGGCGTTCTCTGGATGATGAATTTCGCGAAGGTCGCCACACAAATGTTATTGTGTCTGAAAACATTAATGCAGTGTCTGAATTAATAATGCAAGACCGTCATGTGACATACAGTGAGATCGAGGCATCTCTAGATATTAGTAACACCTCGTGCATAAAATCCTGCATGAACATTTAGCCGTGAAGAAGCTATGTTCACGTTGGTTACCACATAATTTGGCGACCGCTCAAAAAACGACTCGCATAGATTGGTGCCAATAAATGCACAAAAAATACAATGGCGGTGCTTCAAAGAACATTTATAAAGTCATCACAGTTGATGAATCTTGGATCTAATCTTAGGAGCTCCATAGTAAACAGTGGTCGACTGTGTGGGTATTTCAAGATGAGCCAAAACCAAAACCAAACGAAAGTTGTTCGCTCGAAGCACATCAAAACAAATGGTTGCATGTTTTTTCGAAAAAACCGCTCAGGTTGCAACCGTGTCTTTAGAGAGTTGTAGAACGGTCAATTCCGAATGATACACAACTATTTGTTTGCCAAAAGTGTTTAAAGAAATAAGGAAAACAAACTGAAAATGACATATCATTCTCTACCATGACAATCCGGGCTCTCATAGGTCGGTTCAAACAATTGAATATTTGACCGGGCGAAACATTGAATTGATGAGCCATCCGCCGTACAGCCCTGATCTAGCACCCTGTGATTTCTTTTTGTTCCCACACGTGAAGGATAAACTTCGTAGTCAACGATTTTCTACGCAGGAAGAGACAGTTGAGGCGTTTAAAACTCATATTTTGGAGATACCGCCTTCACAGTGGCAGCAATGCTTTTCGGATTGGTTTAAACGAATGCAAAAGTGCATTGATTTTCAAGGAGAATATTTTGAAAAGCAATAAAACTACTTTCGACGGTAAAAGTTTTTTTTTTTGTTTTGCTATTCCCGAACTATAAACTGCACTCTCGTATAGAGAAATATAGCACATTTACCAGCATTTAAACATATTTGATTATTTATACACCATTCGCGAATGACTTTGCAGAAGTAAACAATCTGAATGAGAGATAATGTGATTAACGACTAGCCATCTTCTATTCAGAAGCATAGGAAGATTATTAATGTGCACATTGAAGAATAGTGAGTCCAAGCAGAAAATTGGAAATATTATATTGTAGTCGATTCAGTAAATAAAATTTGAAGGATGCAACTTTCGGTGCATATTATAATATATTATTAGAGTAAAATAATATCGATTAAAATTTTTTCACAGCGATAGCGTAACTAAAGAGAGACTAAGCATATATTTTCCACATTTTTGCTATTTTATTTTATTATAAGAAACAGTTTATATATCTTTTCTGAAAGCATTTACTTTAATATTCTTCAAAAACCACATTCACATACATATAATACGATAACGCCACAGAAAGCGAGGACTCATAAATAAAGGAATACCTAAATAATCGTGAAAGTACTTAAGATAAGTGGTTATATATTTGTTTAGGCTTCGCGCAGCAGAACAGGCGGAGATGCCCAGGAAAGAAAAAAGATATGTCATTAAGATCAATAATATACGCAAGGGAAACGACTGGCACGAGTACGAATACATAAGGAAACCGGGAAAGAGAAAATATTATAAGGGTAGGGTACGCGACTCTGTGGAAATATGAAAATGAAGAAGTGCTGTTCAACGAGCGTGTTTGTCCTATGCTTCTGAGATATACTAACAATAGCTGTCTCTGAATGTCGTTCCTACTAAGCGAACAGGACCTCGCTGCTCCTGATGGATTTCAATTTGTTTCGCCTTGAATATTGTGATGGATGCCCCAAAAATATACCTCGTCAGTTCCACCAATTCCAACAAACATATTAATATATTATTTGTTTAGTGCTGCACGTTCAACGAAAGAAACTCTAGAAAAGTTTTTACTGGTTGAAATTTCGACTCGTTTAAACATTTACATTTCTAATGATTTATTTGTTCATGGGAAATTGGAAATCTAAAACGTTTAAGAAATTGATATTTTGTTTCATAATAATATACCAAATGATTACAAATGCATATATGTACCTATTTCTTTGTTTATATTTTTAATATCTTATTTATTTTTATGTAAAGTTTTTCTGCTGTCTCTAACATATTACACATAATTTAAATTTAATACTAATAGTGATGTAATATATTGTTTTTATTTTCTTGAAACATAAAATTGAACGATCAATAGCTTTTCATCGAATACTATATTTACTTGAACATAATGATTAAAGTTCAACAATCTTCTAAGTAACCAGCGACAGGAACCGATGGGGAGCGAACGCGTGCAAACATTGCATTATGTCATTGACGAGAAGATGCTTAGCAAAGGTAAATGGTTTTCCTACCTTAGAATATACAGGAATTATAATTAAATGTGTTATTTGCAACATTAGTATATACCCTATATAGCAGTATGTTACTGAAAATTTGCAGGTTTGTTCAAAATAATAATGACACAAAAGGCGAATTTTACATTAAACATACAAGGATAGTTTGATAAGTAGTGAGAATAACACATAGGTGGCGCTCTAATTGGTAAAACAAATGCGCTGTAATTTAGGTTGCCTGTTTATATGTTTACATTCCGATATATAGAAAAATGGTTAATTAGTTTATTTTTGATAGCTGATTGAAAAAGAAGCAACACGTCGTTTTGTTAAAATGGAAAAAGCAGAGTATCGTGCGGTGATTAAATACTTCGTAGTTATCGTAATTAATTGTATGAAAGCTACCGAAATAACAGATAAGTTACAGGAAACATTAGGTGAATCTGCTCCATCATCCGCCACAATAAGTAGATAGGTAAATGACTTTAAACGTGGTAGAACAAGCTGTGTTGATGAAGCGCGCTCTGGAGCACCCAAAATCGTGACTTCTAAGGAAATGATTATAAAAATCCATATTATTATACAAGATCGACGACTCAAAGTGAGAGAGATAGTAGACATGGTAAACATTTCAACAGAACGTGTACACCACATTTTAACGAAAGAATTGGACCTTTCGAAGCTTTGGGCAAGATGGGTGCAGCGATTGCTTACGACTGATCAAAAGTTCACTCGTTTGTGCATTTCCAATGAGTGTTTGGACCCTTATAAGCGGAATCCGGTTGATTTTTGAAGGCGATTTGTTACTTGCGATGAAACTTGGATACACTACAGTACACCCTAAACTAAACAACAGTCGAAACAATGGTTAGAACGTGGTTCTGCATCTCCAAAGAAAGCGAAAACCACTTTTTCGACAAACAAGGTGATGGCATCAATTTTTTGGGATTCAAAGGGCATTTTGCTCATTGATTACCTTCAGAAAGGAGCCACAATAAACGGACAATATTATGCAGAACTTCTACAAAAATTAAATGTTGAGATTCGTGCTAAACGGCCAGGAATGGCAAAGAAAAAGGTTCTGTTTCACCAAGACAACGCTCCCTCGCATACCGGCACAGTTGTAATGTCCAAAATCCATGAGTTGCATTTCCAATTAGTACCGCATGTGCCTTATTCGCCGGATCTAACCCCTTCCGACTTCCACCTTTTTCCAAAATTGAAAACGGCACTAGGTGGTAAGAAATTTTCGTCTAACGACGAGCTTATCATCTTCGTAAATGAGTATTTTGCAAGCCTTCCGGAATCGCATTCTAGAGATAGCATAAGGGCATTGGAGACCGTTGGAATAAATGTATTGCTCTTTTAGGAGAATATATTGAAAAATAAAAATTATTTTGTATTTAAAAAATTCGTTTTTCTTTTCCATTCTCACTACTTGTCAAACTACCCTCGTATATCGAATACCAAAATCTTGGCGGCTATTAATAACATAAAGTGAATGGTAAAAAATAAACACTTTACAATAAAGTTTCAAGTTATAAATTTTAACAGAACATGAATAGTGGAAAGGTACTAAAATTAGTGACTTCATTGTCTATGTTGTACCTTTCTTAATAACTTTCAACAATATCTAAATGGTTACTTTTACAATCTTGATGTAGTATCTTAAAATCTTGGTCTTTATGCCAGTGATTAATATCTATACAAAGCTGTGAAACACCTGTACTTGAATAATTTATTTATTATACTTCTTTGATGTTTTTAAATTCTAACCCCCATATTCTACCGCTTTGGTCCACAAAATTATGCACTGTAAGCACTTGAAATTCAGTTCAGATTAAAGGAAATAATTGTAAATTACTTGGGTACGACAACTGGATGGACAACAGATACAGAATCCATGTGACAATATGTTAAATCAAAAAAGTTTTTTTTCGATCAAATATTAGTAGAATATAACAATTTTCTATTAGAATTTTACAAGGATGATTCGAAATAGGGAAAAGTTTGATTTTGAGGAATACGCAGAAGTAATTTGGGGTGATTGTAGAATAGTATATGTAGGGCATAACCTAGAATCCAAATTGATCCAGTTTTTCGCAAACAACTTGACAGATATGAGAAGCTGAGCAGTCGTGATAAAAGAGTCATTATCGACCACATGCAGTCTTTCAGAAATTGCTACATAATACAGTAGTCCATTACCAGTTCAACCCTTTCCAACAGAGTTTAAAAGTCCTTAGAATCACAAAAAATTCTAAAATCTAGCCGTCGTCTTACCTGCTAGTGAAAATGTTTTAGCCTTCGTCATACGTATACTTCTAAAATTGCCTTTTCAATGCAATGGATGGAAAGAACATAATAGTGAATCTTAGTTTCGTCAACCATAACAAATATACTGAAAGAATCAACTTGATTCAGCTTTAAATTACAAGCTCGATGATCACTGTCTTTCACGATTCTGATTAAAATTTAAAATTCGCGACATCCATACGTATAAAACGTATTATACGCGTTTGATGGATATCCGTGATATAAATTCTAATCGTCCAAGACAATGTGGTTCATTTTATTGACCATTTTCTGAATTGTTGCAATTCTTAATGGTTTCATGTTTTAAAAATTCGTCAGTTGATAACGCTAGAATTTTCAACTTCTAAGAATCATGGCATAGGAGCTAGGCTACTACCCTTGAAATAGTTATACGGTTTTTAATGTCTTCCTTTGATAAGAAAAATTCATATTTACTACTACATTGTTCACAGTTTAAACTATCTTCGAAAAAAAATTGGAGAACCTAAGATGTACCTTACACATTCTATTCGCCAAATTTTGTAATTTAGTTACTTCCATTTATTACCTAAAAGCAAACTCTTGCGAGAAAAATTTCCGCTCGAATAAAGTATTTATAACTGCAATGGAACAATATTTTAAAGATCTCGAGAAAAATAATTACAAAACTGGTACGATACTTTACTGCTCCAACTCATTCGTTTCATTTCGAGCCTCATTTTCTATAAAATCATCCCCGTATGTTAATTGACAATTTCCCAAATTTCTGTAACCTTCTCGTAATCTTTGTCTTACTCTCTCTCTCTCTCTGTGTGTGTGTGTGTGTGTGTGTATGTGTACGTATATTAAATAATTGATGAAAATGGTACACAACATTAGTATATGGTACATAGAAATTCTGGAAATCGTTAAACTACATTTTTACATTCACCATAAGGTTATATTAGTTTACGTTTGAATTAATATAATAATTCATACAAGATTGAATACTTCTAATATAATAAATACCTACCTGTTCCTACAATCCAAAGACAGTATTTGGTCTCCGTTAATTAAATGTATCCGTTCTCTATTAGTGTCGGGTCAGAGTTGTATCACCTATAATTATGCACATAGTTGTCGATTTCCTCAATCATTCCTCGCCCAAAAGACTAATAGCATTACGCTAAGGCGTATTCTTGGCGCCATACGGGTACGCAAATTATTATGTGCGTAAATGTGCAACATACATATGTTATTTGAGCAATTGGAACGAGCCCCATGAATATCTTAATTGAATACAATAACCGCTCACCCATCGACTTAATTATAAACGTGACCGATTTAATAACAAGGAGTAAAGCCAAATTCTATATGTTTTCTTAAACAATAACGTTTTACTGTCTACTGTAATCAAGGTTGGTAGGATGACTAAAATATAGTTATTTTAATTAAAATGTATTCGAAGTTGGCATACTTGAAACAGCTTATTAAGTAAGTATGTTCGAAAATGAAAAACACGATAAATTCAAAAAAGTACACCTTGTATTAAACAAACTTCTGCAGTAATTGCGGAAATAGTAAAGCATAGAAGCCTACGTTGATTGCGAAATAAGTAGAATGTGTTTTGAAAATGAATAAGTATGTAATTTACTACATTAAAATCAACATACATGCATGTTTTTATATATACGAAGAAACCTGCTTTGTTGTTTTTTTCTGACTGAGTTTAATGGGGAATTATTAAGTTAATTTGTATCAGATCAAAAATAATTTTTTTTCTTACTATCATTTTTTTTATGACAAAGATTATGCCCGGCTTCTTCCCACATCTCATTCGTGTAACTCGTCTTTAGACTTGCCTTTTTCTGTAATCGTTATATTTCTAAAATTTACCTAGAATTTTTATTTATTTTAATTTGAATGGGATCGATTATAAGAATTAAGAGCTCCAAATTCAATTTCCACTATTTTGATTTATTATCATTTCTCGTCTTTAATTATTTTGACCCCTCACCATTTTTTTCATCTCGCTTGTCGTCTTCACTGTAACTTCTTTCTGTAATCATTGCTTTTCTAAAGTTATCTGATTGCAAAATTATGCATTAGTCAAATTTGTCTTATTAGACATCATCAAAAACGTGTGCGTGCATCTATAGAGTGCAGTGCTTTTTGAGAGTTCTCTTTCCTTATTTGAGTTTTTGTAAGTTATTTTTTTCTCCTTTTATAACTTCCGTTATATTACATTTAGGTGCACATCCCTCTGTGCTTGCCCTTATTTTATTAACTCTCTACTTTGTTTTATTGTTTAGTTTTTGATTTAATATCCTGATCATGATATTCTAATAGTGGCTTTCTTCGTTCTTTAGAATCTTTTGCTTTCCTGTTTTTCTTCTTTATTTTTGTTAGATACTTATTTGTAATTCCGCAGTTTCGGTCCGCGGACCAAAAGTTTTTCTTATCTATCTTTTCCACTTATTTTTGTCCCTCTTCTTTTTTTCGCTTCGCGTTTGTGTTTTGTTAGTCACCTTGGTGTGAAACGTATATCCCTATTTTTCCTTATTCTTTTGTTTTGTGCATTTCCTCAATATTTTAATTATGGTTTCCAATTGTTTTTTTTTTGTAATTCTTTGTTTGGTGTAAAGAGTTCTAATATGTGCGATCTTTGTCATAATGTCATGCATACCACATATAGTGGCTTATCTAACACGGAACTTCAGTACATGAAGGCGAAAAATCGTAAGGTTTCTTTCTAGTGTTCCCAATGCACAGACTTGAAAGCGCAGTAGAGCATAATGGGGGAGCTTAGTGCAATGATCCTTGCTCTTCAGGATGACTTTCGAACGTTTAAAGAGAAGCTTTCTACAGTATATAGCAAACTTAAATGTGATTGTCAACATAATCTAAGGGACACTGAGAAGTTATGAAAAATAATCTTGTCTTATTTAACTTACCTGAGCTGAATAGTTCTTCAAAAGCAGATCAAACTGCGTCTGATGCTTCTAGCATTCACGAAATATTTAATCACCTACAGATTCCAGTAATTGTTTACACTGCTACCAGGTTAGGCAAATACGATCCCACAAAACTACAGCAAAAAGGACAGTGAAAGTAACACTACCACAATCCTCCTGTGTTCTTGATGTTCTGAGAAACAGAAGAAAGCTTCGAGATCATAATGGGTTCAAATCCATCATCATTATTAAGGACAGAACACTTCAGCAGGCTGCTTACTTAAAATCAATTCAGCAAAAGCTATATGCTAGGGTTTCCGATGGTGAAGCTGATCTTCGTATAAAATTTATAAATGACGTCCCTACAATAGTTTCATCTGGAGTTCGTTCAGGAAACCGATTTTGTCCAACATACTACCGGTAATGCTAAATTTCTGGTATCAAAACGTGCGCGGCCTACTATACTGGATGATATTTATGCAGACAACGCGAGTCTTTCTTATGATGCATTATTCCTTACGGAAACATGGTTAAGACCGGGTATATCTAATTCAGAAATCTTTTATTCTTCTTTCACAATTTTCAGAAAAGATAGGGATTTTCAGCTTGCGAGAGAAGGAGGAACTTTAATTGCTTCTTAGGTGTCTCCCATTGTCAACCTCCTCAGACACTCAATGCTTTCTCACTCATAGACGCCATTATGTGCAGATTCAAAATTGATTCTAAACGTATATATTTAATCAACATTTATAAATCACCTGACGTACGAACGAGGTATATGATTTGTTTTGACATGTTTGCTCTGGACTTGTTGATAAACAACTTATAATCTTCGAAGATTTCAGTTGCCCTAACTTTAGTTCTTCTTCTAGAAAAGACTATAAAACGTTTACCTTAATTATTTTTGTGTCTACACTTAATTTAAAACAACACAATAATGTTACTAATCATAATTCAAGACTTCTCGATTTGATTTTCTCCAATGTAGACTGCTCTCTCGTTATCCCGTGATTCACTACCATTAGTCCCTGAGGATCTTTGCCATCCAGCATTAACTATAGCTATGAACTTCTCAAATGCCGAAATTAGAGGTAATTTTTCATCTAATAATAACCAGCGTTATGATTTCCACAAGGTTGATATGACCTTTCTGAACAGTAGCATTGCTGCTTTGACTGGACCTTTCCTGGTGCCTTTACTAATGTTAATGACGCTCTAACTGCTTTTTATAATAATATCTACGAAATTATTCATCACACAGTGCCTTTAAGAAAAAAATATCCTCGCTATTATTCTCGCTGGTTTAATAATGACGTTAAAAATCTCCTTAAGTTAAAAAAGCATTGCTTCAACAAATGGAAATGTACCAAAGCTACAACTGACCGAAATAAATTCTCACGACTTCGTGCTATGATTAAAGCGAAAGTCAGGGCAGCACATGAATAATTCCTGGCAATTTATTAATTCTAAGCGAGGTGTCAGTAGGATACCCGGCTATTTATCTTTCGATGGTACACTTGTTGAGGAGCCATACGACGTAGTAGAATGTTTTGCCGGCTGGTTTTCCAGTTTGTACCCTAGAAGATCTCCTTATGCCAATTTTGGGCATGTAGATGTTAACAAGAAACACTTTGGACACATTACAACTGAGAAAGTTTTGACTATCAAGAAACTTGATTCGTCTAGTACTTGTGGACATGATGGATTGCTTAGTTTTTTTTGGCAGGGACTGCGCCAAGAAACTCTGTAGACCTCTTATTGTTATTTTCTATTTATGCGTTTGAAGGTCAACTTTCCCAGATAGCTGGAAAATAATCAGGAATACACAGAAAGGGAAGCGCTAAAAGAGTAATAAGTGTAGACCGCTCAGTATCTTGTCGAATTTTGCCAAAACATTCGAACTTGTTCACTATGACAAATTATTTAGCTGTGTTAAGCTCTTCTTATCTATTAGGCAACATGGATTTATTCTCGGCAGGTCTACTGTTAGCAATCTGGTCGAGATTACTCATTTTATCGGAGAACAACTTGATACACGTCTACAAGTTGATATATATATACTGACCGAGCAAAGCTTTCGGTACTATAAACCATGGCATTTTGATTTCCAAGTTGACATCTTTTGACTTTGCTCCGAATATTACTAATTTGTTTTTCTTCTACCTGCAAAATTGTTCTGGTTATGTTCATTATAATGAGTCCCACAGGGACCCCTTTTGTTCAATATCTATGTTAACGATCTCTTGGAACGTCTTGACTGCAGAATGTTAGCTTATACCAACGATCTAAAAAAATTTAGCAGTATTGATTCACCTGAGGGTAGCACTAAACTTCGAGCAAATCTGTGCATTGTTGACGATTAGTGTAGCCATAATCAGATTCAGCTAAACATCAAGAAATGTGCTGTTCTCTCTTTTAGCAGAAATGACACTCCGTTTCACTATGACTATAAGTTCGTCAATCTACTATACCTAGAGTATACAACTTCAAAGACCTTGAAGTTTTGTTCGACTTGCACCTTAGCTTTTCTAAGCATGTAAGTGATCTAACGACATCAGCTCGCAGAAGTCCGGGGTACCTTATTCGGTCCTGCAAAAGTTTTAGTAACCAGCACACTTTGAAGATTCTTTACTGTTCTCTTGTCCGGTCCAAAATGTAATACGCTTCAATAGTGTGGTACCCACATTATTATTACAAGCAGTTACTTCGAAACGTGTTTAGAAAAGATTTATGAAATATATATCTTATAGGATTGACAGACATTGTCCTGCCTTTGGTACGGCATATGAAGGTCTACTTGCTAGACATCATTTTGAATCCCTTAGTATATGCAGAAAGAAAGCTAGCGGTTCTTTTCTTTTTAAATTAATTACTAATTGCTTTGATTCTACTAAGCTATTGTCTCAAATTGATTTCCTCATACCTAGGTTAGATATTAGATCGCCGGCAACTTTTTCAATACCTAGGGTAAGAGCATATGTTTTTTAGAAGGCTCCACTGGTACATATGTGCAGAAATGCCAATGAATTGGTATACCGTTAAATAGGAAACATATGTCTCCAGTTCGTCTCAACCAAATGTATAGATTACTGAAACATTGTATAAGCAACAAAGAGCTACCACAAACTCAAAATAAGAAATATAGGTTAATAAAATCTACATAAAAAAATAGCAATTAAGAGAATAAGAAAAAAGAGATGAATTTTTATTGAATCTATTTTGTCACATTTTCTCCATTTTTTTGATTAGTTCTCTGTCTACGTTTATGCAAAATTCTTTTCAAGTTACAAAACTAAACAGAGGATTATAATTGTTATAACATATCGTAGGACTTTAGTGTTTTTGAATAAAAGCATTAAATTGTTATTTATTATATTTAGTTTAGTTTCTGTTTCACGCCAAATGTTACAAGGTAATGGACGACAATGTTCCATATAGTTTAAACCAGATTTTATGATAAAATATCTCATGAAGTTCTTCTGTCAAAATTGCATTCCTCTTAAATAATTATGGCATTAGTACTACCTTAGACTACTTGATTTGGAAGATATAAAAGGCAGCAGGTAAAAACTACTTTTAAGTTGTTCAACAAGGCAATACATCCTTAATTGTAAATATAGGATAACATATACACATAAAATTTTAAGCAAGATGAACACTAATGAAGCAATTAGAAGTAATCAATTCAAAATCAGGTACGAAATACATCACTATAACATTTATTAATAGATTATCATTCTCAGAATCTATATGAGCAGTCCATTAAATTTATTTTCCGCAATGATAGTGGAAATGTATTTGAAAACTCAAAAATAGAAAATATAGCAACATCTCCATTTATTCATTTTCAGTTAAAATAGGCAGGAATTTGACTTCAAGTAGTCAAGGACTGCAAAACATCAGAAACTTTCGAAAGCAACACTACAGACAATTTCTATAACATAAGCATGTGATCAGACAACGGAAGTATATTCTAGTCCAGACACTACTAAAGTGCAGAAATTATTTTCAATAAATGAGGATTACTAAAATCTCTCGAACTGAGGTGCAAAAGCTTCGAAGTGGCTAAAGATAGTAAATTTATTTGCCATAAGAAAAATTTTAGAACCATGATCAATAATGGTTTTTGGCCAGAATGTGCTCATCTACGAGGAAGAACGTGATTTTATTTGACAAGTATATATATATATATATATATGTATAGGTTGTAGCGACGCATTTATTAATATTGAGCTTTAACCTTTTATCAGAGTATCAGAAATTAAAATAATATTTTTTTCAAGGTTTACATATCAAAATCCAATAAAATTTTTGAAAAAATCTTCAAATCATTTGCATACAGGCCAAATAAGAGATTGAAGGAGATCATTCATATAGATAATAACAAAAGTCAATCCAAAAATGATCTTTGAGATACGTCAGTTGGCAGTATACACTCAAATAAATTAAAGTATTCATAACAAATACCCTCTTATGAGTTCAATACAAGATAATGTACTGGACCAAATGTAGGGTTTTCTTTTTAGAAAAATTCCATTTCGAGAGTGCCAAAAGCATTTGAAGGAGTATAGATTATATCAACCTGACCTTGATCATACTCGTTCAGAAAGGAACTACAAATATGTGAAGACAATAATATTAATCATTGTTGTTCTTCCAGAAAGGTATAATATATTAAATATACAAATCTTTTAAAAATATATTTGGTATTTTAAGTGATAAACAAAGTTAGTTTGAAAAGAAAGAATTAAAAATTTTTATTAGATGAATCAAAACACCAGAGAATTCGTACACTTAAGGAAATGTAAAACCAACTACGATATTTAAAGAATTATTAAAATGAACTTTGATTTTTCTTCGTGAATACTGACGACACATTTTCTTTCGAATAACATACTACTACTTATATACTTATATACTAATTATGTAGTGGCTACGTAATTAGTTATTAAATTTTTCATTTACACTTCAAGTTTAATTTCGCAGTACTACTAGGCATAATATACATTTTATGCCAGTTTAAGGTACTTGCTGTTATTATGTATGAAAAATAATATATTACAGACAAATTAAGCAATAAAATAATTAATTTGCATTTCTGTGTTTGCTCGATGTCAAACGTCTTTCGAGAAATAAGTTTTATCGCTTAATGAGGAACTAACCTACATGAAGGCTGATTGAACTAGGATTAGAGGAGGAAATACGAAAGCAAGGGGAAGGTTGTAAGAGTTAATAGCAAGTTGAACGAGAGAAATGTTCCTCTTCCTCTTTCTCGTCTAATATTCCTCCTCACGGCAATAATGAAATTATTGATTTTTCACCAAATTAGGGGTAACTTGGATGCCGAAGCAGGGAACATATTAAAATTTTAAGTGGATGTTTTCCATAGGGATATGCCTTTGGAACTTTTCTCGAGATTTATTTGAAATTCTTGACTTTTTTCATAAGAGAGGACGGGTCCTTTGTAAGGTCGTATGGGTTCAAGTTGAACTTTTCAACGTTTTTGCCTCTTATTTTTTCTTCTCTCGTTTTTACTTTCTACACTTTGCCTTGATTCGTTTGACAATCATTACTAGTATGTATGTAAAACTTTTAATGAAACATCAGCATATCTATAAGCATAAAAATCTCACGAAATTTTAGATAAATAATCAATATTTTAACGAAACTTTATTTGAAGATTCGCATTAACAATGTTTCATTTTTGTCGTTGATTGAGTTTTTTTTTTTCAAATTCACACAAATACGCTCATAAATTAACTTACAGGAGTGCAGACAATTACTATATATACGGAGAGAAAATAAACTTGAGTTGATAATATTGGAATTATTAACTAATAAATTGTCACAGTGGGTTGTCGTGACTTGTTCTTTTTGTTTTTAATGTCGTTGATATGAAAAAGATCAATCACATATATATTATCTATTTCCACGATAATATTTTGCCTTCCTTCCACCTTCATAGAAAAACCTTCCTAGATCTGCAAAAAAAATTACAACGTGTTAATTCACAGCCTCATCTGGATAAAAGTTTTGTAGAAGAGAATAAAAAGTCTGGAGGCGCTACGTAGTGCGAGTATGATGTCTGGGGTAGCGCATCCCGATTAAATGTCTGCAATATCTCGTGTCGTTTGACATATGTAGATTTGACTTAATCAACGCTTTTATTTTGTTGATTTCAGACCGAAAGGCGTCGTTAAGATTAAATGCACTTGCTTAACCTAATGCAGTAAAACACATATTTTATTATATTTTCTCAAATTCTTCCACATTATAGTAAATATATTTTTACTTTCGAAACTAACTAACTAAAGGAGTACTTTCGTGTTTCTGGAGGTGCCATCTATCTTCTTTCTAAATACAAATAAGTTCATTGGCGAAAGAAAAAATCCATTTCAACGACCTATTTTTGATACATGGAAACGAAACCGTTTTGTGCCAATCTGAAACCGAATAGTGGTGTATGCGTACGCATGTGAAAGAGTAGGACATTTATACCATATCATGATACTGAAAAAATTTGCGACTATCTACAGTAACTTTTTTACGGAAAATTTTTCGCTGAAATAGACTCATTTTGGAAGATCGAAAAGAGGAACTATTGCTTCCTAGGAGAAATGTCAATATATCTAACTTTTCTCGCATATTAGAACATTATAAAAAGCGTGAAAGTATTCTCGACCCAAGGATATGAGTGGTCTTGCATCATTTACTAAGATTTTTTTTTTGAAATGATGTTAAGAGCACTTCATCCGTCCATCTAAATGATCATGCAAATTAAATTTGACCCTTTGCACTTTCATTATAATAGGAATTTGCGGTAGCTAATGAACCCATCTTCTTCTAATCATCAAAAACATACTTACCTATTCAATCAACGTTTAAAATTGCAGAAAATTGCCATTCTAGATTGTACATTACCAAATTTGATGATTTTCGTAGAAGTTTCAAACCACCACAATATATTTTTGGTCTATCTCTTTAGTTAATCGTACAAAATATAACACGAAATGTGCACTAATAAATCATCATCTTCTGGTTAAGCTCAGCAGTGAGAAAGATAATAAAACTATGCAAAACTTGGACTCCAACAAAGACACAAACAATTGTATACGTACGTTTATATAGAAGCATAGAAATGATATTCTTGGTCAAGATAATAGATAATACAAATATAAATAGGGTAGCCAATTTTTTGGAGAAGGTTTGAAATTACTACCTATACGAACTCAAAATTCAAAAGTTAGCTGAGATTTGGACATTTGAAAAGGAGAGGAAATGACAAAAGTGTAGAAAGAATTTTTGTCATGAGAGAAATTGAAAAAATGAAAGCGAAAAGTTTATGTAGCATCAGAAAAAAGCGCGAAACTAAAATAAATAAAATATTCTTTTATTTTATTTATTCCATATATTACTAAACCAACGCAAAGATGAGTACATAGCTACTGTATATTGAAGCAAATATATCTATCTATCTATATACATATATATATATATATATATATATATACAACATATATATATATATATATATATATATATATGTACGTACACTTCATGTGTAATATATATAATGTAAGAACCTTATTCACAATACAGAGTAAAAAATTTCTGAGATAAACTAACACTTCTTGTAAAAAAATATATCTCCGATTATTTTGACATCAAAAACAGATGGTTGCCAGAAAATGCTGGAAAAGATTTAGAAAAGTGTTAGAATTAACTTCAGCTTTTTATGTGTGTAAAATTGGCTTTAACTTTTACCATATCTAACAGTCGCTAAAATATTCGTTTAAAACATGATGTACGCTGTGTGTACGCTTGCATAATGCAAATTTTTTCTAGTTTCACCCATATTCAATCCTTATAATAAAATCATTTAAATCGATTTGAAACAAAAAACTAAAAACCATTTGAAATCTTTACTTATATGATGATCTCTTTTTAGGTTCACTTATTGATACTTGCTAACGTATTCCATGCCACAAAAAGGTTCCTCGTTCATACTTATTTAAATGTTTGGGTATATTTGCTAAGTATACATATATCTAACTTACGGCCCACATATTTTCTGATATTAATTTAGGGTATTATTAATTCTACCACATATTCTATTATATGCATTTTCGGAAACAAAATTGTGACTATGATTATTGTTATTATTATTACTTAAATTTTTAATACTGCATAAAGTAAATAAAAAAAATTAACATTTAAAGTGCAAATTTTATTCGCTGTTGTTAGCTAAACATTTAAATTAATCCAGTACATCTATTGTAAAAATAAATTGATTCGTTATCCTATAAATAGTGTGCATATTAAAATACATATAGCTTTCGCTACATACTACCACATTATCGTGTCAACAACGAATATACAACAGATAAGCGAGATTAAAAATTAAATTAATAATTAATATGTAATTGTATTCTGATAAATTTTGAAAGAATGTTGAATTGAGATGAAACCCGCAATAATAATTCTACTTATCTCACCCGCCCATTCAATTAAAATTTCTATATAGATATCGATCTTTATATATGTAATAAGGAGATAGTTTCCCTGAAAAAACTTTAATATGTAACTTTCTTATTATATGACTACGCAAGTAGCCTACAAATTTAAAAGTTTGTTGTTGTAATCAATGTGCAGGCAGATATCAAGAAAGGCAATTTAGTTTGAGGCATGTATATATCGCAAATCTTTGGGTACAATTAATTAGAGTTGGTTTACTTCCTCTATATACATACACACAACAAATACCACACTAAGGAATATATATTATGTTCCGCCTAATAATAAATTGTATGAAGAAAACGTATATGTATGTACATAATATATGTGACCTTCAGAAACAACTGTACTCTTCTAAAATATTATTATTAGAATGTAATACGTTTAATTTTCTTCAATTTATATATGTACGTACATATGTGAAAATATTGACTGCTAAAAATAATGACGAAAGTAAACGATGTTTACAAAAATACATCACATCCCTTAGCTCCACTTACATGGGACGTTGAAATGCCACCACGAAAAACCTTCTCGGTCTTCGAATTCGATCCTGAGACCACGTCATGATAAACTGCTAACTTATCACTAATTTAACTTTATCTCTTAGTTTCCGAAGCCTGACTATATTTGAGACTATCATAGATGTTTCGTTCCTTGGACTATGAAGCTTCCCGCATTTTTATTACTGGGTTCTTATTGATACTTTATTAAGCTTATTATGTAAGGCAAAGTAGCATCAAATATTAGATCTTTAAAGCCTTTAGAAAGTAAATATTAATTGAGAAACTGATAGTAGAATCAACATAAAATAAAAAACAATTGCAGGCTAGAATAACAACGAACTCTTCAAAAAAAGAAACAAATATTTTATTACGTGTACTGAACTCTATTTTTTGTCTTTTTTAGGAAACGAGTAGACAATGGAGCAATTTCCAAGAATTGTAAAACAAGCGCTACGATCACAGTAATTAATTTTAGAACATCTTCAATTAATGAAAAAAGCATTCGAGTACAACAAAATCGTTTACGTGCAACATATGGTATTGACTTTAAAACGAAAAACGCATAATGCGAAAGTATTTAAATTATTATTTTGACCATTTAAATCATTATAACATACATGACATAGAGATATGCCAAAACGTCGAGTAACATAAATTTTTCCAATGGCGTAATTGTTCAAATAACAATTCAAATATTTATACCAATCATGAAAGCATTTAATATCAACACGGTGATAGGAATTCATGTGAGTAATTAACATATATCCAATATCAATATACTAACAAGAATACAAGAGGAATTCGCTCAAATTTTGTTCTCTAAAAAACGGTAATAGCTATTACCTGAGATAAAAGATAATTAAAATATTCGGTTACACGAAAGATACGATAATTGTTGTTGCAAATTAGGATGAGGACTTCTCTTCTGTATCGATATTACCACTAATTCGCTTAACATAGTAATATTTGTTGAAAAAGTTAAATTACTGACCGTAGCTCTATTCATAGAGAAAGTATCTAAAAGAGAAAGACTATCTAAAGTACTAAGGATTACCTAAGTGAACAACTCTACATAATAGCATAAATAAAATATTTATATATAAATCTATTGCAACCAATTTCATGTATTTAACTGATCATCACTTATGCAAAATAGACAAGAACAATGACGAGGGAATACTTTGAGCAATACAAATGCATATATTGAAGCTGCAGCAGACTATATGAATCTTGATAGAAAAAAGAAGGAAATATGAGAATTTTACTAATTACAAGATACAAAATTCTGGAGATAACTACGATAATGTTGTATGCATATATCCAGAATGCAAAGTAACAGATTAGCAAGTATACCAGAAGACTAAAAAGAACATAAAATTATCTAGAGAGCTGAATATCGGTTTCACAGAACAAATCAAAATAATAAATTGAAACATTGAAAAAACAGTTCCATCGCGTTTTCAGAGAGAAGGGATAGAAAGAGATGCAAAAAAATTTAGGCAGTATGATAAGGAATTTGAGATTATTATTATTATTAACGTTTTTTTTTTTGTTGAACTAGTTTCTTGTACAGTGTTTTCTAAATTAATTAATGTCAACAAAAAGTTCGATAAACTCAAAATAGGAGAGCAATATTTTGAGTTTATTGAACTATTTTGTTTGACTATTCTTGCCGTGTTCTTATATACATTATATGTAACGTGTAATAACTTCAATGATATATATTATATTTCGTTGAAGCAAATTGATAAATACTTTATATTGCTTTGTGAAATCTGGATTATGTTATTGTTCATTTATCTATTTTATTTCTTTACCGTTATTGTATGTAAGCTGGTATTATTTTAATTATTACATACATATTAACAATTACTAGTTTTAAAGTCATAATTGAAGCATTACATAATTTATGTGCTACTTTATTTGCCATATGTAATATTGTCAATACTTTTATTATTTATCGATGCCGTGCCAAAGATTTGCAAGACGAATCTTTAGAATAAATTTATTAGCACATAATTAATTTAAATTGTTTTAACGCGAAACGAAAAGTATGATAATATATTTGGATGCTTTATTATACAATATAATCTTCTAAATTATTTTACCAAAAGTACGATCAAAATATCTTACCTGCATTTTTGTACAAGTTTTGAAAGAGGTGGATACACTATCGAATAGATATACAACATTTCGGTTTTAGAGAAAAACAATCTCTCTCATGCACATTCGTGACTAGATCCTTTTTCCTCTTCTTTTCTTGCTTTTTCCGAACTGTCCGCCCCTCAAAAACTTATCACACACTCACATACGATACGCCGAGATATAGGGGGTGGGATTGTCGCCGCCTTCGTTCCTGCTCTCCTTCTAGTGGAGCAAGTGTGTAGCCAGCAGCTAGGTCTCCTTCTTCTCATGCTTTATCCCAGGCGAGAGAGCTTCGATATCTAGTCAATCGGAATCAATATAAAAATGGCGTACGCACCGAACGGAAGAAATTTCAAAAGAAGTTTTTTTTCTTGTTACGGTTCGTTCTCGTTTGTAAAGGTATGACAATCCAATTGCATGAAAAGCACACGTAATTGCTTTGAAATTTGAATTGTATGCCTACTAATATAAAATGATATAAAAATTAGAGTGATTTAATTACACGCAATTGACAATATATTCTATATAATTAAGAAACAAGAATTTATGAAAAAATCTACTAAAACTATATACAATGATGATGATATTATCTTATTAACTGCTTTTATGGATAATATTTCCATTCTAGCAAATTCATATATCAACCTCAAGCACATTATCAAAAAACAAATTTATTCCTGACAAATTTATTTTAATTATCCAAAATTCTTTTGATTCTAAGTGTGTGTGTGAGTGTTGAAATCATTAACCAATGCAAACATTAATTTTAAAAAAAACTTTAAAGTTAAATATTAAGTAAAAGTAAGAACATTTTACTTTAAATTGACTATCTAGAGAATAAAATTATGGTATGTTATGTCAAACAATCTAAAATGAGAACATTTATTGGGCAATCATATAAGATAAAGATATATACATTTCATATCGTTTTCCTTAACCAATTTAATTTAATTTTATAGCTTGTAAGTTTCACCCTTCACACTTTATGTACCATACAAAGTACGTAATATATATACACGTAATATATATATATATATATATATATATATATATATATATGTTATTCAACTGAAGAAGCCAAAGTTTGGTGAAACAATTATAAAGCGTTACAATAAAAATATTAACTTTTACAAAGTTATTTAATATCCTTTTGAATGGAGATTCAACAAGAAATCTTCATCAGTCCATTATTTGCTTAACTGATTTTCGTCAAATTATCAATAGCGTCCTCTTTATTAATTTATGTTGCTTCGAAATATCGCAAGAATATGCAACGTGTTCTACAACCTAATCCAAAACCTTTGCTCAATATAGTAATAATTTCTAAAAATCATTTTCATCTTGAAGCTATGTTTCACTTCTAACATTATATCTTTCCATCTATTAGAAATCTCCCTTTCCAAATCAAATAATTATATTATATAATTACGACAGTATCTTCTAGAAGGCGTTGTTGGCTCAAATAGTTAAAATTTTTTGAACATAGCTAATCTTCATCTAAAGTTTCTAAGGTCACTATAATCCCTAAGTAAAGCTACTATGTCAATATGGGAAATAACACATTCAAGGAATCTAATGTAAACCTAATATAGCATGTAATGAAATCTATTAAAAGCTGCATGCCACCAGGAAAGTGTGGTAGTTAATATTTCGCAGAGAGTACCAGCCGCAACCATTTCCATTTAGCCTTTCTCAAACCTTCGATTTGGCGAATTGTTATTTTCCTTCTTGATCTTTAAAAGAGCATGGGAAAGGTACAGAGCAAAACCAAAAAAGAAATAGGAAAAAAGTATGATATTGAAAAGGTGTAAGACAAGAAAGCTAAATGAGAGAAATAACCCAAGATGATCAATAAACCAGGGTCATTTGCAGAAGAAGATATGTAAAACTATGACGACTAGTATTGCAAAAGGAATGGATCTGTGTCAGACGGAGGAACCCGATCAATTAGGTGATATAAAAATTCTGAGGGTGCAATGCAAAAATTGGTGAAACTCTGTAAAACATAAAGACTAAAATAATCGTAATTAAAACTAGTTTTAACAGGCACATACAAAGAATCCAAAAGACTCCGAATAAGATAAGACGTGAGGACCACAATAGATCTGGAGTGATCGAAGTGGAATAGTTATCAGTTGTTATATATTATCGGAATACTTAGCCGAATAGGCTTTATAGCCGCCTCAAATAATTCGATCTAATAATTGTAGTACTTATAATGTTAATCGTGCCTGCGAAATTTTCTGCTATTTTTACCTTTACGTCTTTATCCTAAGAGGAAACATATTAGATATTCACCATCAAGAAAAATATCAAGTTCCAGTCCACACAAATTCTAATACGATAGTCATATTCCACACTAAAAGAATAGGGCCCTATGTTCCGCTAGAGATTTTATGTTAGCCGCAAAAGGTTTTCCAGTTCTACTTCGCCAATGTTTCGTATTTCACAAGAAGGATTCAAATCAATTATATTGTTATATAGGACTCGAAGCTTGCGATGTACATCACAAGATGATAGCCAGGTTAACGCTCCACAACGATCGTCTAATATTACCCCAGAATTACCTCCAATACTCATTTATATCAGCCAAAGTCAAGTTGTGATCAAAAAACGCTATCAATGTCATAGGTTGTTCCAAGGTTAAAATCTGGTTAATTATACTCAGTTACCAGTACGACCCAATACTAGACCGAGCGGATGAACCGTGCTCGACCCCTGACTGAACTACCACTAAATTTCTTTTTGAAATTATTTTCATACGATTAATGCAATCACACTCTCATCACATTTTTTTGATGTACCTTTGGATTGACACTAATATTATGGGCATGCAATCACATTATCCTAAATAACTAATCTCAACTACAGTAACTATCTAGTGACAAAATTACTAGGGACAGAACACTAGGGACAAGAAATTAGATCAATCCGTAACACGTTAATATAAAACGATTACAACAAACTAAATTACTCGCACATACCCTACAAAAAGAAAATAGATACTAACAAGAAAAACACGGTAAGAACCACAGGAATACGTGTACATTTCTTCTGTTCATCATAGAAATTATATATCAAACGGAATAAGTAAACGAAAACTCTGAGAACAAATATTATTAGAAGCTTAAAGGAGTCACACTATGGTTCTTATGTGTAGTCTTATATTGGACAAAAAGTTTCCGTATTTCAATTTCAAGAATAACAACAACGCTCTTTTCAATAGTAAACGAAACTTTGACGTGTGAGATATCTATGTCATAGACAGGGTTCCAGCCTGGATACCGAGAAGATATTAAGTCCGAGAAAGACAATATGGATGAGTAGAAAAGAATATATCCAATAATTCCTTTAACGCAGCATGTAATAGCAAGTCACAATAAATAGAAAAAACGATAGAATATGTTAACGCAATAGACGACGGGCCAAGATGTTTAAACACGTGCAAAACAACTGGAAAAAATACGTACATAATTCGCTTAAACACTTATCCATGTTGTCCGTCCTATCATAAGAAGAATGTCTTGAAAAATGGCCAAAGAAGCTCACGCTACTTCCATTCGCATTATGGAAAAAGGGAGATCTTCTTAAGGTGGTAACGGTAAAACTATCAAAAACTCAAGAATAGACAAATTCCCATATGAAAATAAAATGAAATTGGTTACTTCATCTAGGCTTCCGGGTTGGAACTGTGTTTTCGGTAACTGTGGTAACACAAGTACTGAGGACTTGATTTCAACTTGGAAGCTAAGATGAAATAAGCATGGAAAGAAATCGCGAAAGTCGACAAGCCAGATTAAGACAAAATGAAATTATTCATCATCTTCATGGAAACATCTATTTCCATTGAGCCAGTTCATAATTTTCTATCAATTTATCTGCACATGTCAATGAATTTACACGATAGTAGTATTAATCTAATTAATATAACTATTTCTGAATAATATCTTCGAAACATACAATCAAATTTCCGACTTTTCTGCAAACACATCGAAATCGCTTAATTTTAGTAACCATGTATGTACTTACAATTACATAATTCAAATACTTTTTTACCAAAGAATAAAAGGAATTTGAAAATGAGAATGTTAACTATTTTCGATTGAATCCTTTCGAATAAAATACTTATAGAAAAGTCAAATCTCTCTTTCTTGTCTATAAGACAATTTTCACTAACAACTAGTTGCAATTACCCCTACTGTAAAAGTAAAATGCCCTTCTCTTTTCTAAATATTGTAGCAAAACGATGAATACAAGTTCAACAGCTTTAAAAATATCTACCTTTACTACGTTCCACTGATTTTCAATTTTTCTACCACTACTTACTCTCTAAGTCCAGAAAATCATAAAAGAACGCATACTTTTATTAAACTAGTAGCAGTAGATCAATACATTTTTTCCGAAAGTATTATTTTTAACTATATGCATGTGCAATTGAACTCGATAACCTATGAGATTGTAATAGAACAGATCTATGACGATTAGAATACCTTGTTATACTAGGACGAAAACTTGGCTAGCACTACGTGTCAACTTACTATTCTGGCAAAATTACCTCCTCTTATTCATTTACAACAACCTGAATGGTGGTAAATCACAAGAAACATCATAAATTAGTATAGGATGCATTAAAGTTTACACAATGTACCAAATAAAATACAGGAAAATACTAACAAGATAAATACAATTCGGCTAAAATATGTATGAAAAGACTCTTGAATAATGATTCAAGGATTATATATGTAAGTTGAAAATAGTCCGGGGATGAGTCAGCCTAGCAAGCTTTGTCTGTCTCTTTTATAAGATCAAAGATTTCCTACAGCACGGCAGAAACAAGCATCAAAGCGGCCTGGAAAATGCAAACTGGAAATAAATTAGTTCTCGGAAAAAGTAGAACTCCCCAGATAAAGGATAGGTAAAATTATTCATCGGGAAATAGTCGTCCAAATTTATAATGGACTGAGGAAGCAGCAGAAAATCTATTCGTATGAGAGTCTCTACTAGCGAGGCATTGTAAACTCAACAAATATATGGTTGTGAACCTGAAAGAAGAAACTATATGTAGACTCTGATATGTAGATTCTCTTAAGTAGAATCTACATATGGTTTCTTCTTCAAAGTTCACATAGGGTTCAAAAAGTGATTCATATACTATGCTATTGCGGAGGCAAGATGGCGGTTGCTATAAATGGAAAAAAAATACGAAACTGTATAGGAAAATCGCTCTTGCAACAACTACACCAAAGTAAAAGAATAAGGCTAACAAACGGTGAGACATCAAGAACATAGATCTGGAAAGATCACAACACTGGTTTTACGACCATTTCATATAATCTGTCTACATAATTTGATGAAAAAGCTTCTAAAAAACATCGAAACTTCTAACTTCATTACAATAGCTTCGGACAGTATTTGTGAAAAATATTATATTAAACTTATTATTATTTAAAATATAAAATGTTGACTGGCATATTGTACTTAAGTGAAATATATTTGATTTACACATTTTTTTCATTTGTAATAATATCACAAAAAAAATATTTGGAAATATTGCCAAGTAATAAAATTCTGAAATCCCCAAGTTGCGTTAATTTGGGGAACTCAATAAGATATTTATTATATCAATCGGCTTATTGAGAAAAGCATATAAAGATACTGTGAGGCACACAAAATATAAATAAATTCTTCAAAAAAAGAATTAGAAATAAATACTGTTGGACAAAGTTATCGAAGTCAAAAAGAGACGTTCCTATACATCGAACGTCGTTAGAGAGAAGGAACATCGCTAAGAGGAAGCTGAACTCTAAAACATCCCTCGGTAATGAATGGTGACCGTTCGGGGTTGAGAGTCTTGACCTACCCCAAGTCTGTCTAATTTCACTCTTTAAAATACTTTCCCTTGACTTCGTTTCATTGCTCCTCCTTCTCCTTCTGCTACAGCTCTTCCTTTTCCGTTCATTATTTCCCCTTGTGACCCAGTGACGCTCCTTTAATAAGCGACTATAGGAGGACTTCGACGACGAGTACGATGCCAGAAACGCAGGCGCCGCAGCTTCAATTAGCTGCGCCGCGACGCTTAATTACCTCGGGGAGCATCGGTCTAGGGTAGACCACCGATGAGAAGAGAGGAGTTAGAGGTTCAAGGCCACCGAGGTCACTGGCCCACTTTCACCGGTTTCCAATTAAGCCCTCTTCCCTATCAGCATCTGTGTATAATGTATATTTCGATTAGAATAATGAATTTTTGGTTCCGAGTGTTTCCTATTTTATAATTAGTATATTTGATTTCCATTTATTATATAAATAACTTATATCGACATTCGCATGTATGTATATAATTGATAAACTTTTTGCAATACATGGTATTTAACATATAGAATAAATTGAAAAATTGAGAAAAAGGCAACATAAATATTTGCAAAAAAAATTTTAAAAATGTATTAATTTATATCTGCAGGAAACGATAAAATACAAATTTCGGATTGTTGAATAGTTGTTTGAAGTTATTTCTTGTTTAGGATTTCTTACTTCTTTTTCATATTTAGGAAGTATAAAAAGCGTGTATACGGAGCACGATAAACTATAGGAAAAATTCTAAAAGACATATAAAGGCGTTTTTATCCAGTTGGTTCAAAAATAGAAATAATAAACTAAAAATGAATTGCTTACTATTGGCAACTTTCAGTAGTTTTAGAAAATGCATCTAAGTATTTTTTTTCAAAAGTCATTCAATTCTCTTTTATCTAATCATTTTTTTGTATTTTAATATATTAAAATCGCTCTATTTATTTTAATACTTCATTTCCTTCCTTTAAACTGAATTCAAAACTATTATTTAGGAATATTGGTTTCAAACTTTCCAAAAATTATCTATTATGTCACTACCAACATTTTTATTGGGAAAATAACTAAATAATCTTCTTTGGTTCACTTTTTAGAATTAATTTTGTAGTAAATAATATAGTATATTCTCCATGCAGACAAAATCACGCACTGCATTTAAGTTCCACATAGTACAGTCAATACCCATACTTTCTCGCTATATAGCAGCTTAATCATGTTTTACTGAACATTTTAATTCCAAAGCAAAACTCAATAATAAATATTATTCTGGCGTGATGGCATTATATAAGCGATATCATATTTACTAGAAAGAAAATTTTCAATGAAAATCAATATAATAAATTATATCAGATTCACATTATTAGTTTTGTGCTGTTTATGATTCTATGATTTCTTGCTTCAGTTATAATAATTTCGATGTACCTACATGTACGCAGTTCAATACTTATTTTATAATGCATCGCCTTTATGACCCAGTTATTTTAATAAAATTTATCGAAAAGAAATCATAATCAAAAATGACAAACGACATTTTACTAGTTATCGAGACCGTCTCTCAATGTAGCAATCTTCTACAGCTAGGCGTTCGAACGTGAGTGGAAGACGTAATGTGCGAACGCTCCGGGTTTCCAACCCCGGATCGATGGACGTGTATAAAGGGTGGGTCGCATACCACGTTGCTGCCGACATTCTCGCCTCCCGGGGGCTCCACCCGGATGAGAAATAGCGACCGACCGTCCTGGATGTGGATGATGCAGAAGGAAACGAAAGACAAAGACGGTCTATGCGGAGAAAAAAGCTCTCACAAAAGCTCACACGCTCTCCCGTTTTTCGTCTTCGTTCTTCCGCTTACCCGTTTATATCGGCATCTCACTTTATGTGAACACGGGGATATTTTGGGGAAAAAGAACGGGGAAGAGGAGGAAACATATAACGATAGAGCGGCACGCAAGCGCCATCTACATCGTCAATACTTCACATTCGAACACCTACACACGCCACAGGATTGGGCGGTTTCCTTTACAGTATATTTTATATACGTACGAATATGTGTACGTATGCGTAAGCTTGACTGTGTGTGTGATTTAAAAATTGCAGATTCTTTCTTCGTGCCGTTTCCTTGTCTATCGTTTTCTGTTACTTTTCATCCTGGGAGTGGCACATATACACGAAGCATCAACTGCTTTCTAAAGAAAAAAAGAGAGCATTGAAAGCATTTTGAAGTGATAAAAAGTTACCGTACATGTCATAAAACTAGCAGATTCCGCCTTCTCGGCGACTTCTCTCAGATGAGTTGTGGAGCGTAAGCGATTCTGTAGAGCAGAGGAGGCGGCGACGACGGCAAAAGCTTTCACAGGGATGTGAACGTCTTCCGCGGAACGCGGGCATATGCTGATAAAGGGCTATTTGTGTTTTATGGACCAAGTAAATAACGATCCCTGAGCTTTTTACGGTCCGTCATGTAGTCTGAATCTTTTCTCGTTTCGATGTGTATGATCTTTAGGAGCAGAACCTTGATTATATGTACGGTTCTAAGGACGCGACAATAAAGATGAATATAAATTTTATATTCCTCCATTCCAAGATCTTTTGCTTCAAATAGGAGTAGTAAAATGTAACTATTGATGAATACTTATAAGCGAAACAATAATTAAGATATAAATTATAGCGAACCATACAGGATACCCATAGTTATTAAATTACAAGCCAATTCGTTAAAATTATTTGAGGCATTTAAATCAATAGAATAGCAGTAAAATTAACATCCACTTAGTATACGCCTCTTGTTTTTTAAATACCTAAATAACTTTGTCTCTTGTACTAATTGCTTGAATTCTATTCAAGACATTCAAGCACAATATTCTTATTAAGTAATATACACAATATGTTTTGCAATCTCAAAGTAATGCGAATGACGTTATTTTCAGAATTGGCTGTAGTTAGAAAGAAATGTGTAAAAATCTTCTTTCAGGATTATTTTAATTTTGAGCAGGTACGTTACTTTTGATAAGCAATTTATTGATATAGACAACTCATCATGTAAGTATTAATATAAAAGATGAATATGAATTTTAAATTTAGTGCAAATGTAATGTACTCTTTATGATATTACTCAAAATAATTAACTTCTAAAAAAAGTTTTTTTAATCACAGTTTGAAGAACTTCCTAACTAAAGTACTAAACAGATACTTTTCTTGTGTCCAGAATATTTTTATCAGTATCTTTATACTAAAGTACTATGGCCACGTATTTAACCATTCTTAGCGCACAGTTTCTTTTTATTTAACACTCAAGGCGATAGTCTAAGACGCTGTACGAGTAATCATACCAATTAATAAATAATCCTAAGGAGTAGGAATATACGAGGATTATTAAGTGGTAATTTTCCTTCAAAAGCTACTATTTGTCACTGTGTTGCGCAGCTTTAACTTGTGCTATAACCATCCAACATCGTATGCACCCAGGAGCATCAAAGTCTACAATAACTCCGAAAAAGGGTCAATAAAATTAATGACATTGTTTTGAATGATTAAGAGATTAACATCAAGGAGATAGTTAGCATCGTGAATCCATATATCGCATTTTGCACATAAAATTGAGAATGTTCTAGCTGTCAATACTATGGGTACCGGAAAATTTTAATTTTAATGAAAACATGAAAAAAGTGAAAACGTCAAATGATAATTGTTAAGTTGACTCACAGAAATCGAGCTAATTTTTGTTAACATTTATTGCCCTTGATGAAATCTGGCTTGACTACTAGTCTTCTGAGTTCAAAACTGCGGATGCCGAGCGACCATTTGAATCAGCTTAACTAGAATTAAATTAATTTTTCATAGATTTCTTACTATTGATGAAACTGGACTCTATATATATATATATATATATATATATATTTGAATCCAAAAAAGAACAATCTCAACAGTAAACACATCATAGTACCCTTAGCCCAAAGAAAGTCAAGACATTTCTATTTGTGGTTAACGTAATTTCTACGACTTTTTTGAGAATTCAAAGCAGATAAAATCGGTAATAAATCATATCATGCCGATCAGCTAAAGAAAATAATTTCTGAAAAATTTCATGAAAAGATTTTTTTATGTCATTGTTTACACACAAAAACTGCAATTTCATGTGCGTCACTCATCCTCTTCCCTAGATATAATCCCAAATGACTTCCAATTGTTCCTCAAATACAAGCTTTTCCTTGCTAAAAGGAAGTTTTTGTGGGAGGCAGGACTTATTTTAACCACCAGATAATATTAATACTGTTAAATTATTTTCGTAGAAATAGAAACAGATTTACTATTACAAGATCAATATTTATCGAAAAAGTTACTGTTCAGTTAAATTTTGTATTTTCATATTTCCTCATTCAAAGCGATTCTCATCCAAAGAAAAGAAATCAAAGCAGGCATAAATTTTACGTTTTAATTTTTCATGTTAAAATGAATGCAAATTACATATAATATAGCTTCCATAAGAAAAAGCAGTGGAAATTAATGACGTCAATATAAATTATATCGTTTAATTGCAAATAATTGTCATAGTATTTTGAAAATTGGATTTGATAGCAACAAACAGATTGTCTTTAAATTCAATTTTCCTTTCTATACCTATGCTGGTCTTCATATTACTAATATATCAGATATAATGCGACAACAAAATCGCATAGAAAATTATAGGAGGCATTGGTAGACCATGAGTTTGAGTTACACCCACTGTCGTGGTTCGATTTAAAATTTTTGGCATTCACTTAAATGGGAAGGAAAGCTGGGAAAACAGACAGCCGTTGCAAGAAGTTAGTAACTTACCACTGATCTATCAATCGGCTATTGATCTACCATCTTAGTAAAATCCATAAGAGAGAAAGTAGTCCAAATTCTGAGGTTCAAATATTAAATTATATCGGTAAGTTAATATAATATACCTACACAAATATGTTGAACATTGAAAACATAAAACTTTAAACGAAAACCTAGGATTCGGCAATTCTTTTTTGTACAGCATACAATAACAAAAGAATTTAGAAGCACTACCTTGGCGTACGATTACCTAATTTCTAATGAATATGACTAGGATGCTGTCGATACGTCCAGATTACAGAGGTTCTGTTGAGGACTTAACCGACATGAAATAATACACGAGAAACCACACCAAATTTTCCTATTAAGCACAACGCTTTTGTAAATTGAGATTTCTTTCAGTTGTCAACTCTGCTGTTTATTATTTGATATTTGTGGTTGTCTATATCCATAATTTCATCATAGAACGATACAAACACTGAATGTTACCAACATTGAACATTGCTAACATTCGACACAATTTGTGTGAAAACATTTTGGAAAATTTGGTTCAACGAATGCATTCTTGCTTCTAATTAATATTGTGTTCCAAAAATAATAGTATTAACTGTACTAACTTAGACGGAACTAAAAATAACCTTAAACTTCTTACGATATCTGTGCTTTATTTTATAAATAAAATGTGTCATTCTTAATGAAAAGGTTGTGTAAGTATCAAAATTTTATTATGATTGTGTAAAGGTTGTAATTGTAACAGAGAAAGCATAGATAAGTAAGTTTGTAAAATACAATTCTTCAATGTTCGGTGACATAAAACTCTAACACCTGGTACGAATCAATATTATAATAAAAAGCTGTACTACCAAAAAACAGTAATTTTAATTTTTACTTTTAAATTCCGTTGTTATGCCTAAAATCGAAGTATGGAAAAATGATCGTTAATTGAACGAATTTCATAGAGATCAAATCGTTGGCAACTAGATGTTGATTTGTCAGTTACCGAAACTGCTAATCATGTAAATCGAAATTGGTTCTCTGTTATGAGTTGTGGGGTAGAGCATGATTTGGGAACAATCAGGATTGTCGAAAAAGAGGTAGCAAAGTTCATATAATAACTGGCCTTTAAAACTACAACTGAATAACATTTAGCTTTAAGAGATCGTTTTTAAGCCACCATATCAATTACTAGTGTTTGGTTTAGTGCTTTTATGATTAAACCAAAGAGTAAATCTTTGAATAGTCTGTTCAATATTATCTCTTAGACCGGCAGCTTCTTGCTTTATCCCTCACGATAAGCACCGAAGATAACATTTGCACTAGCGCAGGGAGAATCTCGAATGCATAGCCTCATATTGCAAAACTTACGTATGGACACTATCCTTTCTTGCAAAATCATATCTCTAGATACGAAGGAGACCTTGATAATTTATTTGAACCCATGCCACGACGCGTCCATGATTATATGGACATCCAGGAATAGGTCAACATATTAATCAAAGATAAAGGAATTCGCTTCTTTTTCTTTTCAATTTTATCATTTGTTAATTACCAATGTATGTAAATCAATAATTATCATAATATAATCTTCACTGTTTGGCAATTTCTGTGCAACGTTTCTATAAAAGGAGCAAAATAATTATAAATTTATTCGTTTATATCTCCATACAAATAATTTCTGTTTAAATTTATGTATAAAAATTGTATTTGAATTATTTCCTTGAACCTTACACGAAATTATAATTGGCTCAACAGGGAAATACGCGAACTGTTAAAACTAAGTTTTAATGTTTTAAGTAAGTTATAAGGTATTGTTATGTATTAATTGTACAACAATTAATTATATATGAATGAGCATGGATTAGAATTTACAATATAGATACAGTCACTGACCTTAAGTAAGAACTAATTTGTGTTTTAACGAAATTAAATCAAATTTATTTTGATTATAAATATTGCCTATTGAAAAACAAACCTGTAATTCCCTAATATACCAAGAATCTCACCACAATACGTACGCTTATGCGCAAAGAATTTTGAAGCATAAAGTACTTCATCTCTGCATTATCCATACCAGGTAAAAATCTTTGCCCTTTACATATGTTAATATGTATAAGCACATGTTTAGGTGGCCGCAAAATCCTTCCCTGGAAAAATGCAAATTAATTTAGAATATATGCGCTCTCAAACCGATATATTTCAAAGGGTTAGAATATTCGATCGAATTGATAATCACCCAAATAGGTTTACGTTTTGTTATGTATATGATGGACTTCTGTTTAAAATACGCGGGGTTATCGATTCACAAAGAAAAGTATTTCGTTACTGAATCTACGCTTTTGTAATTGGTGAGAATTTATATCAATATAGAGACTTTCATTGAAATGCAGAATAGTTAAAACTCATAAATTAAAGTATCTGTTACAACGATACATCTTCTTGCATACTCTGGGAGAATTCCAACTGTGAACCACATTTATTAAAATATATTATTCTTATATACATATGTAAGCAGAAAGAATATATTTATATTTCCCTATACTGATTTTAAAATACATTATCATAAGTATGTATATAGCTGGTGATTATTTATTTAATAATTAATATCTGGAAAATTTATTACAGATTAGAATAATCACAAGATCATTGTTAAGACGCTAGAAATATATCGGATGAATTCGATTTTAAGTATTGGAGTATAAATTACTCTGGATAATTTCTATGAACGGTACCTTTATACTAAAATATACATTAGAATAAATCTCGTAAAGTCCTATAAACTAATCGTGTTTTCTCTAACTACGTAGAATTTAGTACACATTGATTTAATAACATATGGTCACAATTCTCAAAATAATTATTCCATTTATATAGTTGCATTATTTAGGTATTGAATCATGGATATTTTATATACAAAAAAATCAAGAAAATGATAATCCGCAATTAGAAAAAGAGACTTTATTTATACTGGATTATTAAAAGAAAGACTGAAATCACGTTTCAATTAGCTTTTCATATCAAAGCTTAATATTAGAGGATAATTTTCCTCATTTTCATCTCATAGATTCGTGAACAACTCAATGTTGGGTACACTCTCTCATTGGTATGTATTTGAAAACACTAATTAAGTTAATAGAAAGTATGAATTAGATGAAATCTTTTAATTTACGAAATATGGGAAACTATATCATTTTAGTCACAAAATAAATTCTGAAAAATAAAAAATATGCTAAAATGTTACGAGCAAGCAGTAGCAATTTTTTAAATAAGAAACTGACCCTATATTTATTAGCACTATTGTGTGATATAAATTTTTGGTAAAATAATTCTTAGTATTAGTTTTAGTGCAGTAGTTGAGCCCTGAAGGTGTCCCATACAAATGGGTACGAAACGTCGGCAGATATACAAGTGACGCGGTTCCAGCTCGGAAGCTCAGAAGCAGATAGCATGGACCACGACCGCGGAAGTCTACGCACCAGATTAATTCTTAGTATAGTTTATCCCACAATTCGCCGCTGTAACAGACTTTAGACAAAGAAGAATCATGGCGTTTATTACTTCCCTTGATTTATTGGTAATTTAGACTACTTTGTTATCTAGTTTTCAAAGTCAAGAACTATTAGCTACACCCAAAACGAATAAAATTATTCAAAATTATAATAATAAAAAAATATTCCCAAGATGACCTTTTGGTTGTACTTAAGGTAAATTATACTTCAATAAGCTGTGTAATATGTAGTGTATGGTGGCTAATAACTAAGTGAAAAGGAGTTAGTACACTACTACTAAGTGTCAAAAAGTGTCAAATGCCACAGGAGCTTTGAAAAGAATTTTGAAGGATGCGTTAAAAGTGATACTAATCTTATCGCCTCTTGAGATCCACACGCAAGGAGAATTAAAATTTGCAACTCAAGGATGTACAGATTTGTGCAAAGTCAATCTTCTATAACGCTAGTGTCCGACGCAGATTATCAAAAGCTGGTAGAAAAACTTAAAGCAAACTTCTTCATAAGGAAACCGTGTATTGTCGTAATTCAGAAATGAAGCTCTAGTGAGTTGTATAGTATACAAATGTTTCTAAGACAAAACAAAGAGTCGGAATCGAAAACACCAGACTGTAAGAGATAATAAGAAAGAACGATGTTTCAGAACAATAATACCACTATATTGGAAGTGGAACTAGAGGCGTCACTATATTCAGAAAATTAGTAGACAGGGTAGGTCAAGTCATACGGTCGTCACTCCCTCGACAGCCAAGCAGTGCCAAAAGCACTGGATGCGATACAAGTGAACTCCAAACTTGCATGGTATTGTTTGTGCATCCAGACTGGATTTAGTAGTCTTAAAAAAGTGAAAATTATCTGGAATCTAGAGCACAAGCTCTGTAAAGCCTACTAAACCGCCGACGATCTTTAATAATACCGGATCCTTTCTGTAGCACGGCAAAAACAAACATCAATGTAGCTATGAAATAGTTGAAAATAGGAAAACAGAACACCCCAGGTAAAAAGACAGGCAAAACATTTCCTTAGGGAACAGTCGAACAATGGGCCAAACTTTCATCGAACCTACCAAGTAGGAACAGAAAGTCTATTAGAATGATAGTAGGTGTATTAAGAAGGCATTGTAAGCTCTCAAGCGGATAATCTGGATAAGAGAAGCCTTATATAAATTCTGAAAAGTAGAAGTAGAAACTATCCACTATCCAATATATCAGGGCTTGGTAGAAACGCAGTTTCTAGCACAGGTGATAGATATTATGAAGTGGAGAACTAAGCATTAAGAAATCTTTTAAATGTACTAGTTCTAATTAAAAGAAACTAGAGAAGGTGATTTAACAGACATAGAAGCCGCAATAGATTTGGACTGCATTGGAATAGACTCTATGGCCACCAAAAGTAATTTAATAATAACTAGTATTTCAAAATTATGATTGAATTTATGTCAACTTTGTATCACTCAAAGTGACATCTCAGAAGATTCATTAGTAGACATAGTTCTTGTTCAATACCATTATTTAGCTCTGTGAATACCTAAAATTATCAAATTTTACCTATCTACATTCACAAAAAACGTTAGGAACGGATTTAAAATGGCATTTGCAGCAATAAAAATTGAATGCGTGATTTCATTTAAAAAAAAGTATATGTACTCCTATGTAAATATAAGCAGAATTAAATACGTGTTTCCTGTCAAGTATAGTGGTACTTATACGTACTTATACGTACGTTTATGGTGTATTTGTATTTTATCTAAAATATTAGATTTAGATAGAATTTTATTTATTATACTCACGTAATTATGAAAATAAACTGCTTCGTATAAATTTAACCACATGCCATGGCTCAAGTCAGCCAAAAATGTCATTCATACATGACGTCGCATTCCTTAAACGCAACCGCTAAGAATTCTAACATAACCTGCATAAGAAACGAATGCTTCACATTTCGCATAGTCACACATCTGTGGATATGAAACAGCTATACAATGTAGAGGATGGGACCCAGTATACTTCCCTGAGGAACACCTATCACCCAAGAACTTGTCTCAGATACAGATGTATTTCTGTTGTTTAATCACTACCTTTTGCCGCTACTTAATGAGTAGCTTTCTGACCACTTTTCTATCGTTCCGTGAATACTGTACTCTTCAAGCATAGTAAGTAGTATTGAATTAGATCGTTCAATACTACTTACTAAACTCGAAGAGTATGATATTCATGGAACGATAGAGAAGTGGTTTAAAAGCTCTTTAATAAAGAGGTGGCAAAAAGTAGCGATTACACAACATAAGCTTTTGAAAAATCGAGAAATATCCCTAATACTACGTTAGAAAATTTTCTAAATTTATACGATAACCTGAATAAATTCACGCAAAGCAGTTATAGTCGATCTACTTTTAATATATCCATATCGAGAATTACTTACATGAATTTCATTATCCAATTGGTCATTGTTCTCTCAAGCACCTTAGAGAAACCTGGAAGCAAGCTAATGGATATTTAATTTTGTAATTCTGTTAGATTCTCTTTCTTGTATCGGTTATAATAATTAACCGCTCTAATTGTCCGGAAAATATACCGTACCTAAAGGAGTTATCTATTATGTAGCACAGAATCTCAGGCAGCTCTAATGCAAAATTTAATCAAATTATCTGGAATTTCATTGGCACGACTTGTATACTTACACTTGAGTTGTTTTACAGAATCGTATACGTCTCCGCATATAATAGGAAAAAGATAGATCTATATGTCATTTGGAATCACAATGTTATCAAAAGTACCATAGTCCGCATATGATATTGTTGTTGTAAGGTTTGAAATTGTTATGGTTAAGTAATTATTATTATCACCAGCGCCATATCCTGGATCAATACCACTTTCATTAATTTAATTTAGTTTTTCAATTATCTCTTTACAGATACGCCATATGTACATATATTATTTAATTGTCAGATATCTTAACGTTCTTCCTATTTATGATTACAGACAATTTATCATTAGTTAAAATTTTCCCGCATCTTTCTTTTAGTATTTGCTTGTTTTTTTTTCCGGATTATTTCTACTTCATCATTTTAAAACTCTCTGTTGATGTAATTCAAATATATAACAATAGACTTAATTAACAAAATAATTTAAATATATCGAATTTGGTGATATACACTGAAATATAGATAGATGTATAACATGTAATATAAAGAGAAATTCGACAACTTGGCATTAAATTATAATATTAGTAAATTTTTAATAAAGAATTTTAGAAAGTTAATTCCAAAGAGTAGATAGATAGATTTTAATATTAAGTATTATTCCTAACAATAATAAACATTAGGCAGTACGTTAGTATGTTTGCATATAAAGAATCCATTAGAGGTGTATTCAGCGAAGTGTGAAAAGTATCAAGTTTTTAATGTTGATGCAAGAGGTCGGGCGGGAAGTAAGTAAGTGAAGACGTCATTGGAAGATAACGGGAAATGGTAGAAACATACTTTGCAGCGGAAAAGAGGCGAGCAAAAAAGAAGACGAAGAAGAAGACTAAAAGGAAGTTGGAAAAGGAGGAGGTTGATGTCTGTAAGGTTGCCGCAACGGTCGACCAACTTTGATACAAGAGAACTCGCGCGAGTCGCTCTAACCTCATTACCGCTCCTCGGAGCTGGCAAATTACCCCCCGAACCAAGAAGAAAACGACTAAAAATAAGGCTAACACGTTTACGTACTCTCCGCTACGAAATGGAATTACGTTTATTTGTCGGATTATTAAGTAAGTACTTAACTGTGTAATGTTCTCGACCCTATTTAATTTGGAAACCACCAACAGGATGAGTTTAAACACTAACATTTAATTGTATGGCGAAAAGTGCGTTGGTGAAAAAGACCGATCATTTGTATAAAATTTCAAGCCAAAGACATATTCTTATACATGTACATATACATATATATATACACACATATATATATATACACACACACACATATATATATATATATATATATATATATATATATATATATATATATATAAATATATATAATATATATATATATATATAAAAATGTATGTGTGTATGTGTATTTCTAAGAAATTAATGTTTATAACTGAAGTCAATAAAGTTACAATTAAAAATGATACTGAGGAAATATACAATCAGTCGTAAATGAAGAATAGAAATTTGAATAGACATATGTATAACCGACAGTTATAAAAGGACACTTATAATTTTAAAATATTTACAATAAGTAATGGATAAAAATGTATATTTGAGTTACTAAACATACTTACAGTTTATCATTAAATGTTTTTTTAAGTATTTTAAGAGTCACGTACCTTGTTATTATGGCGGAATTCAGTATACAGCATCAGTAAAAGTAGTTAAATTAAAATATAGTTATTGTCTTGATATAAACGATTGTTGATTTGATAAAGAGAAAAAAATATCAGATTAGTATAAAAAATCATTAAGTTACATAATGAATATAGCAAATTAATGATATATATGTAATACAAAATTGTTCGTAAAATTTGTGGATGAGTTACAACAATAAGAAAATAAAAATACATTATGATGCTAAAAATTAATTAAATCAAGTTTATGTATATTGTTTATTAAGCATAATAAGTAAAAATAACTCAAATATATGTAGGCAATTTTGATGGAGCCTGTGGTTGATTAACTTAATCACTGAAGGTTGATATAGAACCCCTTTCCAATTTAATTTTCGTATTCTGTATACGTATTTCGACAACTAAGTTGTCGACTTCAGCAGATAATTAAACGGTGTCGCACCTGGAAAACAACGGCAAAATACCCGCAAAACGCACACTGTGCAGTGTGCGTTTTGGGATGTACTTTTTCAGGTGATACACTGTTTACTTATCTGCTAATGATGATAATTTAGTTGTCAAAAGACGTATACAGAATACGAGAATTAATATGGAAAGACGTTATATATCAACCTTCAGTGATCAAATATATGTAATTTGTAATTTAAGATGTAAGTATACTATTAATATAATAAGTGCTTTATTGTAAGAAATATAATTAAATAATAAAATAAATATTATATATTTAAATTTTTAAAGATTTATAAGTTTAAAAAGTAATGTTATATTGTAGAATTGTTATCTGAGAAATTTATGTTAGAACTAATATATAACTATTATTCAATTTAAAAGTTTAGTTGCTTTATTAAAGAAAAAACAGAAATCATAACATTTAATTAAACGCTTAAGGGTAATCATATAAAAAATAGATTTAAAAATATATGTTTAATAGTAAAGATAGCTGACTTTTTGGGAACAGATTATCGACCGATAAGGCTATTAGAGTAACAACGCCGCTAAGTCGACTTATAGACAATGTAGAAGGACTAATAGAGTTAAGCACCGGCTCCTGATGAACGTCATTCAATCCATACTAATGTATGAATGCGAGATTTGGGCAGATGCCTTGCCGCAGGAGAAGTATAGGAAACGAAAGGCTTCAATACAAAGGCGGGGGGCTCCCAGGATCGCATGGTTATATCATGCGGTTTCTGAACCAATGGTGCGTGATGGCCAAAGTAACCCCTATCGATCTGCCAGCTCAGGAAAGCAAGGTCTGCGAAAGCCGAGAAGAAGTTGGAGAAAAACAAGCGAAGGCAGACGCTAAAACGCTCACGCAACTGAAGTGGCAAAAGCATTTGCAAAATGAAACGAAAGGATGATGGACGAGGAGATTAATCCATAACATCACAGACTGGATAAACCATGACTACGGCAAAATAAACTACTACGTTAGACAATTCAGTGGATACAGATTCTTCAATACAGGTCAGAATGGGCAAAGTAAAGAATGCAGTAGGAGATAATGCTCAACAAGCCTTTTTCGAGTACGAGAGGTGGACCGAGTACAGAGGCGCGCTACTAGAAAAAGTAGACACTTCGACACCGAACAATATTCTGGAAATAATGTTATCTAGAAATGATCGTTGGCAGAAGTTCGTCAAATTCGTGGAGAGGATGTTAAAAACAAAAAAGTGAGACCGAAGCAACGGCCATAGCCAATTAAGGCTAATTATAAGGCGCCATCGTGATGTAATACAAATAGTGGTTCCAGGTTAGAACGTTGCCAAAGCGAGGTTTTTAGTGAATACAAGTCCCACAAAACACGAGACTTGGTCCCATCCCTGAGGGCGTTAAGCATTTTCCTCACTAAAAAAAAGAAATCATTACATGAAGTAGATATCTTTTACGTTTAATTACAAAACGTGTGATTATTTGACTCAAAAATTCAGAATTATTATTTCAAAACTTAACAAAGCGGGGACCATTTTAAGGATATAAAATAAAATATAAAGCTAAAGTGCAATTTTATTTATTTAATTTATATACATTTATATTTATAGATTTGCAATAAGTGAGATTGTCAACCCATAAAATAACTTCACAAATGAAAAAAGTGTATGCTTCATAACATTTTTGATAATATTGTATAAATGCATATCATTTTTAAAATAGCGAGAAAACAAGTTATAAGTTGCAAAGAATTCAATTGGATCAATGTGCTCATTTTTATTACTTTTATATGTGTCAAAACTGTCACTGTTCACTTTGTGTGACCATAGTTTTCATACAGTCTATAGAACAATATATTTGATTATATATAAATTTCATATATGACTTATTCTAGCAATAATTCTTGAATAATTTAACATAATAAAAACACACAGAACTTTGAAACAATATCACTTTATTGTACTAAATTAGTGACTGAATTTTCGGCATACATACATATATTATGATTATCGAACTGTTTATTTTCGAAGTGTGGAATATAAAAAGTAATGGTCGAAGGTATTAAATATCTCTATTCTTTAATAATGCACGTATGTTTCGTGTTCTTTCTCTTATTTGAAGACATTTCAGCAAAGATTAAGACTGAATTTAATTTCATAATAAAAGACCGTTAATCCTATGTGATAAGCTACAAGACGTTAAAAGCAGAAAATTTTATCCAAGTAAGCTTGTTTCAATAGTCAAAGCCCACTGCTCCAAATTGTTAAATCACAAATATATACTCGTTGTTGTTAGCCAATAATATAAGCATTGTTTTATGATTCACATATTTGTTTGCAATTCTATATGTATAGCTGATCCTAGTTAATTTTAATGACAAGTCTTTGATATATGGCGATCAATTTAGACGTCATTTATAAAATTCTAAGAAGTTTTGCTCCCTTGCACATAGAAGAATTGCACCTAAATTTCTTGCCACCACCAATACACAAATATCGTCCGTGTAAGTAACGAGTGTCACACACCATATACATCTGTGAATAACACTAGCATATACAATAAAAAGAATGAGACACAATATATTCCCCTTAGGAACACCCATCGTGCAATATACACCGATTTCAGTTACCACGGTCAAACGTCGGCTGCCGGAAGAAAATTTGCACTGTGGTGTAGCAACTAGTAAATCGACAACCGACTGAAAATCTTACAATGGATTTGAGAACATAGTGATTGAACGGTAAAACAGTGGCAAATTGTTTAATGGACTGACGAATCAATATTGAAAATGTTTGGTCAAAGCCGGAGAAAGCTTATCAGAAACTCCAGTAACGATAGAAAGCTTCATGAATGCATTGTACTAACAATAAAATACTATAGCGGTTTAGTTATAGTTTAAAGTTACGTTTCTTACCTGACATTTACTTTTATACACCAAATAATAATCCAACACCAATAAGTAACCTAAGTATAAAAAGAGTAAAATCAAGAGCAAAATCTAGCAAATTTTTACAAATTATGATATTATCACCACGAAGTCCAGATTTTCTATTGAGTTACTGTGGGATGAGCTTGATAGAAGAGTTCACATTGTCGATTGTACTTCCAAGAAAGAGCTCTGGAATATTTTCCAACAAGAAAGGAACAACATTCCAAGCCATACACTCAGAAAATTAAGAAAAAATGTCGCTAGTTGTTCAAGCAGTTACCAATGCAAAAGATGGATTCTACGACTAAATCAATTTTAAGAATTTTGTTAATAATAAATAGTACAAAATCAATTTTCGTCAGATTTTTGATAGATTTTTAAGTCATTTTTTAGAGTAATAAATTTATTTCTCTAGTGTAAGTTGCCTTTTATTTTTTGATTTTTTAAACTTTTGTTTCTTGTCTAAACTTCAATGGACGGTAGTGTAGTTTCTGAGGCATATGTAACTCCTAAGTAGATTATCAAGACTCTAGTTGACCTAAAGCATCACAAGAATTAAATTCATAATTCGAAATTGAAAAATTTATATTTTGCGATTGGTTTCTTTCTTTAGGAATCCATAACAAATTTAAATATAAAAAACATAAAATTTTTTTCATTTTTAAAATGGTGACAATAGTTTCACCAACACTGTGGCTCTTTCAGATATTAGAAAATGAAACAAATTTACATGCTACTACGTATAACTTTTTTGAAGATTTCGCTGTCCAGCTTTATCTGCTGAAAACATAATAATACAATCTAATTTTGGTAGGCCCCAAAAAAATTCCTAATCAAATCATATAATTAAAAAATATAAAGGAACCTATTCTTTACTAAACTTCGACGGAAAATTAAGAAATTAGAGGCAACGTAGCACCACTTTGAACAAACTTTATATATATCCTCTAATTGCGTTTTTATGTAAATATTAAACTTTAAGTAAATTCATCGTTAAATGAAATAACTTACATAGCTAGGTAAACCATTACATCATCAGTAAGTCATGCGTTTAAAGATTTTTGCTCGTATTTTTTCTTCAAATAAGTATTTCTGTATTAGATATCATATTTTTGATAATTAATTTAGTTTTGAGACACTATATATAAATCACTAATGACTTTTTTATTTTCTCGGAAAACAAGTTTAAAGCAAACACCAAATTTTTCCACTCGTTAATAAAAATTAATTAAAAAATAAAATATGGTATCGAACAAGTTTTCTTTCAAAGCAAAAATCTGTATCTTGTTAAATACTAAGCGGCTCTCTGATTGCGTGGGTTGTATCCTCAACTGCACTTGTAAATTTGAATATTATCAAAGACGATATAGACAGATTCACCTCCTTATGTATTTTAGAGAAAAATTTACGCGTCCGTAAAAACAAATTTGAAATAAGTGACAGGTTTCTATTTCAACAACATAGCTACATTAAGCATTGCTCCTGAGTTATTAAAAAATGGATTTTATGGAATGTATCCCATCATCAGAAACTGCACCACTAATCGCTAGACGTTAATACCATGCAAAATGGTATGGAAATATCTAAACATTTCTATGAAAAAACATAATATTTTAAAATAAAATCGGTTTTGAAACAAGAAAGTTGAATCAATGGGTAGACGAATGAGAATTATAGACGAAAGAAATAATTTAACAAAGTATTAGTTATCAATTCGATCGTAATAAAGTAATGTGTGATACTTTGTCGCGTTGTATCTGTGTTTCAAAGAATTAATGGCTTAAGTATTATTAAACATTTACTTATATTTAAATCACAACGGCATGTTATGAAGCAAATAACTATACCAATTAGCAGAAATAATATTTTTGGATGCCAGTGGACCTTCATTGCTTAAGTTGTTTGCATTATTTATACTTTTTCTCCGCCTATTCAATTGTTTATAGTCCATCATTATAAAAATCGAAGTGTGTATTACAGAAAAATAGTTACTGTTCTCGATTAAAAGGCTGAATTGTGTTTGTAATTAAAACTAAGATTTTCCACTTTAGTAGTAATTAGTACATAGTTGGTTAATGAGAGTAATTTATCTCTTCCTTGCACATAACGTGATATGTTTTCTATTAAGTCCATAAATAATCGAACTCCTCATCATGCACCGTCCGCTTACCCACGAAAATAGGCGTCTTTTTTTGATCATTACATTCGCAAAAAAAGCGCCACATAAATAATGCATGAATCAAACAATTTATTTAACTACAACGCTATTGGAAGACGGTAAAAATTCAAAATGGCTCCCAGGACAGAAAAGAATCACATACGCACTCACACACACACTCTAATATTTTTACGTATATATGTGGAGACATTGGCCCGCGCATTCGCACTTCCGTTTCCCTCGAAGGAAGTAAACTTATCGAAACTCCTCCCTTTCGCGTCACATATATAGACAACACACTTATATCCGGACCACATAGTGCGTGAGTGGATATATATATGTTATAGCCAACCCGGAAAAACTCGGCACTAAAAACTTTATAGAAGTCCTTTTCACGCAGACACCCGTACGCGCCGAGTCGAAGCACGGAAACCGGAATACGTGTAAAAAAGGGATGACAAAAATCAATAATGTGGCACCTGTAACTTTAAGTATATAAAAAGTTACGTCTTAATGTGTGTATGTCCAAATACATTTAATCTTAATCTGATTATGTTAATAATGCTATTCATTCAGTTAATATCTTAATTATTCTTATTTTCACCAGACTTTCTTATTTCATTTTTCTGAAATATGTATATACGTATCTATGTATATATTATCCAATATAAACGAATATTAGGTAATAAACCTATATTTATTTCAATGTAAAATGTTATATGCACTAAGCCAATATTAAGAAAAGCAAGGTAAGATACATAATGTGAATATTTAACATAACTAGTTATTCCGAGAGACTCTAACATAAGAAAATTCCCTACTCGTTGCTTCAATTCTGAAGCATTTCCTCGACGACACTTCTGAAGGAATTATGACGTTATGAATTACTTTTCCAAACTGCAATTTAGTTCGAAATTATTATTCTTTCGTATTTGTATTTTCGACCGGTAAAGATAATAAAACACTCAGTTTATACTAACGACGTTTTTTCCCTCTTTTCCACGTTATTAATTTTTTTAATTTTAACCTGTAATACATCAATTTTATTTATATATATCTTTATTTGATAAATTTTTGTTAATAATAGGTTTTTGTGAAAGTATACAAATATTTATGAGTAGGTGCATATCTTCTCTTCTGCTCAGTAGTAAATTTACAACCACACAAACATTTTTAAATTAACAAAATTATATTTTGTTTTCTTGTGTTTATGCTTATTTATGGACATAACTGTTATGTGCATTTGTAAGTTTTCTAATCTGCAGGTATGTGTTATTACCTACTTTCCCTTTTCTTCCCGCGTCTGTGTATGAATGTCAAGTGTACGTTAAATTATGTGAAATTTACGTTGATATACTTGTGAATATACAGGCAGATGCAGACAATTTCTTTTCTAAGGACTGAATTTTTACAAATGTCTGTACTATCGGTTTTGGTGTTTTGGTTTTTTTATATTATTATACGTTTGTGGTGATAATTCGATGCATAAAATCTACATTGTTTTATCGAAACTCCTCGGAACACTCATGAGAAATTTGCATTCGCACCAATTTCTAATTAGTACTGAGCAGTAGTGGCAATCACTTTACAGACAGTTTTTTCATAGCCAACTATTGAGGCGAAATGTTTGTTCCGCATTATATAAAAATGTTTACAGCCTCTGCTACCTCAGATATTTTCAAACGATAATCTTTTAACGAGATAGCAAGCACTCCTTTAATTTTCGGTAAAGTGATACGCTTCGGATGTTCACTACGTTGTGCATTTTAAAGATTGTACTATCACATTTGAACTCACGAACCTATTAACAGTAGAAAATGAATAATCCGAGTTTCTCAGACCATCCTTCATTCAATAGTGAATATTTGTTGCTGATAAGCTTTACAGGAAGAACTTACTGACAGCACGAATGACAACAATGTCACTCTCATCATCTAAACGAAATGAATAAATGTAATAATCTGAAATTTGATAGCTGACGTTAATAAGAAGACCAAAAAGTCTGAAACTGCATTATTCGGATTTTCAAACACACAGACATACATTAAACATACTTAAACGTGGGTCTAAAAAAGCCAAATTGCTGTCACCGAATTTACCAACCATGTAAATCAGAATTAGTCTACCATTACTAGGTATTGAGTGCTTTAGGATTAGTCAGAAACGTAAGGCAAAGGGTAATGGTGGCAAAAAATAGACCGACGCTAAGGGTATTACTTTAAAAAATTAGTTTTTAACTACCAGATCATTCGCTAGGTTTGTTTAGATAATGAACTCCTCTCAGTAACTTTTCGAACAGTCTATCCTAGAATGAGTACTTCTGGACATGAGTCGCACCCTCCGTATCTGTGCTGTTGCAACTCACTGCTGAATATTGAAAACAGTTAAACTAATGCTAGAATAGTTTCATATAGAATATCGGCAGTTTGGAATTATTCTTCGTAACAAAACTAGTTCCTGTTTGGAAATATATGGTGACTATCAGATGGTAGAGAAGACAGTCATCATTGATTTTCTGTTACAAAATTTATTAACCATATTAATAGAGTTATAGTATAAGGCGCCATCTTCCCTCAGAAGAAATTTTAGTGCCCAGAGTTTCTTAGAAGAAATTGTGAAAATCTTCTTCCTATCTTCAGCGGCTAGAGAATCTGATTTTTCATCGATGTGCGTCAACGTGTGGCAAAGCCTAAATTCATGCGAGAAAGCTCACGTCAGACTTCGCCTTTATACCGCCGCCCAGTAGAATACATATGGGGCATTATCGGCAGAGAATTAAGTCATTATGTTACAGATCGTCTGAGTTACGATACTAAAGGAAGTTATTGAAGATTTGTTGGAGTCTATGTCACAATAAGTCAATAAGTACGAAAAAAAACAGAGAGTGCAACATACTATTAACAAAAAACAGAAGTGCCGTGTTAATGTGAATTAACCTGAAATTCCTTGTTAATTATAAAAACCAAATGTTTACTTAACATTTATAAACATTCTGTTGGCGATTTTTTTAATTGGCAAGGAATTTCAGGACGTGTTTGATGATAATGTTATGTTGTGTGCGAAAGACAAGACAAAAAAGCACGATTTAGCAAGTCGAAATGCTGGTTTTTTTTAAAAATCAATATGTTATCATGACTGACAGCGCACCTGAGGGTCATACTACAAAGGAATCCTAATCAAGCTGAGGGAGAGATTACGGAAAAAGAAACCGGATTTGTAGAAGAACGACTCGTGAATTCTGTACCAAGACAACGTATCAGCTCACAGTGCTCTATCTGTGAGGCAATATTTAGCAGACAAGCGCATTGCTGTGCTTGGTTATCCTCCGTGTCTGCCAGATCTGGCACCATATCACTTCTACCTGTTTCCAAAAGTGAAAAGTGCATTAAAGAGAACACATTTTCAGTCTGTTGAATCGGTAAAAGCAAAACGGCAGAGTTGTTGAAGAGTCTGGCAACTGATAAACTACAGCATTGTTTTGAACAGTAGAAGACACGTATACAGCGGAGTATAGATAGGAGAGGAGAGTATGTTGAAAGGGATAAAAGTTAAATATAAATTTATTTGTAATAAGTAAATAAGTAAAATTTCTCACACCAGCCTCGTTATTTAATTACCACACCTTGTATATATCAGTGTGTTATCATATACTAATAATTAGTAGGTAATATTTAAGTATATCAAAAACATTTGCTATGATAAATGCTCTTCCATATATAAATATTTCAAATTAAAATATTAATCAGAGTAGCTAATAAACGGAAAAGAATCATTACGGTATGGGATTTAATATTGGCAGAACATTATTAAATCATCAAAAACTTCACCCATACTAGGTGTAAAATTAAGTAAGTAAATTGAATAAGTAGTAAGTGTAGTGTGCAAATCAGATTGACATCTAGTTATGGACTTACTCGACAGATATATGACTCTAAGAAGTATACTTTCTTACGATGACTCAATACTTACATTAGACAAACACTTTAATTGCCAAATCTTTATTACAAGCTTGTATCAAACTTCCCATCGAATAAGTGCTCCTTTATTCTAATTAATATAAATCTAAATAGATTCAGAATCGACAATTAGTTGATATTTGAAATGAAAACCAAAAGAAGAAGATAACAGATATCTCAATGAAACGTCACCAAAACGGTGCTTCTATGGTATGTAAAATATACGGTATGTTACCCGAAAAGCCAACAATTCATACAGTGACCGTGAACACAAGAGTGTATCAAATGAAAACCTTAAAATTTCCTTAAATTTTATATTGTAACAAGTAAGAAAAATCATTGATATCATTTTTCGACGTAGTCTCCCTGAAGTTGAATGCAAGCATCCCACTGCTTCAAAAGAGCATAATACGTTTAGAGTTAGATAATTGTGACTGTAGCCATTCGTGTGCCACGGTTGCTAATCGATCATCACTTCTGAAACTCCTGCTTCCAATTACTTCTTTGAGTGATCCGAACACATGAAAGTCACTAGCAGCAAGATCGGGTGAATAACGGGAATGTATGAGACGTTCGGATTTCACATTCTGAATAGCCTGTCAAACTCTCAAACGGACTGTATGCGGTCGACTGTTGTCATGTAATACCTGAACTCAAAAGTGTTCGCCCTTTACTAATGATTGAATAGTGAAGTTGATTTTTAAGCATTTCTAAATAAGAAGTATTGGTTACTGTCACTCCTCTATCCGTGTAATATTCCATATAATATATTCTCTTTGTATTCTAAAAAAGGATCAACGTTACTGTCCCAGCATATGGTGAGGATGGAACTTTTTGGTTTCGGCGATAAGCTATAGTGTAACTCTTTGCTTGACCTTTTCGTTTCTGGTTGGTGATAATGAACCCATGTCTCAAGGCTAGAAATAGTTTTTTTTCCAGAAACCACCTTCGAAGTGGAAACGACGCAAACGTTATTCACAGGCATTGATATGATGGTCTTTAAATATCGGCAGTCAACTAACATGGCACCCTCCTTGCATGCTTTATTGAATTTCAGTGCATCTTCGAAATTGCGGCTACTTCTTTCAGAGTTATAGCCTGTTTTCCTTTATAAGGTTTTCCATAATGCAATATTTTCGTCGGTTACTACGAGCCCCTGCCTTGGGGCATTATCCACAAAAGATACGCTGCTTCTTAACTTTCTACGGAACTCGTATATTTGCTGCAGTCACTTTACTACGTTATCATTTTGCCATGAATTTCGATTGGCTTGACACCTTCATTACTCAAGAAACACACAACAGATCACTACTTTAACGCGGTGCATGTTGATAGTGGGGCAGCTATAATTTTATTGAGGCTACTGCCTTCTGTGTTTCAGCTTTGCTCTGCTACTTATCGGTCACACTTAGAATCTCAATGAGCACTACTTTTATATTTCTAGTACAATTTGATATACCCCTCATATTGTATATGTACATTATTTGAACTTGCTGCTCTCCATGTTATATACTTTAATCTAGCTATAATGTAGTTGCAAAACTTTAATCAAGCATAGTAGTTATTTTATAATTCTATTGATATATGAATATTGCGTCTAAATTATTATATAATAGTAATTTAAATTAAAACCAAATGTCTTAAAGAAGAATGTCATCTTTAAGGCATCCCATTCAGTAAACGTATGCTACAACTGTATTACACTGCCGAAATTCTTTTTTGATAACTAATAAAAAGGATAAACTAATACTTGACAGCCTATACTTATTTAATAACCTAATGTTCCATTGAATAAAATACCAATATTATAATCCAAAATTGATACTTATTAACTTTCAACCCTAAAAGCAAATACAGGATATTATAATGACTGGGTGCGAGGAGATATAAATTAATTAACTGTCAATTTGTGATTCCTTATTTAGTAGTCGCTACAACCTGTTGTTATTTCCGAAGCCGCTGAACCAGCGCATGAGGATAATTACAACACGAATATATTTCTTAGGCGCTTCGCAGATCGTAAGGGCTCGGTACGAGAGGAAAAATTAACTTCAATTTAAACCATACATAATTCAAATTTAGTGAGACGAAAGCAGATATTCAATGGAGAATTCATTATTAAACTATAATAGATAATTTAGAGCTAATTTGTCAAACAATGATTTTCCGCATTCCATCTGAAGGTTCGCTTCATTACGTTATTTGTAAAGTCGATAATGAAAATTATTTTTACAATATAGTTAAAAGAAATTACAGAAATTACGTTGGCTCTTGAAGTGTCATTAAGAGATGTAGTCCGTGTACTTAAAATCACAACAAATATATAAAAAATGGCAGTGTACGAATCAATGATTTATTGAAATTTTTAAAGAAATCTATTACTTAGTTACACTACACAAACACGCATCATTAAATGAGTTCTTAAACAGAGACCTTTCTAAAAGACTGCCATATGGAAGGAGAAGACTATAAAAGTCTAATAAGATTAGATCTAGGGAATAATATGATGAAATTCTATGTTTCTAAGAAACTTGAAAATGTAATTGAATATTACCAGATCGTGCATTACGAAGCTCTCAGGAATGAAAGCATCAATATCTTCTATAATACGTAAATAGATTTAGATCCATTGTTATTAATATTTTTACTAATGAAATCTCCTGCACTCTGCCTCTCTGTCTCTTTGATAAATTGCCTTTCCAGTGGATCTGAAAATATTTCCTGCTGAGAAGTGTGCAATTTCTTTTAATCTGATCTCTAAAGTGTATCGGAATGATGTACGACAGCTGATCTTTCTCTGAATGCAACTAAGTATAAGATATCATTTTCCAGAAGATCTGAGGTCACGATCTGTAATTATAAACTGCACAATAACTATTTACAGCGTGTCAAATTAGTTAAGGATTTGAGTATATTATCCGATATGAAGCTAATTTTTAACGATCACCTTAATTCTATTATATCGTTAGCTAGAAGAACCTTGTGAATTATTATCAGAAATTATTGACTTTTCATAATACGCAAGCTCTGAAAACTTTTTTTCATTTGCTTGGTTCGATCTCGCCTTCAATACGACAATAGGTGACGTTTATATAGAAAGCAACTGACAACTAGGATTGCCCTGTAAGATTATACATGGTTATATGAATATGTTTGACAAGAGTAACTTAAATGTGGTCGCAAAGTAATTCATATAATACCCAACAATTTGAATTATTCGCTTTGATCTTGTTTCACAATATATATATATATATATATATATATATATATATATATATATATATATTATAGTATCTAATTTTACTTATTTACATAGTTTGTATTGTTGTAACTACTACAATTGCTTTACGTTTCAAATTGTTAGTATTAGTTCAATTAAAACTTATTGCTATCAAGACGTGCAGTCATCTTGATAATAATTTGAAGGTAGAATATTTCCCTCAACTGATTACAAACAACTCATGGATGCTCCAACCATTTTACTCAATGCTACATCCACATACTTGACTGACATAAATCTACATGTATTAAACAAACATAGGCGCCTGCAAAGTCACTAATGTTTTGTTTAAAATTATAGAAAATACACAGTCTGCCGTAGAGAAAACCGGGCTTTTCTAAAACAGTATTATAAACCTTAGTGGCACCATCTATTAAAGAAAATTTAACAAAATATGCGTCGGTAAGGTAGATCTTTCACCAACGTTATGGCGATATAACATAACATTTGCGTCATTAGAAGCAGCGACATTGGGCTTAAAGTAACAGTGTGAATTTGGCATTGATCGAAAAATAAATTTCGAATAAAGAGCAAATGTCAAGTTCTGTTTTAAACTCGGTAAATCGCTTACTGAATTCGATGAACGAAGTGTATTGTCAAAGGAATTTATCACGTACAAGTGTGTATGAGTAATATAAAATATTTAAAGGCCATCGTATGGACATAAATGACGACGAACATCCTGGTGCAAAAAAATCTGTGGTTACCGAAACTAACATCGAAATTGTGGGTGAATTTATCAGAAATGAAGAGAAATCCTCGTTGCGATTCGTGCGAATGGAATTAAATATTTCCAAAAATTCAATTCATCCCATTTTGACACAGCATTTGGGACTGAGAAAGATTTATGCAAGGATTGTACCACAGAAGCTAACTGAATTGAATGTTGTACAGACTTAGTTAAAGACTCAAAAAAGGACGAAAACTTCATGTATTCTATTGTAGCTGGCCATAAGAAGTGGTGTTTTCAATATGATCCAGAGACCAATCGTCAAAGATCTGAATGGAAGCATCCGAGCGCAGAAAGACCGATGAAAAGCCGCTCGAAGAAGTCAAAAGCGAAGACAATGTTAATTTGTTTTTATCATTCGAAAGGCATAGTGTACAAAGAGTTTGTAACAACTAGTCAAACAGTCAATGCTGTTTATTATTTTGGTGTTATGAAGCAACTTTTGGCGCGTATTCGTGGTGTGCGCTCTCGATATCGTGAAAATAGTAGCTGGCGTTTGTTACATGATAATGCACCATCTCATCGCTCGACGCTTATCACTGATTTTCTCTACAAATGGCATTTTGACTATCAATCCAATTATCCAAACTATATTTGCCGATGAAAGAACAGCGTTATGCCGACGTTGAAGCCACTAAAATGGCGTCGACAGCGATCTTGAAGAGCATGAACTAAAAAATTCATTGGACATGTTAATTGACCGTACAAAATGTTGTACTGAAGCCGAAGGCGACTAGCTTGAATAAAATAAATAAATTTTACCAAAATAGTAGGCTTTTGCTTTTATTTTAAAAAAAGTTCCTCTTTCTCTGAGACAGACTGTGTATATTAGCTTGTCATGGTAGGAGACAAGATCGGCCATTATATGTATATTTTCGATAAATATGTTCGGTCTTCTCTGCGACAGACTGTGTATTATTTCTTAAGCACCAAGAAAGTTTACACCGTTCCGCAAAGATGTAAATATTCAATACCAATTACAAATAAATATCCGATTACCAATAAATATCAGAACTGGTATCACGAATAAAAGTTTTTGATAATAGCTTTTCTGTTTATTGAAACTTGTTTTTTTTCATTTTCTATATTTATAATTTATGACCACAAGTGATTTTACGCAAACCAAAATTTAAATCATTTAAAAATATCATTGCTATAAATATAGTATACCCCTCGATTTTTAGTTTCGAAGTATGCTTAACTACAAACACATGAAGTCACAAAATTGAAAACTTCAATTTAAGTGTTCAGAATCGGGTTTTGTAAAGGAAACAAAAAGAAATAGAAAAAGGAAGCATTAAGAGCAAGGAAGAAAAGAAAATTTCGTAGGAAAGCACCTTCGTCGAGTAGATGGATGTATTAAAAAGCTGGAATTTCTCGACTCCGCGAACAGACTCTCTAAATGCATAAGAGAAATGATTTGATTGAATAAAAGCGTAGTGCCGGCGCAGCAATAGCAGCGACTTTGGTGCTAAATCTGCAACAAGCAATCAAGAGAACGGCGACCGTGGTGTTCGTCGCCTTAAAGCAACTGAACGAAGCAATACACATCAAGTCGGGCGCTCAGAGCTGAGAACACTTTTCACCGCACCAGTTTTCATCCAGATACAATATCCGAGGCGGTGAGCAAAAGCGTCGTTCGGAAAATGGAGGCCATAGATGGAAAATGTAAATGCGGAAAAAAAGTGGAAAAATAAAATAAAACGATGAACATATCCAATAAGGATTTAACCTGCGGGGAAAACGAGTTGCCTAGGCGACCGGGTAGACTCAAAACTTAGATCCCGTTTTCACATTAGGGCGGGGTGGGTTACGCCACCCTTCTTTTCTCTATACTATCGGCGACGTATCACACGTGGGGAAAAATCCAGCAGAAGAAGATGTGGAGGAAGAAGGTGAAATAGGAGTATGGGAAATACGGCTGATACGTCTCGGGGCTTGCGATGGTTGCGGATTTTTGAGGAACGGGACATCGCAAGCGCTCGGGAAATGATTAAATGTTGATTTATTCAGATCTCGGAAGTTTCGAAAAAAAGAAAGCTCCTATATGTGACGTCTACTTCAGAAAAATATATAGTATAATTTATTACTTGGAACGGAATAAAGGCAAAATGAAGACATTTGAAAAATCTAAATAAACAATCGATTCCAATTATATTGTATTATATACTTTTAAATAGCTGACCTTGCTTTACGTTTTACGAAACCCTAAATGTAAATGTACATGTAATTATATACAGGAAACAGTAAAATTTAGGAATCTGAATATATAAAAGTATATATAGTATACAATATAATTTATCCTTAAAAAAATGAATATATGTGCAGAGTCAGTTTAATATCTAAAATAATAAAGCGCGAATTTACCAGGTTATAACCATATTTATAAATGTACAAAGTCACCAAAAGCCACTAAAAAAAGTCACTATTTAAAAGTATATAGGTGCAAGTTGAGGTAAAAAAGCCATACATTTTTAACAGTTGTAAATTAACCAAAATTAGCTACATAATATATCTATATAAAAATTGCAAAATTGTATCTTGATATTATAGTTTGTAGTAATAATTTTAACGTAAAATTCACTCAAGTATTGTTTCTTAAAGCTAAATGGTTTGATATTTCAATTTTATAACTTTTAGAAAAATTGAAGGTGCTATTATTAAATAATAAAAAGGGTGTACTTGCGGATATTAGGTATTGCATAGATCAGATATAAATGTATCATTTTAGCATTTCTTGACGTTAGTGTTGTGGCAAATGATTTTCAAATAGACTATTGTGACCCCTGCTATGCTTTCAATTTTCAGTAATTATTACGTCTTAAATTCATAACAATTGTAATTTAGTAGTAAATAAATATTCCACTCTCATCTATTAATTTTAATAATCCCAAAATTAGTTCATGAAATATTCTTAAACATTTCATATCTCGAAATTAATGTGCAAGCAAGACGCTATTTACAGCAGCATAGATAAGACTAAACTAATTTCAATAATATTGCTTAGGAAAGAAAATTTCCATGAAGATAAATGCATGTCTTAACAAATTTCTGTGAACAAATTATATTCAAAATTCAATCTTGTCCAAAATATACGGGTTTTTCCAAGTTCCATGTGAAATTTCACGACAATTCGTTGCTCCATTGTTACACTTTACATTTTTCCGGCGTAACAAAAAACAACTGTAATGCGAACGAAGACTACGGCTATACTGACTTGTTTACAGAGGCGAGAGGTACTGCATTCGAAAGAGAAGGCTTCATGATAAATAGCTGTCAGTCGTTGGCGTTTGGTGCATGCGCACTTCTTCTGTACCAGCTTCAGTCTCGTTATTTAATAGTCACACCCCGTATATCAGTTCAACAAAGTTTTTAAACTATTTTAAACTTATTTAAAGCAATTAATAATAAACTTTCAATGTTGAACTCTCGAAATTAGTTAAATCTAGTTCACAAATTTCCTAATTAGAAACGCTCTTAGAAAGAATTTGAAAATATGTTATACTTTGATATTCAAAATATATAGTATGTATATACGCAAAATATACGTTTTATATTTGACGCTGAACAAACTATCTGTCATTAATGGAGTGCACAAGGTTTGCACATTGCTATATTTATAAAGCATTTTAAAACTAAAATATTGACGTAAATATATTGCCTTTTATATGAAATCATTACCCAAAAAAGAAACAGAAAATGTATTTCTGTGTATTTGCATAAAAATTAAATTAAATATTAGAATAAACATTGCTCGACTGTAATTTAAATCATTTCCATTAAATACGCACTCAAACAAATCGATGCATTTTCAATATTAAAATTTTTTATTAATTTACAGATAAAAAAATAAAACACTCAAAATTACTATGCACTGCACAGAATTATTGTTTTCCGTTTTATGAAATCGTACCATGTTAAAATTTATATTCCAAATTGGCTGCGCGTTGGTACAAATTGATATTTTACTACCTGCTTGATTTATATCAGCACACACTTAACACATTTCCTCTCACGCTGATGCATGGTCTCCCAGTGGTTTTAATTTTTTATCAGGGTACTCGCATTTCAGCGATGTATTTTCGCTCAATTAACTTTGAAATCTGAACTTTTATTGCATTTGATTCGCTAATTTCAATCCCATAAATCAAATGCTACATAAGCATACTCTCGCATCCAGATGTTATACATTATGCATTTATTTCGTTTACGTTTCCTGGTTGTAAATTATGTCAGAACATAAAATTGATGTCTGAGAAGTTTTAGCGAGTTTTATATATTACATAGAATTTTATTCATAATTTAAGATTCTAATACGTTATAATTTTACCGCAAATATCAGCAAATAAATCAGCTCATACAGTAGATGTACATATATATGTACAGAGAGATTAGAAAATGACGATGCCGCATCATCGATATAACAACCTTACTCTGATTTTACTACACATAGTAGTTGTTGTATGAATTATTTGTCAAAGATATTTGTCAATTCAATAATCTGTCATTTGTCGTTGAGTATAGTATACTTTTATGTTGAAATCGACAGTGCCATTCATGCAAGATCAAATCTATTTAAGTTGAATTACAAGCTGAAATTACAAAACTCTGAACACCATTTTCAAAATATGTTGTAATATGTCTAAGCATATTTATCATTTTTGATGTAAACTGCAATTTTATCTAATATAAATCAATCAATTCTAAGGAAGATATAATTGTCAGTGCCTACTTATGTATATTATATTATTTCTAAAATTCTTTCAATTGCTAAGTTGATTTCCTAAGTTTTTAAAACGCAAACTGTGTAATAAAATTTATCTAAAATTATAAACACATTAATTTTCAACAATTTTTAACAATTTTCATAGCGAAGTAGTAGTAGAATTATCTATTTTATATATGTATATATATATTGTAATGATTATTCATTACATTAAAAAGGAAAAAAGTTCATAGTTTATTTGTTCATTACAAAATTAAGTAACAATGATAGTTATGTTAAAGTAATCAATAAAGTAAATCATTTGATAGATAATCTAAGAAATACAATGTATTTGAAAAGTGTCAAAATTATTGTAAAATTTGTAATTAATATTACGAACTATTGATATTTAACCATATATGAAAATTCATTTCTAATAATTAAAATACTTAACATTAATAACAATATCGAATTCTCAAATTACATATAAGTATATATTTATTATATTATATAATTAAATATATGTACATATATATATACTTATATATGTGCTAAATGTAATAACAATCTTAAAAAGCATAAAGACTTTGGACAAAAAAGTAAGATAGTAAGAGGACGACGATTGAAAAATATTTTAATAGAAAAGATATGAAATGTATGCCCCCGTAGAAATAATTAAAAAGTTGAAATTAATAATTAATTGTAAAAGATATCCTAATCCAATATTTATATGGTTATGTTATCTAGAAATTATAAAAATGTAATTTAAATTTAATTTAAATCCTATGAAAACAGTACGAGTCCCAATTATAAGATTTATTTGAAGATATTCTTATTAAGCTTAAAGAGGTCTAATATATATATATATATATATATATATATATCTGTGTGTGTGTATGTGTGTGAGTGTGTGTGTGTGTGAGTGTGTGTGTGTGTGTGTGTGTATGTGTATTGCACTTGATATTTTCACGAACACACACGATGAAGATATATTTTGTCGGATCCTTGGCCGCGTGTTAGTTACTGACGCTGAAGACCAGGCGATCTTCAGCGATCGTCAGCGTCAGACCAGCTCCAGAAAATGATGAGCGAAAAAAGAAAAAATGAATGGGGTTGTAAATTATGAGCTCATTATTAATTATTAAAATAAGTAGAATAACTTCAAATGAATATATAAATAAAACGATAAATTAACCTGGATAAGCCAATAAGAAAGAAATCTATAGTTCCTTTCGTACTATTTGTAACAACATTAAATTACACATACTAAAGGGTTGTAGAAATATCATGAAAAAATAGAAATAATAACTACAATTGAATGAAAATAATTGTAAGAAGCAATAAGCTATAATAAAGAAATTTATGAAGACAGGGTTGTAATGAAATAATCGCAATAACCCGTAAGTTACGAAATAAGAAATACAAATGAATGTGGATGATAATAAAATTGTCTAATTACATTATTCCCAAAATTATAATATAATATATATACAGCTATGTACACAAAATATGAACAAAAGTAAAAAAAAACCAGTAATAATACATTATTACTGAATTAGTATATGTAAATTTAAAATTGTTAATTTACAGTCACATTACAATCAACTAATTAAATATAATTACTTATGAATAACTAAAGTGAATCTTTCATACCTTGCTTATATAAATATATATATATCCAGTTTATCACTTAATTATTAGTTTATGTGCATATATTTACACTAATAGTAAAAATGTAGATTATAAATGGGTTTTAGATACGATTCAAGTAAGAGAATAATAGAACATGTGTCGAAGCTAATTATTAGGTAGGCAATCGATTATACGTATATATTTTAAATCATTATAATCAAAATTCCATTTAATTATACAATTAGTTTTTGTTATATTATAAAATTAGCACACTGTTATTTTGAAAATATTTAATAGATTTTGTAATTTTCTTTATTTACTTTTATTAATTATTTTTTCATAAAATGTCTCGAATAATTTAAAATTTATCTCAATTTTATTTCAAGTTCTAAGAGAGAAAGTTTCATATAATAGCATAGTTTTAAATTTTACTATGTAAGTAACCTGTAGGCATCGCCATATGAGTAAAAAACATTTCTGCGACATAGTTTCATGTTCTTCAATGAGTTTACTGTTTTACTGTAGCAGTTATAGCAATCATGTGTATATGTATAATTAAGTTATAAAAAAAATTTATATCTGAAATCGTTTTTGACATATTTAGGACAATTTAAATGTCGTGTAAATTGTTTAGGAGAGGCTCTACCCCGAAATCGAGGGATCAGGGCGCTAAAAGAATATGTGTTGCTCTTCTACAATGTACTCTTTCAATTTTTAAATCCTTGTTTCAATTTCAGGATTGTCGGCGTTTACTTGTTAGAGAACTTATTAAAGACTCTGAGGACAGCTTTTTTAAAGCTTCTGCAATTACTTTTCTACCGCGAAATATTGCTCATAAAATTATGGAGAATTTAAATGTGAGTTCTTCCGAAACTGCAGTTATTTCTCTAGAAATTGTCGGATTCTGCACCCTTGAAATTATGTATATGCCGTTCTTCTATGGAATCTAAATATTTTCAAATGCACTACATATCCTCCCTTTCACATACAGCTAATGATATTTTTACATATTTATACACAATATCTCACACAATTTGTCGGAGTAGGTAACAAATCAAATTTCAATGATTTCACTTTCCCAAACATATGATGTATAAATATTCACCTTCAAATTCTTTGCGCAGACAAATTGTGTCGTTATAATCTAGAAAACAGAAGTTTCATCAAAATTGGAAGCCAAGGATGTATCGAAAAAATATTTACAGAAGACCCAAAAATATCAACTAAGAATAAGAATATAAAAGAATGATCCGCAGTATATATGTATGTATGCATTTAGAACATATGTCCAAGCGAATTGATAGAAGTAAATTAAGCAGAGTTAGTGACTAGAGTTCTACAATTATCAGAGTAACTACATGGGGCAATATCATAGCTCTGCTTGTGATTTATGTATGTTTTGAAACCAAGTTTTACTAAGGAACCCTGAATTTAATAATTTCATAAAGTTTCATAAAAAATATTTTAAGGAAGTATTTTTTAAAAACTGGAATACTAATCATAATAATGAAGGAAGAAAAATAAATAACATTTACCATTATGAATTCGTATTTAGTTTATTGAACACCCATGTCTTCTTTCTAGGCATTGTTATCTTTGTGTTAAATGCTTAATAATAGGAACAGATTTTATTCTCCTCTCGTTTTCGACAAATTATAAAAATACGTAAATATGTCAACAAGTAGCCAATCACATCGTATGTACATACATACATGCACGTACTAGAAATGTATGGTGAAATACACGCATGTTGAGTACATTGCGATAGTCCTTCTTGATCCTTTGAATATAAAGTTTCTAACTGAATTGAATTTTAAGGGGATGACTTTTTCAGGTTAAATCCATCATTATACAGCCGAGAGTTAGTAACAAGAAAAAGTAAGAAAAAGAGGAAGATAAAATGCTGAGGGCGAATATCCGGCCCGAACACTCCACACGTTTCAGAACAATAGGATGTGAAGAGGCACGTATACAAGACACAAGGGTCCCCATCAACAATACGAGAGACAAGAAGACATTCTCCAGCTTTTGCTTACTCTTAATTTTTGTTTAGGGTGGAATACCAGGGAGTAAGAGTGAGAGAGTTCGGCTTACCCAGATGATAGCTGGCTTTGTGTCGTAAGTGTATTTTACAGTGGGAAGGGAGCATAGGTACATGTTTGGGCGTTATTCAAATAAAACCTTTACCGCGAAGTTTGTACGCAGTGGAAATGAACTGCATGATCTCAAGTGTATCCATATAACGATTTAAATTAGTTAAGTGTGATGATATTGCATTTAGAAAAATTTACTAGCCTTTATATAAAAGAAGTACTTACTATATAAGAGATTTCCAATTATAAATTAATATTAATAATATTAGTTGCCCTTAGTTTAAAGAATAAAAAACATTTATACATATGTATCTATCTTACATACATATTACATGATTTATAATATATTCTGTATATTTATTCAATAGTGTTTGACACCCTGTTCAATTAAAATACATATATATATATATATATATATATATATATATATATATATAATTAACTAATTAAATTAGTTAACTGATGTGGCATTTATTTGATGAAAATCCACAATAAAATTAAACTCCATAATAGTTTTCATAAAATATTTTTGTTGAAAAACTTTAACATTTATTTCGTCAGCACTGTGACTTCTTCATGTAAATCTAACACAAACGTAATATGTTCTAGTCAACTAAACTATTGTCAGGGAGAGAGTGATATACAATTGCGATGAAATAAGTTTAACGGGGAAGAATTGTTCAAAACTACTTGGTCATTTAATAAATAGTCAATCAATACCTTCAAGTAATGATAATTTTAACCTTTTATTTTCCGAATATAAAATAGTGAACTCTGAATTAAAAGAATGATTACAAATATTTAAATCTATTGCATAGTTGGAGTCACTTTTGTATTGATTAAAACTTGTTTTATGTTCTGATATCCTTGTTTCCGTAGATCTTCCAGTTGACCCATATATACAAGGATAGCCGTTTATATTTCGGGAACTGGCAATACTGTTAGTGTTGCCTCCGACTTAATGATTGCATTATGAAGTTTGTCATTTTTGACAATATATGTACGTATTTACCTGGACAGTTTTATTATCCGGTCGCTATATCTATTGTTGACAGTAACTTGAAAATTTTATGTCAGTGAAAAAATGGAATTAACTCGCGAACAAAAGCACTATCGAAAACTACAGTATATCGTTGGTATAGTGAATTCATGGACGGCGTTCTTTGGACGACGAATTTCGTGAAGGTCGTCCCACAAATGTTGTTGTTTCGGAAAACGTTGTGTAGGAAAACATTAATGCAGTGTCTGAATTGACAATGCAAGACCATCATGTGACATACCGTGAGATCGAGGCATCTCTGGTAACATCAGAATGCATAAGATCCTGCATGAACATTTATCCGTTAAGAAGCTATGTTTACGTTTTGTACCACATAATTTGACAACCGCTCAAAAAAGGACTCGCGTTGATCGGTACCAAGAAATGCACAAAAAATACAATGGCGGTGCTTCAAGGAATATGCAGCAGTCGACTGGGTTGGTATTCCAAGATGAGCCAAAACAAACAAAAGTTGTTCGCGCTCGAAGCACATCGAAACAAGTGGTCGCCTGTTTTTTCAGAAAAACCTGTCACGTTGCAACCGTGCCTTTAGAGAGTTATAGAACGGTCAATTCCGAATGGTACACAACTACATGTTTGCCAAAAGTTTTTAAAGAAATAAGGAAAACAAGCCGAAAACGACAGATCATTGCCCACCAATAATACGAGCTCTCACAGGTCGGTTCAAACAGTTGAATATTTGACCGGGCAGAACATTGAATTGATGAGCCATCCGCCGTACAGCCCTGATCTAGCACCCTGTGATGTCTTTTTGTTCCTACACGTGAAGAATAAACTTCGTGGTCAACGGTTTTCTACGCCGAAAGAAGCAGATGAGGTATTCAAAACTAATATTTTGGAGACATCGGCTTCATAGCGGCAGAAATGCTTTTCGTATTGGTTTAAACGAATGCAGAAGTGCACTGATTTTCAAGGAGAATACTTTTAAAAGCAATAAAACTATTTTCGATAATAAAATTTTTTTTTGTTTGCTATTCCCGAAATATAAACGGCTACCCTCGTACATATCTTAGAGCAATCATCACACGAAAATTATAGACTCTCGAATTGTTAGATTTCTTTGTTTTGTCTTTGTATATATGTATAAATCATTCGACTGCAGGTAACAAAACCAAATACACTGACAGTGTGTATTCGGTTTTGGCAAAAACTGGTAAGCAAAATTTTTCTGTGTGACCTTTACCACGGATCCAGATGCGACTCTGTGATTAACAGTCTACTAATAACTTACTGTCGAAATATACTCGTATATCCAGAGTTTTGCCTTTTTTGTTTAACAGGAAGACATGCTACTAGAAGTATTGCTGTTAGGTAGTAGTGTATATCGTCACACACACACACACACACACACATATATATATGTACATATATATATATACAGATAGAGAGAGGGGGGGAAAGTTAGAAAGGATAGCAGTTAACACATAGCACGAAGTAGAAAAGCATACTACGCGAAGTCTGTTTAGTAACTACAATATCAATCTCTTTTCATTTATTTATAATTTAATTCTCATGCCAAAACACGTTGCACAATTTTTTGAATTGAAATTTTTCCCCAGAATGTTCAGTCTAGGGAGCTTCAGGCTATCAATTGTGGTTACAATTGCAAGATAATATGAGGCATCCTTGTCTCGTCATTATTGATGGTTTTGCGCAGCAACTGAACATTTTCATGCCTGTACTCCGTGAAGAATGTCAAAGTACTAGCTACGAGTTCTATTTTATGCAATTTAGTTAAGATTTAGGGAACCAGCTTAAACACAACTCTAAAACTCTAAGCGGTCTCTAACAATTTCATATAAAATGCTTCATGAAATTTGAGTAAATTCATTAGATAACGTCGAAATCGAAATCACGAACATTAAGAACTCATTGAGGACAAACTGTCGTCCATCCCATGTCCTATCGTGTACATCTTCAAATATCCTCATCCATTTTCTTACCACGCCATTATTCGTATTATTGTCTCCGTACACTTTAGTAATCTGTTTAAGAATTTCAGCGCTTTTCATAGTTTTTGTACTTATGAATTAAACTACTCCACGTACCTTACACCGGGTATAATTATCAATTGTCATAGACACTTAAATTCAGCATAGGACTATAAACAAAGACAACTGCCACGCAATAGTATTTATGACAATCCAATAAGTATAGACACTCAGTGTATGGTACGTGTCCGGAACGGCAACCGTTGCTCCGTACCCTCTATGCATTGCTCTCTTATAATATCCAAATGCCTCGTATATACTGACATTAAAACTGTAATAATGTAACTGTATGCCATTTTGAACACATATAACACTACGTCAGAAAACACGATATACAGTTTCCGACATTGATGTAAAGAATAATGTAGAACAAAGAGGAGCGTAACGTTCTATATTCTTGGTAACCGAAGCAAAGGAATTATGCTTTTGGAATCTGTGGCAAGTAAATGCACATTTGCTAATGATGTGGTAGTAGTAATTCTTAATGACGAAGAAAATTTACGTTGCAATTAGGATACATGAAATGGGTCACTAAATAAAAATATATTAAAAATTAATTTCTACAAAATGAAAACAATAGTATTAATTAAAGTTTGAAGAAATGTTTCCCTTTATCCTTTTATTAGGTAGAATCATAACATTTTATTTACTTGAAAAGGTACATAAACCCAAGGGCGGGCAACAGTGGTTCTCTGTTAAGCTTCTTGTGAATTAAGAAATTATTGTTTGATTCGAAATTTATCAAAATTTTCAATTTACAGATTCAATTAAATGTACAATCGTTATATATATATATATACATATATAATGTGTGTCATTATTATTATTTTGTACATATCTTTAATTAACAATTAGGTTGTCTACCACACAAATTTAATAGGCAGTAATTTATACGTAATATTTGTTATAAAAGAATCCTACAATCCTTACAAAAGTTAAACTGTACATTTGCGGCGTTAATGAAATTTGCATCGAATTGATAATAAATCGATTATAAACTTAAATTTACATCATCGGACGTTACGTTCGTTCATAACGATACTCTTTTACAGTAAATAATTTGATATTATATAATATAGTATTTTAAAAAGGTATGTGATATTTAAATTGAATAGTATGTGTTAGATATATTACAAAGAAGTATATTGCTAATAGACTTACTGATTAGATATATGGAAAGAAATTGCCAAAAATAGATATAAAATTGCCTACGATTAGTAATATACAATCGAGCACGAGCAAAAAAAAAAGAATTTAAAAGAACACAGGAAAACTACCAAAGCATACATCACTTTGTGTAAAGCGATCATCAAGAAAAAATGTCGGAGAAATGGAAATGGTGTTATGTAAAACCATTTTTCAAACAATTTTTGCTGTTTAGAAGTGATAATTAAAATAAACCATAATATAATGAAGAATTTGTTAGTTAAAATGCTTAGAAGTCAATAGAAAAAAAACAGTTTTTTGACTTAGATAGACAATTTAACGCATTTTGACTCCATTTTAATGCGATGCATACTAAGATGTAATTTACATTGGAGACTGAAACAAACTATTGTCTAAATTTCTTAGATTTCATAATTAAAAGAATAGGTAATAAATTCGATTGAGCGAAAAACATACACGAATATATCTATACACATTAGATCAACACACCCGATAAAACATAAATTAACTATATATAATAGTACGACTCACAGATTGATTAACATACCTACGCAAAAAGTTAATTATAAAAAGAATTAAATATTATAAAACGGATTTCATACAACAATGGTTATAATCTCCAAGTTGAAAATCATATTCTATCCAAAAAAACTATATGAGCGACCATTTTAGATGTTTCCCCTAAGTCGAAAACGGTTTCTGTCAACCTCAAAATATTAAATTGTCAAAAATTTCTTAAAAAAGTAAATTTACAACAAGGAAGAAGTCCATAATAGAAAAAACTCAAGAATCGATAAGTTAATATGTGCCAAAATTTTTATATTGGAAAACAAAAAATCTTTTAAAAATCTTACATTAGGGCATAGTGTACATAATTAGAAAAGAACGGATTTTTTTTCACAAGTCACATAATTAATAAAAGCTATGTGTTCAATTATGAATATAAAATAAAAACCAATGGACTTGAGAAATCAAACAGCTTAATAAATGAGCAAAGAGAGGTAAACGAGTCACTCTTACTAAATTTGTGAAATATAAATTATATTATAAATTTTGCATTGGAGAACGTGTTTTACTTATATTTCTAAGTTTCTGATTTCCTTCAAATATCTGATGAAGATATTGTGTAACAATATAATTATTATGTGTAACATTAATAAATAAAATTAATTTAAAAGAGTTTAATAATCGGTTTATTTATTACTCATAGATATTATTTCATTGTCCTGACAATGATTTTAGTATTCATTTTGCAAATAAAGATAACATTAATTATTCTCGGTTCATGCACCTCTTACACACTATTGGTTTATCCAATTTGGTTTCTAAACTTATACGTAATAACATATTTTTTTATAATCCTGGAATTGATGTTCATCAGTCACTTTGAACATCACGTAATATAGTCTCACATACGAGGGAGCGTTTTTATATTCGCGGAATGAGCGGGTTGTAGAGGGGTGAGTAGGCGCATTGGGGGCGTGGCCTGTGCAGCGACTCATGATTAGAATAAATACGAAGTTTCATTGTTATTAGACAGTTAGTCTTTGAGCTATCGTCAACCAAGTAACATAATCAGGAGTGAAAAGTGAAATATGGAAAAAATCGAATATTGTGCAGTTATAAAGTTCCTTACCAGGCAAGGAAAATCAGTCGCGACCATAATGAATGAGATGTCATTGGTTTACGGCGACTTTTGTCCAGGAAAAACCATGGTGTGGCATAGTTTATTTAAACAAGGAAGGGAATCCCTTGAAGACGACCCGAGGCCGGGCAGGAGCATTGAGGTGACCACGCCAGCACTTATCCAAAAAGTTGAACAAATTGTACTCGAAGATGCTCGACTAAAGAAGAAACAACTCGCAGAAATGGTTGGAGTATCCGATACAACAATTTTGAAAATCCTACACGATCATCTCGGCATGTCTAAAGTCAGCGCAAGATGGGTGCCGAGAATGCTCACGCCGCCGCAAAAACAACAGCGCGTAGAGTGTTCGCGTGCATTTTTGGACCTCTGTAATGAAGACAAGGATGGTGTATTGAGTGGAATTGTTACTGGAGACGAAACTTTGGTTCATCATTATGAACCTGAGTCCAAACAAGACTCCATGCAGTGGCATAAAAAGGGCACAACACCTCCCAAGAAATTTAAAGTGTCACAATCAGCTGTGAAACTCATGGCAACGGTATTTTGGGACTCTGAAGGAATATTGTTGATTGATTATAAAGATAAAGGTGTTTCTATAACCGGAGAATATAACGCTTCAATATTAGAGCGACTAAAAGAAGCCATTAAAGAGAAAAGACGGGGAAAATTGACAAAAGGTGTTCTGCTTTTGCACGACAACGCGCCCGTCCACAAGAGCCGCGTTGCGTTAGCTGCCCTGCATAAGGTGGGCTTCGAAATTGTGAATCACCCACCCTACATCCCAGACCTGGCCCCGAGTGATTATTACCTGTTTCCGAAAATGAAAGAAGAGCTGCGGGGTAAAAAATTTACTGCCGATGATGAAGTCAAGGAGGCAGTTTCGGCGTATTTTGCAGATAAAGAGAAATCATTTTTTTATGAGGGTATAAATAAATTAATTGAAAGATGTGAAAAATGTATCCGTCTTGCAGGTGAATATATTGAAAAAGAAAAATAATTTGGTTTTTTTATTTCCACCGCTTGGCCCCCATTCCGCGAATATAAAAACGCTCCCTCGTATAACTTAAATTATGAAATATAAGCAAAATAATAAACAATATACGACACATTCAATAGTTGCTCCATAAACACTTTGAGTGAGATTTTGTAATTATTTAATGCTGTGAAAAAAACTGGTTTAAGGCTGCTACTACATATTTCAGCCCATTCACATACTAGAGACTAAGATTTTAATTTAGTACAAGTATTCTAAAAATAGACTATGTCCGAATTTTTACCAGCAACGTGATTTGCTTCAATATTTTCTGAATGTTAACTGTGATGTTTGCATGTTTTATATCAGATCATAGATATATTTATTTTGTTTGAAATTTTTCTACAACAAAATCGAGTAGGCTTATTGCAAAAAGCAAGGGGTAGTTTTTTGTGAAACCTCCCTTGTTGTTTATTGAAAAGGGATGGAGCGGAGATTCAATAATTTCTTTGACTTTAATTATTGTTACGGCTGAATTTTGCCATATGTATTTATTTCATTTTATTTTTCAAAACCCTGTATAATCAGCGCATTTGGTTATTTATGTATGTTCATATATCATTTGTGTAGCGTTATACTTCGATTTAGTTTCATTGAATGTTGCGTTAGTATATTCTCACATATTCGTTTATTTCATCGCAGATATTGCATTTAGTTTAGTTTAGTTAGCTTATGCGTATTTTATGCCCTTACTCGATTCAATTGAGTCTTTTATGTAAACCGCCAAGAGCAGGTCTTGTCATGTTTGGAGTTTTTATTATGTCTGTATGTACGACGCAGTAAATCATACTAGATGGCTGTATCACTCTCTCTGCATCGATAGATGAGCTGCAGGTGTGCGTGATTTCTCTCTGTCGTGAGAATCAGACTAATGCAAATATTTTCTTCTGTACCCCTTTTACCCTTGGCCGTGCATTTGGGGTTGGTTGCATCTAACACACTTCATTAAGTATGTAACTTCCAAGTTGGGTACTCGTGTAATCCTCCGATTAAGTTGGGACTATTCAATTAGAGGGATAAAAGAGCGACGCTGTATTTAATCAATTTTGAAGGAATATAATCATCTAGCCTTTGGCGATCTTAGAGAACATTCACGCTTGGATAAGATCTTAGAACCCACCCACCAACGAAGGTATGTCTTTCATTAGCGTCATTTGCATACACATGTTCTGATTGAGATGTGTTCTTTTAGGGTTTTTTGTGTGTATTAATTTATTTCGTCCTATCCGCTTCTCCGCCTACGTGTACACCGAGTTCTGCCTAGCAAATACAGGAATTTTGGTGATCGAGGCGTGAAGGACAACAGGGGTCCAATTACTACCTAGTACTCAAAATTTTTTTGTATCATTGAATTAATGATTAACACATAATGTTGATAACATACAGATAGTAGTTTTTCTCTAACGTATTATAAAGTTAATAAGTAATATATAAAACTGATAATATACAGATAACAGTTTTCCTTCTACGCAACACGAAATTAATAATATTCACATAGTAATTCTTTTTGTATCCCTGAGACGTTTATTAATACCTGAATATTATGATACACGGTTAGCAATTTCTCTGATATTTAAGTGAAAGCTTTTTGATTCTGTATAACTTAGTATATATATATATATATATATATATATATATATATATATATATTATATATATATTATATAGAGAACTAACTATTGTTTGAAGTTCATATACTATTTGACTGTAACACTGAAATATTGTCACGAATGAAGTCTTTTTTTATGATTTCAATAAACGTTGCATTATTATATCCAGGGTGTTTTCTTAGTATCAACTAATTAAGAACCCATGATACTGAAGAAGTGTCACATGATCCCAATTTTTTTTCTTATAATACGTTTCTATATTATTTCATTTTCGTTTTCGGGAAAGATGCATGTAAACCACCACGAGTACCAGATGTGAAAACTAAAAACAAAAAATAGACAATAACGTAGAAGTTGTTTGGGATTTTAGAATTCCAAGTAGAGGATGCAATCACATTCAGGGAGAACTGAAGCAATGTTATTAACATAGCTGTTAGTAGAGAGCAGAAAATCAGCACTTAGCGAGAAAGAATAGCATAAATTGGTGCATAAAATATAGACTAAAATCCCGACAGCTAATGGTTAGATATGCGGCTTTACGAAATTCATTGTATGAATTTATACTTTGGTATCGGTATCAATTAAATATTTTACTGGAAGAGGTTCAAGAGTTATTGTTCTTTACTTTGGACGAGATTTATTTCTTTTTACGTTTTTGACTATTTAACTACTATTTCTTAATTTACTTTTTTAAGCGTTTGAGCTTTCTTATTACAACTTACTATTATAATAAATAAAGCACTGTTCCTTCATAACGTTTCGTAGTGTGATTTACTAATTGTCAAGTGCTACTATTTTTATATACTATTAAAATAACTATAATTAAGTAATAGAGGTTACCTCACCTTAAAAATAATATAAGATTATTTTTATTTAACTTATATCTATGCAAAGGAGCGTATGTTCCTCTACGTATACTTGCTTTATTTATAGTCATTAGTAATGGTCATGTGTACCATGGTATTTTATCCTATTATTCGCAACTGTGAGTGAGAAGTAGGCGACGGTACTTTTTTCTTTTTCATTTTTTCTATAATTTATTTTTGATTTTTTTGTTCCAACGAAATTCTGTACTAATTCTAATCGCTCATGTCTGACCTAGAAAGTTAGAATTTCTTTCTTCGCAAGATTTTTTATGTTATTACTATATTTATTACTTCATCTTAAGGATTTATCACTATCTGTTCATTGTTCTTCGCAGAAGTTGAAAACATCAATAAAAAAACTCCCAAAATCATAATAACATTATTACTGTTTGCGGGGCGGAACCGTAAAGACTCTATGCAAAAATAGATAAAATACAAGACACATTATAACTGTAGTAGCTTCCGATTGTCAAACAAATTTTTAACTGAAGTATTTTCTATATCCCTCAGACGTATGATTTTATTGTATCTACAATTTGAAATGATCACATAAAAGACACGACGAGACATTAAATGCATGAAAAAATGAAATGTATTGAAACAGTCGATGAAAACTGATCTACTCCATCAATTCTACTGGTGGAAATCTAAAGTTCATCGACGCGCCATTACGAAAAGCAAATATATTGAAAAAAACAGAAAGAAGAGATTAAGGAATAGTTAAGGTATTTTGCTTGTTGGTTTTTCTGCTACTAGATGAAGCGGTAAATATTGGGACATATCGTGTGGCCTTGAATAAACTGTGTTTCGTAAAGCAAAACTAAAAGCGTAGCATGGTCAGGAGAGGAAACTGCTCCAGACCAATGTTCGACCACATATTTTTCAACGCATCAAAGATGTCCGCATTTAAAGCAACGTCCGGCCATGCAGCGCTTCAGAGGTGATGACGACATCAATAACCGTACAGCAATGACTATCATCTCAGATGGATTCCTGTGCAGATGAAATGTAAAAGTTGATCACACGATACGGCAAAAGCCTTATTGTAGGTGGAAATATACTGTAAGGTAAAATAGTTTAAGGTGCTAACTTCCTCAGAAAAATAAAAATTTTATAAAAAATGTATTTTGAGCTACAATTTTTTAATAACAAAACGATACTTAAAAAACACGCCTCGATATCTAAAGAACCTTGCAAAGATGGCTATCTTCTCAGGTAGATTTCTATGCAGATAGGACGCAGAAGTTGACCACAGAATACGATAAAAGTCTTAATGGTAATGGAAATTTAGTTTAAAAATAAAATTTTTTATAAAATGTAATTCGAAGCTATAATTTTTTAGTAACAAAACGATACTTGTTTAAAAACACGTCTCTTATTATCTTAATATTAATCAATAATTGAGAAATAATATTTAAGTTATATACTAATGATTATTACAATTTCCTTTGCATATGAAATCTCATAAACAACAATAAATGAACTTTAAATTGGTACTGTCTGTATTTGAACATTATGAAATACATGTTAATAATTCCACCTATATCTTTAAACAGAGAAAAAAAGGTGACAAACATCGACTACATTAAATTCTTGCGGATGAATGCTCTCGGCAAATCAAGGGTGTAACAGACTGGAAGGGTTTATGTGTTCCCGGTCTCCGGGAAGAAGCCCTTTGTTATTCGAGTCTACAAAGCCATGTAAACTTGTGTACATATAACGAGTTCACGGGTTCGAATATAAATAAATTAAAACTCAATTCCGAGATAAGAATAATTCAGAGCGAATAGGACGAAATGCTGCGAAACCTTATTATATTCGCTAGCAAACGTAAATAAAGGAAATTCTCGTAACGTAAAAATTTGTTAAAATATAAGTTTAAAAATGCTGTGCTATTGTGTTCATAATTGTACTTTTATGTTATTTCTTTGTCAATATGTTAAATACATTGAAATTATTTTTCCTATTTGAGTTCGAAAAAAAAATAAAACGTACGATCGGAAGAAATACGAGTCTTGTTCAATAAAAATACTTTTGGATGTTGTAAAGCAATTTGTCTTTAATTAATTTAAAAGAAATCTCTATTAACATTAAAGCACGTGTTCTACTTCTGCACTAATCTGTAGATTCCATGTAAAATTTTCGTGATTATTTGCGGAATAATCGAACTCAAATGATTATTTTAATGGGCCAAGCAAGTGGAAAGCACACGAAGATTGTAAGCCAGCAGCTTCGCGAAGAATTCTTAACGGATAAGGGCTTGCAAATCTTTAACCGTTTAGATTAAACTTGGACAAGCATTAACACGAAGACGAACAAATTTTATTAGATTACCAGACTCTACGATACTGTGTCATAAACTGTTTAAAGTATCAACATATTGATCACCGTTAATGTTAGCAATAGTTTCTTTAAAATCCAAAAGCAGTATATTGGTAATAAAAATACCATCATCATTACTTTTCCTGAAGGTAATTTTGATGGAGTCTGTGGTTGATTAACTTGATCACTGAAGGTTGATATATAACCCCTTGCCACATTAATTTTCGTATTCGGTGTACGTATTTCGACATGTAAGTTTTACGAAAACGAATTCCGCACGTACAGTGTACGTTTTGGCTTTCAGAGGTACGGATCGCGTGCAGAATTTGTTTTCGTACTAGAAATACGTATACAAAAATACGAAAATTAATGTTGCAAGGGGTTATGTATAAACCTTCAGTGATAAAATTACTTTTCCTTCTAAAGATCGATATTTTTTCTTCTTTCTTCTGCATATTTCCACTACGTATACACCTTTACATATTACTATGCATTTACAATTTCAGGATGAGGAGCATTTTATTTAGAGTAATTTAATAATGCATGATACAATATATAACAAACAATATATGTATATATATACACAAATAATGTAATAAAATAAAGTTTAAGTAATGAAGGTTTACAGCCAACAAAGCATTGACTACGACGTATTTTGTTTATTAAGAACTCCGCAGATAGATGTAAAGCAATGTAGTACTCTTCGCTGTACTTTCACTTCTAAAATAGCTTCATTTCTGTCCGAGAGATAGAAGCATAACACCCTCATTTCCTCATCTTTCGTTAAAATAAAATTCTTAAAACTAGGTTTCCATTGTACATCAATAGGTAAATATACACCATGTATTAAATATAGTTTACTTTTAAAAAATCATTATAAAATATCTTCTTAATTCAAACGTTTAATGGCTGAATGGAAAGAACGACATCATGTTCATACATGAACAGGGATCCATTGGAATAAATTGTCATAGACAAAGTTTGGATGTCTTCCCGCGAGTCACGCTCGTAATGAGTGTAATGTAATAAAGCAGATGAAGTGTAGATTTATAAGTTAGTACTGAGTGGTTCTTTATATAAGACGAACGTATAATTATTAAGTATGACGGACATGCGTAAGAGACAATTAGTTAACACAGTACGAAAGTTTATTGACGAATTTCCCGATATATATTACAATGCTGCTAAGATAGATATACTGTAATATTTGCGATAAACCGTTGATGAACTGAACACATGTAAAGGGTGCCCAATACCAAAATAAGAAAAATAGCATACCACCAAAAACGCTATTTATGTTATTTACTGTTCATGATAATAGCTTGTGATTTGAGACTTTATTTACTGGATAAGCAAACGTTTTATGACTTTTGGAATAAATGCAATCCCAACTAGAAGCTATCATCCCCGAAAGGCTTACAGAACCATATGCAACTGTCCGTAATAACATCTAAAACATGATCAAAGCTGTAGTAAAGGATAAATAGCTGTGGTTATGTGTCAACGAAACAATAGATCGGAAAAACCTTCTATTTTGAATATTATAATACACGTTCTAGATTTGACGATAGCGACATTTCCTATTGTATTAGTTAGCAAAAGATTAGAAAATTGCACTGGTGAAGCAATTATGAAGATAATACAGAATACATTAAAAAACATTTCAACTTTCGACGGACCAACTGTTGATGTTCGTGAACGATAATGCAGCGACAATATGTAGTGTAGGCCATTCTCTAGAGACAAGTATGAGAGACTTTTATATATGACATGTAAAGTTTATGCTTTGCACTTTGTAGCGCGAAATATTCGACAATCTTATCCAAAGTGGATGCATTAATTTCAATTGTTTGCGAAAACTCCCAAACGGATTCGGAAATTACACAGAATGAGGCCCGGTATTCCTCAGTCACCAGAGCCCATACTCACACGTTGGGAATATAGTTGAAAGCGACTTTCTATTATTATGAGAATTTGCATCAAATAAAGTCTGTGGTTCTACGATTCAAACCTTACGAAGCTGCAGCAATTAAGAGAAGCCAGAAAAAGTATGGAAATACTTCCACATAAACCGATTTAAAACGAATTTACGACAATTATAAAGATTTATTTGACTCGATAGAAAAATTCAACACTGGGTTGTCGTTAGTGGAGTCAGTGCAAATTATGAACGAAGTACGCTCACTGCAATGTGCTACAGTTGACATGAAAAATATGTTTGTTGTAGAAAGGTTTGAGAGTGTTATAAACAAAGATTTCGATTTTACCAGATTAAAGTAAATTTGTGATGGTGCGTTGATAGTCCCGTTATTTATTTTAATTATGGGTGTATTATATCCGTAGATGTCGAACGGTCATTTTCTAAATATAAGAACTTCTATTCAGTACGGCGTACGTTCTTTTCGAGATAAATGTAGGAACTTACGTCATACTGCGGACATTTTGTCAGTCTTACCCATTTTGCGTTACGCAACAACAGCTGTGAATAATGTCAGTGTGTTATTTGTTAGACAAAACATAAGTAGTATAAATAACGCACGCATCGCAAGGTCGCCCGTTTGCTTGTACACGCCTTGCTACGATCTTTGCTCACGAGAAAAATATCCCAACTCTAATCGTAGAGTATAAAAATTGTCTACAACAATTATTTATATATATATATATATATACATATATGAGTTTTAAGTTCCACTAACACAACTAATATTTATGTTAAGGTTTTTATTCGCGTATACATTTATTTTTAGCACACATGTCCTACAATTAGAATTATCTGTATTTATTTATCAGAAAATTTTGTTATTATTAGTCACATAAATGTCTTTCTAGTTGCTTATATTACAGGTAATAATTCCACATATTTTTCTTTATTGCTTGTACGTTGTTAATCCTATTACGGCCATCGTGAGCGTATGCACCTGTATTTACTTTGGTTGTGTTAGTACTTAAGTAATTTGTGTTAGGACGGGTGCCATTTCGAATTTAAGTTTATTAATGTTTTTACTATCAAGTTTTCCCGAATCATTGCCGCCCAAAAAGCTTTTACTGTCCACAAAGGCTTTCTAGGAATAGAAATATATTTTGGAGAATGATAGATCACTTCTTTAATTTACCTTTATTTGTAAATTAAGAAACTCTATATATCTCTAACGTATTAGCGTCTGTACATATTTGTAAATAAATGTTATTTATGTACAATCAACGGAGTGAGGTTTTGCTACGAACATCACATACAGCGAAGAACAGAATTCTTCATTCAAACCAGAAATATTTCCAATTTGTTTCCATAATATACTATAATATTGTCTATAAAAGGATATATAATTTTGTACTCGTGAATTACAAATAGTATATATGAATTATAAAACCTTCTAAGCATAGATATTCCATCAAATATAATTTACTAGATAAAAATCAGGATAATAGACTTTGGCAATAAAGATACCAGAAAACACACAATTTCGAAATACATCGGTCAATAAAAATAACATGATGTAGGTTGTAGGTAATGTATGTCTCACGTTGGTAATATACACAGCAATACAGGTAAAATGATTCAAAGACATATCGAGATGTGGAGATAGTAGTTCCATGGAGACCATTATCAAATTACATGTTTAAAAATATAGAAAAATATCGAAATATTCATTTTCTTTACGTCAATATAATTAGCCAAGAACAGAAACCACAAGAGACAGTCTTAATATTTCAATATAATATAATATAATTACAGCAAGCTGAGATTCATGAAATATCAAAGAATGTGGATGACTAATTAAAATTTTAATGTCAAACAAAATCTAATAATTTAACAATACAAGTTCAGTTAGTTCCACAATATACCGCACACAGCAAAGGAACCTAGTTAGAAAATTGAAATGTTGGAAAACACCGAGGAAATATGAGAGAAAATGCATAAAAGTACACAGATATGGTATGAACAAACATTTAAATTCGATATAAAAGAATTATTTATGTTATAATATATTACATAAAAGCAGAGAGCTTGTTATACATAAATAAATAGTGAGATTTATTTTTTAAGTTGTGATAATATTCATTTAGAAAATACGAAATTTTTTGGATGCTAGGCCGTTATATAAGGACCTACTCCAAGAACTATAAGCTCTTCAAAAAGTATAGGAGTCTTAGCAAGTATACGCTCATGAAGGCTATAAGGAGCTTGGTAAAATTTGGAATCACAATTCTACCTATCTTACAGTGTAATTCGTAACAAAATGTAAATATTATTCATATAGTAATAAAAATAAAGTTGGTCACCGGCCACAATTGGTGTAGAAAAGATTGTCTTGCTGTACAATGTATCATGTACTGTAGTAATAGGGACTAATGTAAATTTTTCCGATCATCAGTAAGCAATCGTCCACTAAGCAACTAACATATGTTGTGATAGTTTAATACTCTGTATAATAGAATGAATATTTTCCACACCATATATAAAGGTATCACATTTAGTAAGAAATTTTCACATTTTTGTCTAATGTTACAACACAAGTACGTCCTGGATACGACAAGTAGCTGGATTCTGTTCCTTGTCGAAAGTCATTGCACTATTCAATCTCTGGCGTATGGGAAAAACTGTAGTTAATACAACAACTTTCATTTTCGTATAAATTTACATACGCTGGCACTCTTGAATGCCCAAAAATTTAATAATGGCGCGCAGATAATTTTTGAACGGATTTTTATCGTAATTGCTAATTTCCGACATAATTACAGCGCTTAGAAAAAAGTATTTGAGTTCCTAAACTCTTTTCAATGCTTGATAGGCTTATATAACCCGACGTTTTGGAAGCTTGTCTACTCCAATAGGGCCTTCAAAGGACGAAAATAGCCTAAATAGAAACATAAATAGTATTTTACTGTTAACGATTTCGCCACATTAGATAAAAAGTAAGCAGTAAATATACGAGTAATATAAAAAACTGAATTCCGTTATCATGGCGGATGTCTTTGTTGCACAAACTCAATAGTAATATGGTTTCAAATATTTTGAGTGGAGAATATGGATCTTTATAGTTGCTACAATTTCAGATATTGACGACGATGAAAATCAAGATGACGAATGAGATCTCAACGAAACTTCTGGCAAGAATCCCTTTGAATATTGTCTGTTGACATACGATTTGAGTACTGTCTAGAGAGTTTCATGAAACTTTCGTGTAAGTTTATACAATACAGAATCTATAATCTTACTGCGAATAAAGACGTATCAAGAGAGGCTATTGAGGAACTCTAGAATCTCACTTAGGCTGGAGTGGAAATGTTAAGATAACCAGTGCAAACGGTAAGACATTGGATTACAAAAATAAGCTAATTACAGGTAACCTAAAGTAAATCCAACATCATGCAGCAGATCGCCTGCTTCATCTACACCAGTACATTATTCAAATTTTTTATCCTTCAAGAAAGTAAGCTTTGTCAAACTGTTCGAAATATTCATTAGTTTCAATAATTACTATCTCATTGGATCCATATCTTTTACCGCCAAGCTAAGTTTTCAGATTGATATAAAGGAAAAGCGTCGAGAAAATCAAAGCTGGATACTAAAGCAGCTCCCAATTTAGTTTATGAATTTTTGCCAAAAAACACTCGTTTTTTCTTTAAGTAGGGCCACTTTTTGGTTCATTGCATCATGCAGATCCATATGATAGAGATGCATAGTATTTACTACTATTGTTCTATCGTCTTGGAAATAATTAATAAGAAGAAACCCACTGCAGTCCAAAAAGACATTAATCGTAATTGGACCTAGTGTATTGTATTTGCCTTCTTCGGAGCACTTGCGTCAGCTTCAGTCCATCGCTTCAATTTTTACTTTATTTTGGGTGTACTGTGGTATATCCAAGTTTCATAGTTATCATTCGACGCTAAAAGTTTTTTGGATTATGCTTTAACTTCCCTAATTTGGTCCAAATACTTTGTCGTTCGAGTTTGCGGTCTATGGTCAACAAATGCGTCACTCATTTTGCACATAAATTTTTCATATACATCTACACCAGTACAAAGTACAGGAGTATCAAATTTGTTGCAGTAGAATATATTTGAGGAATGCGCAGTAAGTCAAATGGATGCGATGATATAGATATCATCACCAACAAATCTTGTGATGAGGAAAAGGAAAGAAGTTTTTATTCCGTACCGAATAGGAATATATAATATTATACTGTTGTTATATTCAACAACATGTGACCCGAAAAGCATAGATTTGGGCTATCTTAACTCAATTTATTTCTGTTGCAATTTAGTTTAGTTAAGTGTTCCTACTGAAGATGATGACATCATTGTCAATATTCTTGCAATTGTTATTTATAGTAATAGTTAAAGTGTTGAATAAGTTCTTAGTTATAATAATGTACTCGTTCTTTTCATATATTTTTTTACTTGTGTACGTATTGCTGTATATTTTAAACCAAACATGAATGTGAATATAAACATCCATTATCTCGTGACATTTAAATATGCATATTATGTGATGCGATATCAAGATCACACATAATATACTTATATATAGTAATTCATTATATAAAAGGGTCACAATTCTTAATAAAAACCATTTCGTTCGTATGTACATTGTAATGAAAATCGAGTATTTTATGAAAAATGGAAATTTAATGTAAAAGTTGAAATAATTGATTTAAAAATTATATATGAATTTACAAATTAAAATATAAAACATTATTAAAAAAAGTTTAGTTTGTGAAATAGTAAATACAGGTTATAAATGATACTTGGCATTGGGTGAAATTTAGATAATATAAATAATGGGTGTTTTTTTAAGAACTTGAGAACTTTAAATGATAACACAAGACAGAAATATTGTTGGAATGAAATTTTTTATTATAATCTGGTGAGATAATTTCATAAAACATTTCATTTTTTAAATATGCAAGCTTTTCCGGCATATGTCCACCACTATGAAAAATGGAAATTTAATGTAAAAGTTAAATAAGGCAAATTAAAATTACATTGATTTACATGGTCCATTCAGAAATATTATTGGAATGAAATTTTTTATTATAATCTGGTGGGTCCAATTTTTAACTACTTGAATATTGGCTTACAATGCTTCAAAAGTTGCTGGTTTGTCGGCTTAATCCAATGACTTAACATAGCCCTATAAAAAGTATTCCAGAGGCGTTAAATTGCATGAACGAGGGTGCCAGTGAACAGGACCGCTTCTGGAAATAAAGTTGTCACCAAATTGATTTTGCAATAAATCGATTGTTAAGTGTATGGCAAGTTGCGCCATTTTGTTGGAACCAAATGTCGTCGATGTTTAGCTGATTAATTTTTGGAAATAAAAATTCAGTCAGCATGGCTCGATAGCGCTCGCCATTCACCGTAACGGCAGTTTCGTCCTCATTTCAAAAGAAATAAGGACCGATGATGTCACGAGCGCGTAAACCGCACCAAACAGTCAATTTTAATGGATGTAATGGTGATTCGTTAACGGCTTGAGGATTGACTTCGCTCCAAATACGGCAATTTTGCTTATTGACGTAGCTATTTAACCAGAAATGAGTTTCATCACTAAACACAATCGGCAAAAATGCGACACAAACGATGGTCGTTCGGCTCCAATTCTTGCACGAGCTGTATTTTATAGGCACGTAAGCCAAGATAGTTACATAAAAATTTCCACGTAGTCGAAGGACAAAAGCCAATAAGTTGAGAACGACGACGAATAGACATTTCGGCGTCCTCTTCAATACTTCGTGCTACAGCAACAATATTCTCTTCGGTACGCACATTTCTTTGCCTCGTTGATGGTTTTGAATCTAGAAGAGTAAAATTAGCGCGAAAAAGATCAATAGCTGCACGAATTGCTTGCTCACTAGGCCGATTATATTGACCGTAATATGGACGAAGTGCTCAATGAACTTCACGAACAGATTTATTTTTTTCAAAATAAATTTCCACAATTTGGAAGCGTTGTTCTTGCGTTAAACGATTCATGATGGCTTGCCAAACATTACTGAACAGAAATGTCAACACAGTTTGACGTTATGAGCTGTCAAACCTTAGTTATCGATATCGATAGTCCTCATGCAGCTTAAAAAACACCCATTGTAAAACAGTTCACATCACATTTAACTGCACTAGCTGGCTGCAATTTTACCTAGCAAGTCCTTTGGTATGTATAAGCAGGAGCAACAGTAGAAGACAAGAGAATTCGTCTGTCTTTCAAAACTAGAAGGCGTACAAAAAATTTTGTTAATATTTGAGCGCATTAAATTTAATTAGGATTATTTAACCATGTTGTGGTGGCATATTAAATGTCCTATACTTCCATAGACGTAATTTCACTATAAATTTTGACTTAGTTTAAATTGATTTCTTATCTAAATTTGACCTATTTAAATTCAATTATGTGATTTTATTAAACATTCAGTTATGAACGTGCACTATTTATTGGACTAGCAATATGTGTATACTAAGTCAATGGATGTACTGACATTACGTGGTTCAATTAAAAATTTTAGTTTGTATTTTTTTTTATTTAAAGTAAGAAATTAAATATCTTTTATACAACGAAGGATTTCTTTGAATACTATTTAATGTTATTTCTATATATAATTTTACATAACGTTACATATTAGTAGCTATTACACATTTCTTATATTACTTGCATATTTTATCTATGTATATTTTTTTAATCTTAGAGATGGATTTATTTAAGCATAATTTGTAAGAATAATTTCTTATTGTTTCTTTTTTTATTTATCTGATTGTTGTATTGACTGTCACGAGCGCGTAAACCGCACCAAACAGTCAATTTTAATGGATGTAATGGTGATTCGTTAACGGCTTGAGGATTTTAACATTTTGCAAAATAGTAACTAAAAAAGTCTCAATCAAAATTAAATATTGTGCTGTGAGCCAATATTTATAGCAACTTTTAAAATTCAATCAATATTTAGTAGTACATATCACAGTAATATATGTATATGTAATGAAAAACATTCATAAAATAAAATCATAAAGAACTTGTCATTATAAGTATGTAGAATCTACGTTAATTTTTAAATATTCAATAAAAAAATGAAAATTTTCCCTCCATAATGCAATAATTTCTTATTAAATTGTTTCAAATATTTTAATAAAACATTCTTATGTTTAATGTGTGCACAAAATTATATTTAAGAAATATATTCAAAATAACTCAAGGTAAAGAATGTGTGTTTGCGCGTTTATTTTCAAAGTTTCCCAATATTTGAGCAATATAGATACACCATAGACGAAACGCTTGGTGGGTAGAATATTACATTTCTTGAAGAACGTTCCACAACACATAATAAATTTTAATATTACACAATTGAATGGAAGGTATATCAGAGAGATGATATTGCATTCCGAGCATGAAATTGGAATAAAGAAAATAAAAGAAAAGCAGTATAGTAGATACTCTACTCGAAAACTAAGTTTGACATAACGACATATAGTACACATGCAATGTAATGAACTTTAAAGTAGTTTTAAATCAAAGTTCTTTATTCAACAATATTGTTTTGAAGATTTGCTCAAGTTGAAAGGCTACGTATATATTACGTAAGCAACTCGAGAACTTTTTCCTTGAAGAAGCAATTGTTTGTCTGCCTATATCGTGTAATGTATTGTACTATACTGAAGAGAATTAACAGGACATATTAACTAATTTATATATTTGCAAATTATGTGAAAGGAGTTAATATATACAATATTAATTAGACTAAACCATTAATTAATTTTTAACGTGTCGCTAATTAATCCAAATTTTATTAAATAAAATAAATTTATCCTTGTCGAAAGTATTATTATACGAGGATGGGATAATATCTTGTGAGCCTTTTTGGCAAAAGGCTGTTTTATTTTTCAACGAATTCTCCTCGTATTATGTTTATTCTACCGTTATTCAAGTCTTTTTGTTCCTTCAAGAAAGCAAGCTTTGTCAAACTATTCGAAATATTCATTAGTTTCAATGATTACTATCTCATTGGATCCATATCTCTTGCCACCAAGCCAAGTTTTCAGTTTGGTATAAAGGAAAAGCATCGAGAAAATCAAAGCTGGATACTAAAGCAGCTCGCAATTTAGTTTATGAATTTTTGCCAAAAAACACTCGTTTTTTCTTTAAGTAGGGCCCCTTTTTGCTTCATTGCATCATGCAGATCCATCTGAAAAAGATGCATAGTATTTACTACTATCGCTTTATCTTCTTGGAAATAAATGATAAGAAGAAACCCACTGCAGTCCAAAAAGACATTAGTCATAACCTACTTGGACCTAGTGTATTGTATTTGCCTTCCTCGGAGCACTTGCGTTAGCTTCAGTCCATTGCTTCAATTCTTGCTTCATTTCAGGCGTACTGTGGTATATCTAAGTTTCATAGTTATTATTCGACGCTAGAAGTTTTTGGATTATGCCTTAAGTTCGCTAAATTGATCCAAATGCTTTGTAGTTTGAGTATGCGGTCTATGGTCAACAAATGCGTTACTCATCTGACACATAATTCTTTCATGTACAATTTAATATGTAGTATCGCTCCATTTCAAGTACATAATAGTGTATCCAGGTTACATTAACCGTTATTATATCGGCAAGTCTAGAATCATGGCTTAACTTCGCTAAATTGAGGGCAGAAATATGTTCTCGTTCACGTTTCTCGTCCAGTCATCTAACTTGCACATAATTTTTTTATACTCAGATCATTAAACAAAAATGGAATGACAGAAATGAGTAAGGCTTTACACATTTCAAGATACTACTTTGCGTAATTTTATTAGACGATCAGCTAACACCATATCAAGTACTTTTTTAATCATTTCAGGAGTATATGCGTCTTTTGAGAGTCCACTGTGTTGTTCATCGAATATTGTGGTCCGGGTACATTTAAATTCAATTCATAATAGCCAACTCCTGTTTCTCGATATTTAGGGCAATTATGACTAAAATGGAAAAAACTGTTTCCTTCAGACAGACAAGAAATAGAAGCTGAAGAACGTGATCATCCAGTCAGATGCACAATTAAGTTATTACGATGTGTATATAAATAAAGCTTATGGTGTTCTGTCCTATCTTCCAACAGTTGATCATAGTCAGCATATATTCCTGGATAAACAACATCGATTTCATACCATAAAACTTCCAAAATTGCTTTTGTATATGTTTAAACCTCAAATCTAGACAAATATATACTGGATACCAGATAATTGCCGCGTATTCAAATTTTTTTGTCACATGTGTGTAATATTAGTTTTCAGTTTTGATAGATTTTAAAAAGCACGATATATTCTAATCAAAAATTCGAAACTTTTATACTTAGGTTGAGCGATAAATTAACTTATTGTGAAGAAATAACACGCGGTTAAGGAGAACATGCGGATCATTAAATAAAATTATTATAGTAACTAGATCACGATCCGTACAATATTGATATGTGACAGGATTAAGCGATTTTTGAGTACATATCTGCTGCATATATTTCAATGTTTAATTTGAGGCTACTTCCCACGCACTTAATGTGCACTTAATGAATGACACTAATATTTTTCAGTCAATGCAATTAGAGTCATTTATTGTCTGTTTTATATTTTTGGTTCATCTGGGTCTGTCAATACTTTACAGATGGTTTTAAAGCATTTATAAATAAGATAAAGAGCAGTGGGTCTAAGTTTGAACCTTGATCTACGCCAGCAAAGGCACGGAACATATTGGATGTGTACAGATTATAGTGAACATAGTTAATCTATAAGATAAGACAACGAAAGCTTTGTTAAACTATCTAAAATGCAAAATGTATCCAGTTTTGTATTCAAAGTGAATGGTTTAGAATACCAAAGATATTTTTAACGGGTCCGTATATATATTTACAACAACCGCTTCACAGAATTTCACTTAGAAATTGTATGGTATCTGTTAAGTTTGTTATTGTAGATCTTCCCTGGATGAATCCGTGCTGCGATTCGAAAATAAGGTGTTTTATGACCCTGACAATTACAGCATACAAAAGATGTTCATAAACCTTGATAAAAATGAATAAGATACAAACTAATGGATAATCGGAAATGTTTAAAATATCACCTTCTATCTATGCGGGCTTTAGTAAGATATGATGACAGTAAAAATTAACTTAGTATACAGTCATTACCATATTAGATTTCAAATGCTTATGTTGTTTATGACTTCTAATTATGTGCAAAATTGATATGGAAAATATGCAATATGAAATATTTCCGAAAGATGATCACCAAATCACAATGACAAAGAATCAATGTTGGCTTTTGATATTTAAGAAGAATATTCTGTGCTAATCAGAATATAATTAACGTAACTAACACAAAAAGAGTTATTACGAAATTTAAAAATAAAAAAAAGACTAGTGCGTACTGTTGTTCGTAACATAGTCTTTAAATTACCATTTTGTCACGCGCTAATTTAAATTTAGGCCATGAAGAAATTATTAATGAAATAAAAAATTATTTTTTGGTAGCGATATAGTTAATTAATTGGCAACTTGGGCAAAGTTGCTCATCCTAATATAATACTGCTAGTTTCTAACGACTCACTTGGCTAACCAATGTTGAAAATTAAAATTTAACCAAAGTAGTTCAAAAATGTGTTAGTTTGAGTCAGATTCGATAGTCCAAAGACATAACGTGAAAAAAGTCGAATTCATGCAAGACATCAAGTTCCATTTTATTTTCCGTTTTCCAGAATAAATGCCTTACTAAATTCGCCAGTACATATTGTATTATTACTGTTAGAAGTCATAGACGGCATAAGCATTTAAAATTAGTAATACAAAGGGGACTAGGAAAGTTTTGCAATATGACGCACCAATGAATCGTAGGAAGCTGCTTATTGTTGCATGTTGAGACATGTTCATACGTGCATAGTAGCCGCCGCACCATGTCAATGGGCTCAGTTATTCATTAGCAGTGAGAGTGTAAAGTGCTTGCAATGGCGTTGTGGTCACGAAATGAGATAAGGGCAGTTTTGCGTTATAATTTTATGCGTGGTTTAAACATAGACTTGTCCTTCGAAGAAATGACTTGCAGTAGGTGATATTTGTCCACATCGCACAACGATATTCAGGTGGTATAGAGAATTCCAAAGGGGAAATTTAACTGTGGAGGATGCTGAGAGGCCGGGAAGGTCACGAGCGTCAGTTACGGAGGAAAACGTTACTACTGTGAGGAAAATGCTTGGCGAGGACAGTTAAGTGACCTACAAACAGATAGAGGGTACTTCAGGCTTAAATGCACCAGCAATTCGTTCGATTATGCATGATCTTTTGCACGTGAAGAAACTTTGTCCTCTCTGGGTGCCGTATCGACTGACTGAAGAGCAGATGACACGACGTGTAACTTGGTACCGGGAGATGCCAAAAAAGTTTAATGAAGGACAATCTGTGAACAACATCGTGACAGGTGACGAGACTTGGCTATACTATTACGAGGTGCCGACCAAAGCTCAAAACAAAGTTTGGGTCTTTAATGATGAGGACGTACCCGTAGTTATCAGAAATTCCAGATCTGAAAAGAATAAAATGATAACTGTATTTTTCAAATCAGGTGGAATTGTGAAACGCGTCCTTTTGGACACATAGATGACAGTCACAACTAAGTGGTATACTGAACAGTGCCTGCCTAAAGTCATTGGATTTATGAAGAACCTGCGGCTAAAGTCAAGACTGGACACCTGGTTCCTCCATTACGATAATGCTCCAGCTCACCGTACCAAAGCCTGCACCGAATATTTGATCACGACAGGATTGAAACTTCTCGAGCACCCTCCCTACAGTCCAGATCTTGCTCCCTGCGACCTTGCACTATTCCCGCATGTGAAAATGAAGCAAAGAGGGAGGCGGTTTTCCAGTGATGAGGACCTTCTGCGGGCTTGGGACAACGAATGTGCTTTACTCCCTAGTGAAACTTGACAGAACTGGTTTATTGGATTCGGAGGATGGAGAGGTGTATTGAGTGTAGAGGAAATTACTTTCAATAAATTAAATGAACAAAGCTCTATTGCAAAACTTTCCACTACCCTTTGTAGTTGCGATATAAATTACAGTACTTTGGTAGAGCTAAACGCAGTAGTGACGGAGCATTCCAGCATTTATGTGTAAATACATAAATACATGTATTTATTTTCTTGTAATTATTAAAATGCTCATTCTACATATACTTGTTTATGAAATGTTAAAATGTAAAATATTTTTATCATTAATACAGATGAAACAATAACATACTTTATATTCGTCATTATCTATTGGAAGCACTATTGCTTTAGTGAAAGAGCTTTTTGTAAATTATTGTAGCAGCATTCGATAAATAACAATATGTCTTTAAATCATCATTAACATATTAGAATAAAACTCCCTCGATAATATATTTTTGCGGTAGAAGTAAAAATTAAGCTTCGATCTTAATATAATAAACCACTTGTTTTCAGAGTACATTAATCGATGAATCCATAGATTAAAACATACCGAAAAAAAATTCATCTTGCTAAAGTAAAAGCCGTACGCTAATTTATGTCATTATTCTATATTACTACTAAATTCTAATTAGACTCTTAGTAATTCACTTTTATTTTCAATGAAGCTCAGTTTTATTCAATGAAATTCCTTTTTTGATTTGTGCGTAACCAATATATTCATATTACGCATAGATAGCAGCGTTGAAATTAACAAGGCAATCGTAATTTCTCAAACTTTTTAAAAATCACACACACAAATTAAATGTAAATATCCTGGAAAGAAACAAAATCGCTTTTAAACAAAATTAATCTGATACTAAAATATTAAAAGGTTTGCTCTTAAATACGGTCATAAATAAAGTCTAAAGGACTCTATTAATTTTTGGATATTCTAAATGACTATTTCTTGTTAGTTTATTAAGCACCAATCATCTATTGGAACATTATTACACAATTATTTCAGAATCTATCGCTTTTTAAATATATTACTGTACAATGGCCCGTCTAATCGACTTCTTGGTATTAACTACATCATTTAAAATATTTCAAATTGTAACTACGAATTATGTCAATTCGTACATATATTTGCGTAATTAACTAACGATTTATGTTCGAATTCACAGAACGGAGATAGATCGAGTATAATAGTGTTGGGTACGGTATTGCAACATTATCGGAACGCGAACTTAATTAAAATTTCTCGTCTCACCGATGTCTTTGCCACGTAAATTGATTGTAAATGGGCGTCGTTCCGAACAAAACTATTTAGTTAACAAGGCCGCTTAATTGTCCGAAGATATTTCTGGGTTGGTTTGAAACTCGAACACGGTCGAGAATGCTGAGATAATTTGAATAATTTTGAAATACCTCTCTTGATTTTATGTTATTCAGTTTTAATGTATGATAAAGTCCCTTAATTAGATACTTCACTTCTATACGGATATTTTTCGCTTTACATAATATAAAGTACGTTTGACTTGACATTTACATATATATTTACTAAACGAACTTAAGTTTGTAACTTTGTATTTCTTTCACTAATTTCTTCAAATTAAATTAATAAACTAATTTTTTATGTGTTTATTGATATACATAATATGTAAATGTGCATTTACACATACATATGTATACATGAAAATTTCAATTCTATTGGCTTGAACTAATTATTGAATGTCAAATATATAATAATAATAATATACTCGATATACGAGGATAGTTTGACAAGTAGTGAGAATGACATAGGTGGCGCTCTAATTGGTAAAACAAATGCACTGCAGTTTAGGCTGCCTATTTATATGTTTACATTTTGATATTTAGATAAATCGGTTGATTAGTTTATTTTTGACAGCTAGTTGAAAAAGAAGCAACACTTCGTTTTCTTAAAATGGAAAAAGCAGAGTATCGTGCTGTGATTAAATATTTCGTAATTAAGGGTATGAAAGCTCCCGAAATAAAAGATGAGTTACGAGAAACATTAGGTGAATCTGCTCCATCATCCGCTACAATAAGTAGATGGGTAGATGAATTTGAACGTGGTAGAATAAGCTGTGTTGATGAAGCGCGCTCTGGAGCACCCAACATCGTGACTTCTAAGGAAATGATTATAAAAATCCATAATATTATTACGCAAGATCGACGACTCAAAGTTAGAGAGATAGCAGACATGGTAAACATTTCAACAGAACGCGTACACCACCTTTTAACGAAAGAATTGGGCCTTTCCAAGCTTTCGGCAAGATGGGTGCCGCGATTGCTTACGACTGATCAAAAGTTCACTCGCTCGCGCATTTCCAATGAGTGGAATAAGCAGAATCCGGTTGATTTTTGCAGGCGATTTGTTACTTGCGATGAAACTTGGATACACGGCAAACAAGGTGATGCATCAATTTTTTGGGATTCAAAAGGCATTTTGCTCATTGATTACCTTCAGAAAGGTGCCACAATAAACGGACAATATGCAGAACTTCTACAAAAATTAAATGTTGAGATTCGTGCTAAACGGCCAGGAATGGCAAAGAAAAAGATTCTGTTTCGCCAAGATAACGCTCCCTCGCATACCAGCACAGTTGCGATGTCCAAAATCCACGAGTTGCATTTCCAATTAGTTCCGCATGCGCCTTATTCGGTGGATTTAGCCCCTTCCGACTTCCACCTTTTTCCAAAATTGAAAACGGCAGTAGGTGGAAAGAAATTTTCGTCTAACGACGAGCTTATCATCTTCGTAAATGAGTATTTTGCAAGCCTTTCGGAATCGGAATGTCAAACTACCCTCGTAATGCCAGGTTTCTCCAATAAGAGACAAGATACTAGATATTGAATATACCTGTTGTTTCATGTGGATTATATCGTTCTAAGTTTATGCAAATTTGCAATATCAATTCTAATTCTTAAAACATTTACTAATTTAACTACAGCTTCTTTTGTTTGCATGTAAATATAATAAACAGAGCATATGAAAAAGGCGCAACAGGTTTTATCTCATGTAACTGTAATCTAACTCGAATTGCTTTAACACACAAATGAGAATTTGAAAGTAATTTGAGGCATGCCAGAATAGACTCGAAAAAGTTTAATTTATTCGATTCTTCAGAAAATAATTTGTTTTTTTTTTCATGGAAATAATCATTCTTTTGTAGTATGAAAGTATTTTATTCAATCATATATTGACCATTTTGGTCGAATGCATTTTGCCCTCTTATTGGCAGTAGCATGTTTCCACTCAAATTTCTGGCTTCGCTTGAAAAAAATTGACTTTTTGATATCGTTGGAATAACGCTAAAGACCTAGACGTTATGTTTGATAGTAAATTTAGTTTCACAAATTACCTAGAAAATAGCATGTTTTTATCTTTAAAATTATTGGAATTAAGCATTCGTAACTTATATTATATAAGTTACTTTAGCTGTAAGATACCTGGACGGATAATTATTATTATTGTTACCGCTATTATTATTGTTCTTTAATTGCTCAGTGTAATAATATTAGAGCTTGTGGCGCACCTAAGCTAACCCAGTTCTTTTTATTGCAATAGCCCCTTAACTGTTCCTGTTGTTTTTAAAAAGCATGTGTGCTGGAGGCTTTATTATTTTTTAGGTGTTGCGTGAATATTTTTGTGATAATACCAGTACTTAATCACTTAAGGTTGACATATAACACATTTCCACATTAATTTTCGTAATACCAGAAACTGACATAATAATTGATATTAAGTAATTTTGTTTTGTTTCCATATTTCTTTTAACTTTTTCAATTTTTTTCGTTTTCTTTCGATATTATGTTACTGTCATTAAAAATGGTAATATCTATGATGTATTTGTGTCAGGTCTATTACAGGTCAGGACTTATTTTATCTCAATAAAGTTTGTATTTTTCATTCTCAAATATTTTTAAGGTATTTACTATTAGTAAGGTATTTGTGTCTGTATTAGGCCATATTTCACTGTAAGCCCTAGATGAATGACTTGCTGCTGTATCGATGTAGCCTGTTCCTGCTGGTGTTTTGCAGTCCCCTATAATGCGTTCTATTGTTTCGGCATTTGTCTGTTTCTATTTTCGCTTTTATTGCATACTTTTTATGGCTATGGTGAATCCTTCTGCTCCAAGAAATAGTTGTTTGATAAATCATTTGTATAATAATTCTGTGTCTACGCGTGGGTCTTTCATTATGTCGTAATAGTTATCGAACCTTTTTTGTGATGGATGTTCGACTGTGTCATAAGTCATTTCATGGAAACGTGAATGTATACTCTGTGTCTGTAAAATATTCCATGGCTTTGTTACTAGCCTAACCTTGCCCTAAGAGAAGAAGTGGTATTGATTATACTTCTTATACTAAACGAGAAACGATTTAAAAATTGTGCCGTCCGGAAAGAGGTTCGAACCGTCGACTCCTTTAGATATCTGAAGTTCAACGCTATTCTAATGTTACGTTCAACATTTTTGTACACAGCACATTTATCATCTCAGGCTATGATTTTCTAGAGAAATGGATCACTTTATTCACGTTTCCGCAGCAAATTATCGATGTTTTTTCAGATAATTTTATTTTTCAAGGTGACCTTTCTTAACTTCAACAACGACTGTATTTTCAGAAAAAAGTGATTTCTGTTTGTCATCTAAATAGACATCAATCTCATCTTTAATTGGTTATCATCTGCAAAATTACTCTCTAGAGTGCTTTCAATTTTCTGAATAAAACGAAATGAAGTGAAGGCAAATCCGGTCTATATGGTAATTGATCCAACTCAAAGAAATTACATTTCCGGAGAATGGGTTGGATTTTGTTTGTCTTGTGAATACATACCCATTGATATGGGTATGTAATATAAGAATAAATTCTGTCTTGTGTCAAAAGACGTTGGCTATGAGCTTACCAGTTGAGAATCGGACGCAGACCTTTTTAGAAGACAGAGAACTATTTGCATGTACTCTAATTTGGCTTCTAGATCCCAATATTGAACTTGAGTATCATCGCCTTTTACTATCTTAGGGAAAATCTTTATCCGCCTCCACAAATGCCAAGTCATTTTGAAAAATTTGTTGCCTATGTAGTTTTTGTTTAGAAGTCAATAATTTTTTATGCGTAGTTTATAATGTAAAATTGCTAAAGGCTTGGTTCAGATATACTTCGTTGTTTAACAATGATAGAAACATTTAATGAGAATCTTCAAGAACCATTCATTCAATTTGCGTGCAAACATCAGAATTGATTTCTTTCGAATGTTTTCCGCTTCTTGGAATACTACAATCATTCGTTCGTTTATGATTTAGTAGAATTCTGTCCTTTCGTCAAAAATTTGACGATATTGCGGTATTTTAAACATTTCATAAAGCAAAAAATAGTGAATAATTTGAAGTCAAATATGATACATAATTAGAAAAATGTTAATGTTGCCTAGAAACGCACAATTAGTTGTTTGTATCATGGCTAGGTAGATTTATTTTCTAGTTCCCTTCATATTTTCAACAAATTCATAAGAATTGTAAACACTAATACCACATTTTATCAACTTCTATCATTAATATTTATGGCCGCACAAAGTGAAGCTCTATGTTTGATGACCACGCTTTCTTACAATGAAGTGGTCATTCTTTGGGTTTTTCCAAATGTCTTGGGCAAGTCTTGTTTTGTCTATATCTCCCAGTCAGACCGGTTTTTTATATCCTCCTACTCAAAGTCGACGTTGAGTCGACCTATTTCTCGGATATATTTTCATTAACATTCACATGGTGCTTGATTAACACCACCTTGTATTCTCTGGTTTTCGTTGAAAGGTTTCTTTTTATTAGAATTGACATACTAACGTTTGTAGTCATCATGGCTTTTTCAACTTTATCTTTCTTAACTATTCTTCTTTCATGCATAGAATTATCACAGTATAATTTTTTTTACTGCCCCTTTGAATCAGATTGTAGTTTCTTAAGGAAGTAATTCTTAATTTCTATATTGAAAGTATTTCAAGAATTATGTTATTGTCTTTGTTCACGTATTTAAAAATTTAATTTTTCTGAATAATATTATACATATAAAAAATATATAATAATCTATATATACATATATATATATGCATAGATTATTTCCATGAATGAATATTACCACCATATGAATAATTTTAGAGAGCTTAATAGTTCAAACCTTATTCAAAGCTTGGTACTTATCCATTTACATTACACTCTTAACTTTATACAAGGTTTTCCAATAAGAGTGATATGATTTCTTTAAAAAAACCCACTTATTGTTAAGAAAATTCAAAAGTTCTTTATTTAATGTGAAGTACAATCGATACAATTAAGTTCTAAATAAAACGTCATTGAAATGGCCTCCACGACTTCTTCTGCAGGAACGAATTCGATGAACCCAATTTTCGAGCACTTTTTCCACTAAATCTAGTGGTATGTCATGATTGACTTGTAAAGCTTGAAGAGAGTCTGGTTTATTTCGATAGACCAATGACTTCAAATAACCCCACAAGAAATAGTCTAATGGTGTTAAATCACAACTTCTTGGAGGCCATTCAATATCACAATTTCTTGAAATAATCGAATCTCCAAACTTTTCTCGCAATAATTCTATTGTTGCATTTGCTGTGTGGCACGTAGCCCCGTCTTGTTGAAGCCAAATGTTGTCAAGATCAACTTCTTCCAATGTCGGCCATAAAAAGTTGGTTACCATCAATCTATACCGCTCTCCATTGACAGTAACGGTGTTATCATTCATTTTGAAAGAAGTACGGACCGATGATTCCACCATACCAAAAACCACACCAAACTGTCAATTTAGATGAATGTAATGGTTTTTCATAAATAATTTGTGGATTTTCTTCGCACCAGAATCGACAGTTTTGTTTATTTACCACACCATCCAGATGTAAGTGAGCCTCATCAGAGAAGATGATTTTCTTAAAAAAATCGTTATCGTTTTCAAGTTGTTCCAAGGCAAAATCAGCAAATTCACGACGTTTACGGTGGCCCAGTGGCTTCAGTTCTTGAGTGAGAACAATTTTATAGGGATGCAAATCCAAATCCTTTCTCAAAATCCGCCAAGTTGTAGTTTGAGACAGTCGCAATTGTTGAGAACGTCTTGGAATCTACAAATTACGGTCTTCAGGAACACTTGCCTGAACGACAGTAATATTTGTATTACTTCGAGCGGTTCTTTGTCTTATTGGCACTTGAAAATTATGTAAAGAATATGTAACCTCAAAATTTTTAACAATTTGACGAATAGCGAGCACACTTGGATGAATATTACGACCATAAAATGGCAAAAGCGTACGAAAAGTTGCAATTGGAGAACGATTATTTTGATAATAAAACTGAATAATTTGTAAATGTTGTTCTTGCGTATATCTCTCCATGATGAAATTGTAAACACTACTGAATACAATGAAAAACAAATGACAGATCATGACATATTACAAATGGTCGAAATGTCACTTCAAAATCATATCATCCCTATTGGAAAACCTTATATTAACTAATACTGCATTTTTATATACTTATTACAGAGACGATCGCATGATATATATATATATATATAAAACAAAAAATACCACTATATAGCTGTACTAATTTTTCGTTTCTAATATTTTCTTATTAGTGTTCAACTAATAAAAGAACGTATTGACAAATTCCTAGACTACTTCAGAAGCAAAGCAAATTCGAAATATTTTATTATTATCTCTTTTTAATTTAATGCATTTATTACAATGAAGGTACAGCGTTTCTTACCCTTTCAAAAAAAATGTCAAATCGAGGTTCTACAATTTCTATGACTTTTACGTTGAAACAAAATTTACGATCTTTCAAAGGTTTTTTCAGTTGAGAGTAAAAGAAGAAAGAGGTCAAGCGTAATCAAGCAAGTAATTCGAAACCTAAATCACGAACTTTTTTCATGATGACTTACGGTTTATGTGGAGAAGCATCAGCCTGCGAAAACAAGACATGTGGACAATTTTCCTTATTATCTTTTTTCTTTGATTGGTCAATAATTTCGATTTTTCTCTGTGATTGCTTTATCATTAGTCGAAAAACAAAAAATACAAGACAAAACTTTTCCCGAAAATGTTTAAACACAGAACATGCTTTGTTGCTGGATTGTGAAAATGTATCCAACATCTTAAATCTTTTTAAACTGAGCGCAGACAGAGCTTTCTTTCACTTTCAGACATTTGGTGATTCATTTTGTAGAGATTTATTTCATCGATTTACGCTATATTCGTATGAAATACTCAATGCTTTAGATATTTGTCTCTCAAGTCCCGCTAAGATGAAAAATTTATTTCTCGCAAAGCATGCAGTCCAAGTTTTCATAGTTGTACATAAGGAACTATGATTGTCTTAAGCAAATATTCTTATATTATATTTGTATATTATTATATAAATCTTCTAATTTTTTATCATATATGTACTCAATAATGGCTAAATGCTCCTATTGGCGGCTATGCAACCGCTGAATTTCTTTCAATCCACAGGTTCGTATAATTTTGATTAAATAAATTTCTCTACTAAAGTGCAGAGGTACGCCATCGTGCTTTATACACGCTCGCTATCTTACATTAAGAGGAACGTCACTCAGTAATGTTGTAAGGTCATTTTCTCTGAAACATAAATAATGAACTGCTATGATAATAAACTGACTAATGAGATGATTGTCAATAATACTTCAACAAACATTCACCGAAAGACTATCTTGAAAATGAGATTCCTAAAGTTACAAATGCTTGTAGATCAGTTACGACACGGTTTTGGACATACGTTCATTAGACACTTGAAATTGATGCAGTAACACATTCCTAAGCTATCATGGCTATCATGTCATGGGACACCTGGTATGTATTTTAGAAGGGCTCACAATAGTCTAAATTAATTCTTTTGGAATAAATAAAATAACTTACGTCGTGAAAAAAATAACATTTATATTAAACAAGTGTATACTTCCTTGCTTTTCTCTTTCTTCTTTTATTTTGTATTAAACCGCGTTAAATCATAAACCATTTTGAGGATATCATTTAATAAGAAGCCAAAGAAAAGTTTATTGTTGACAAAACGTCGTCGATGTAAATAATACCGAAAAGAGAAAGTGGGAAAATAAGAAAGAGAAAGCGAAACAGATTACTAACATCGATTAAGCGGCCACTTAGATCATCAGCATGCAAATATCATTATCTACTCGAATACTCATTCAATTGTCGAAGATGAATACCGCAGGATAAAGGGGCTCAAATGGCCACAAGCCCGTCCGTTGCTAAGGAAACGGTTGTCTAGTTAGGCGCTTTACCGGGAAAGGGTGAGAGCTATAGTTCGTCTGTGTGTATGTATATATGTATACAGCTGTAGCTCATACAGCCTCTCTACCCGCTCGCTCGGCTGCTTGCTTACTGGCAAGTCTCCCGATCAATCTCGCTTTCCTTCAAGTGTCTTTGTATTTTATGTATGTATGCGCGCGTACGTGTATACACCCTCTCCTTTCTGTTGTGAGAGCGTATAAGTGTTCTTCGCAGCCTTCTAAACAATGGTAGCGTTTTAATGATTATTTTGTACCTATTATTCCGTGCTACAAAAGAGAATTTTTAGCTGTTTTTTTACTTCGCTCGTTTTTCACGTTCTTTCTCCTTTGTAATGCAGGAGTACTTATATATCTCATCATGTTCATACCTTTTCTTGTTGTGCCTCTCACTCTATATGTCTGGCAAATTTTGCATACTCTACTATATTAACGGATTTTTGAATTATTTATCATTTGGCATCAACATAATAAGTTAAAGCTCTATAATTATAGTTAAGTAAGAAAAATTTATAATCGAAATTAATATTTCACATCGATAGTTCTTATACCCAGTTAAATTATTTAGATTCATATTAGAATTACATAATTATTCATCAATATGCCAAGCCCTTGCTCTTCTCTGTATTTAAAGCATTACTTTATATTAAACAAACTATCTTTCGGTTGCAAGTTTATTTTTTTCTTTCTTTGTATATATATACACTGTTGTCAGAAATTTATGGATAACAGATAGGACGATTCTATGGTTAATTGTGAGTTGACAATTCTAATACAGAAAAGTTGTGATGTTATTAGTTAAGCCATACGAATTGCTTAAAAGAAGTGTAGATTCGACAACATGGTATAAAACCAACAATAAATCAATAGGAGTGATATGACAAAATATAAATTTTATTTAAGCCTAATGAAAATATCAATAATAATGATAATTGACGTAAATTCTGAAACTGGGAATCACTGGTTTGAAAACTAAGCAATAGCCCTTGTGGAATTGAATTTAGACGCGTTGCGATATATCTAGGATAATTAATTGTGTTATGGCGCTAATTATATTTATTACTTCCTGTTCGTTGACCGAAGGCGCCGTATAAACTTTTTCCTTCAAACAACCTCAAACAAAGAAGTCAAGGGGATTCATATCTAGTGATCTTAAAGGCCATGATATTGATCCATTCCACCAAGCTCTTGTAATTCTTGTATTATGAACTAGTGCACTATGTAATATGTGCACATTGGCTCTGACATTTAAAGGAACATTAGCCAATACTTCCCCTAGCAGATTTACGTATTCATTTGTAGTTAGTCTATTCGGACGAAGTATTGGTCCCCCAATTTTAAGATTTAAGATGCCTAACTTTCTTTAGTGTCCCAATTCTCGGATAACTCTGGTATTTTGATCCGTCCAAAAATTGAAATTGTGACTGTTTAAGATACCGTCTTTCGTGAATAATACATTTGCCACTCTATAAAATAAGTGATAAAATGTTTGACAAATATTATTCTTTCCAAATTGTCATTTTTGTACTCATGCTTTTGTAGCATGAAACCATCTAAAAAAGCTTTCTGTAAGCACTGAAAGAGCTATTGTCTTACTTGGAATATTCATTTAATGGGCTGTTTGTCTAGTGTTGCAAGTAGCATCCAGACGAACAATATTCAAAATTTCTTCTTCAACTTGGATCGTAGGACAAAGTTTTGGTCTACTTGCATCTTGTTGACTGTAAACAAATGTGCCTGTTTCACAAAGTCTCCGATCCAATCTTCGAAAAGTATTGGTAGATGGATGCTGTCGGTGTAGATACCGTTTTGCATATTCGTTTTTTGCCAAGAGCACGCTTCTATTGTATAACCCGAATACCATATACATACCAGCATATTCGTTGAAAGTGTGCAATAGCAATTACTTGGGACATCACAAACGCAAAATAAATTATGGAAGGAAAAATAATTAACGTTAAATTTAAAAACGTTGAAACTTGATAAGTAATTACTTTTTAATAATAAATATTATTCTGAACCAAGGTAGCCATATATAATTTAACGTAAAAATAATCAGTTAAAGAAATGTTTACTAAGGCAAACTATGGATATAAGACGATTAATTATACAAACGTAGTGTTGCATAACTTTATTTGATAGTAAAAAACATGTTCTTCCAAAAAAAATTTCAAGAAATTTGAAATGTTTTTGTCGCACATTTTCAAAACTGTTGATCTCGTATATCTTAACAACCGCTAATACAACATTTCTGTATTGTGATTGTCGACTGATCATGCCTGTCGATTATTCTTGAATTTCTGACTACCGTATATAATAAAGTTGTGTAGCGAGCAGTAGACGATAATGATAGCATAAAATATATCGTTATATAAGTTGTAGACTGTAAATTAGACTATAAACGTAGACTTATATATTTATAGTCTACTCGGAATATTTATCAGTTTTAAAACTAAATTGATTTTGTTGGTGTTGGGCAATATTCAAAGTCGATGTAGGAAGACTGAACTACAATATCTGGTAATTAAAAACCGACCCTACAATTCTCAAGTTTTAACGAAATGAAATCCAAATACGTGAAATCTAAAACGTATACTTCCATATTACTCATGCTAGTATAGATTTGCAAATACAATATATTTGCAACTGTAGGATATATTTGTTTATATATTTGGTCAAACCTACTTTAACTTAACTTGAATGATTACTTTAATACAGGATCTTACGGTATCTTACAATTTTCCAAACTTTTCCAATAGGTTCTTTTAAAGCGCTCAAATTAGGAGTTGAGGACAACTACAGAAACAATAGATTTAAAAACACTTTAAACATTCTTGACTGGATTGAGGTCCAGTAAATATCCAGGGCAATACTTGTATACCGAAATCGTGAGAAACATTCTGGACAGATTTCGCTATACGACACGCAGCTCCGTTTTAAATAAACACACAAAGATTTTCTTCTGCATTTGGTGAAATAGTAAAGGGCACCAGAACAGTTTCTATTGCAATTTTGTATTGAAGTTGGTTGATTGTCCTTATAACAATATATAGACGTCATGTTCTAGCCCCAGTGATGCCAAACAATACCATCATAACAAGGGTATATTTGATAATGCGCTACACATTCCTTTCTATAACTTTGCGAAGGAGTTCATCTTACAAATTTGATAGATTCTGTAACGTTTCAAATCGTGACTCGTCACTGTATAACCTGTGATTAAGAAATTAACTAGAGTATTTAACATGTAATATAAGAAAACTTTTTATAAATGTTAGCCATATAATTTTATATAAGATTTTTATCCATTCTGCAACAGTTGATATACCTTGGCCCATTGTAAGTACTTTTTCTTCATTGTTTCGGTTAAATGTGTTTTTTCCCGCGGATCGGCGATATTTTAATCCAGCAACATATAATCGAATTCGTAAGGTCCGCTCTGATAACTTTATATTAAAGGACAGCACATGAAGTAATAACTCTCTGACGGAAGCTCGTCTATTTTGCAAAGTAATGTTAATAATTTTATGCAAAACCAACGAAAGGGAGTGTTGGTTTTTCATGATCAGTAACAACATTGTCAACCGCTTGATATTTAGGACAAGTTTTCTTTGATAAATGTTGCCATTCTTGCCACAGTTTAGAGTGAAACATTTACTTTTCTAGCAATTTTGCTTTCAAAATACAAACCAATCTCTAATAAGGTTTTCATTCTAGCTTTTTCATTGCTTGTAATATCTTTCATATGGCCCATGGCGCATAAACGCGTTATAAAAGTATAAAGTACAAAATTACTGCGTTACTAGTCCAACTATACGACACTAAACGATGCATATGTAATTCATATTTTCATAATAACGGAAATTCAAGAAATCGAAATAGTATAGTTTAAATCCCGAATTTCAGATCAAGTAGTTGACGTGTATTCTATCATGCTCACAATAAAACTTAAGAACAATACTTTCAGCAAAAAGAGCATAAAATATGTATTGCTTCACATAATAAATTTTGAAGTTTAAAAAACAGAATCATCGAAAATATTTAATATACATAACTGTCTTAAATAATTCTCAATACACTTAATAATAAAGAGAATAAGATTGGTTTTTGGTATAGGAAACATATGTTATAAAGGGTACTTTTATACTAATCCGGGATATGAAAAAAATTATTTTATGCTATGCAACGGAAAATCAAATTTTCCATTAAAATTGTAGATTTTTAAGCCAAATTTTCTACAGAGAGAAAATGATTACATTTTCATTGAAAAATACGTACCCTCTACTGATAAAATTTAATAAAGAAATGCCGCCCACGTAAACGAATACGTGCTAAAAAAATTTCTATGGACTCCTAGAAGATTAAGCAGTTTACCAACCTTTCGACCTAACATATCCCAGAAATTGATCTATGAGCGATAGAACTAGCGACGGTGCAAGCCAATTGAGAATATTGACCTCTTGCAGGAATTGCAGTGTAGCAGCTGTCAGGGCAGTGTTTTACTTAGATATGGCATTATTTAGCCCTTGGACAAAACGAATGGTGCCAGAGCTTCGTAAATATATCTTCGAGTATTTAAATAGCTTGTACTATACCCACCCTAAACAATCAATTCTCTAGTAAGTGCAGTCTCACGTTCTAAGGAAAAATTCAAGAACCGCCTTTCTTTTTTTCAATCTTAGACACGCCTATGATCATCGTATGCCCACAAATACAGACTATGTTCAAGAAACTATATTGTTCCACTCTTCATCCCAATTTGTCCGTGCATTACTCCATTCTAGTGAAAGTGAAGGATGCCAACTAGAGGCAGTACTAATCTTGTATGATTGGATATCGACACAAACGAACGGGCACGGCGATGTACGGAATGCATTGTTATCTACGACCTATCTCGCCAAAAAGAAAACAAACATTTCTCATAAACCTCGAAGTACTATATCGATCCGTCATGGGAAACAATCTTAGTCTCCTATCTTCCCATTAGGTAGTCTTTCTTGACCGCTCAGGGTCTTTTCTACGATGGTGCTTTTTCTAGGTCGTCCAGAGACCCTTCTATTATGTTGCCTATCTTCTTGAGACCAATTTCTCCAATAACGATTATGTAACTGTCGTAACACTTCTTTGCATCCACCAAGGGATCTCACCAAATACGGTAAATCGTGTAATCGAACAATACGACTCCTTTTATAAAACTGGCGATAATTTGGTTATTATCGAATTCTTGATATTTTAGTGATTAATTCACAGCTGCAGTTTGTTATTGAGAATATACCCAGGCGAATAGCAGAATGTTTTCGTTTACGTGAAGCGGCAAATCATTACTAAATTTTCTCTATAAAGTGCATGAACTTTTCAATAAAAATTTAATCATGGATTATTATTAACACACTAATCGTTTGAACAAAATTGATTTTAAAATACTGTTTAGATTTTCACTAGTCTTAGTTTTTCCTACCTTTCCATGATAGGACACCCATGAACAAATTTGACTACTTCTTTCCATTTTTAGACGCTTACTTTATTCACCATTTTTCAACATTTTAAAATTATTTTTATCAGGGCATTGCCTTAGTTCGGTCTCCCATATTTCTCTTTTGGATATTTTCTTCATATGCGTTTTTCCCTGGCGTTCCATCCTTTATTCTCTCAAAGTCAATTGTTTTTCCTCTATTCACTATAATACAAATTTTCTTCCAAGTTCTTCCCTTAGTACTGAATTTGGTATTCAGTCCCTCAACCTCGCTTCCTTTATTATTCGTAAATAACTTATCCCAGCTGGTAGTATTTTACTGCTAAAAGCTCTTTTCAACACTCATGACTCACATTCACATGTTAATACTTTTTCATATAGCATCCAATACTGTCATTTTAGTTCTTATGGCTATTTCTCGATTATTAACAAAATCATATTTAGCAAAAATCATCTGAGTACGTAATTCTATGTAAAAAGTAATTTGGTGGAAGAACCACTAAATAAATATGTATTACATGTTCGAATATATAGTTGTATACGATCTGTGGGAGAACGTGGAGATTTAGGAGTGTATAAAATATATTTTATAGCCATGAATAATTGTCGAAAATAGATTTCGTGAAAGATTAAGAACTCTCCGAAATATAAGTACTCTTAAAACTTCTTGCGTTCTCTCTTTATAAACAATTTATGTGTAGAGTAGAAGATTTTCACTGAACAATATTCTGGTTGAGATTTCCCATAAGCAAATTAGAGTGCTTTATTAGTTCTTATTTGGAAGTATGTTGAGTTTCTCATTACAAGTCCAGCATTCCTCTACCGGAGGATGTAATCCATCGAAAATGCAAGAGGAATGTCGAAAGAATTATATAGCTCTGTAATTAGTATTCTAAATGTAGAAAGTCAATAACTGATGATGCAGATTTAAATATCCGTTACAAGATTATTTATAAAAACAGAAACTAAGGTCGGCCAATATTCGACTCTCTGTAATACTCTCAACTTGGGGTAAAATAAGCTTGACTTATATACGTTATAATAAACGTAATACTTGCTGTTTTATATGGAAGGAAACTGATTTACTTTTCGCTGCAACAAATGATTTTCAATACGATCAAATTCCTTAGACAAAGGTCTGTTTATATCACATCAACCTGCTTATGCACATCAAGGTTGTCGAAAGTATACTAAGTAGAGCCAGTTAAGTTTGAGATAGAAGGCCTTTTTTCCATAGCGCCATGTTGATTGATAGTAATGTAATCCCCAGTAGATAAGTTCGATAATACAGAGTCGCCTCGAAAACCTATCGGTCGATAATGTTTCACAAAAGATATTTATAAGGCTTAGTGCACTTGTATCAATTCGAAAAGTATTAGTTGACAAAGCCATATAAACGATAATAGCCAACAGATACGTTAGCACCATTCACCAATCAAAATAAAATCAAATAGTAAGCTTGGAATTCTATTCAGACTTAATCGCCGCCATAGTCGCCATATTAACCTCCTCTTCTGTTGGGTCTTGGAAATAATGTTAACAATATTTATAGAGTAATGATGATCAAGGAGTGAAAGATTGTTAGTCTTCTCGATATACAAATTGTAACACCATCGACTACTTTGGAAACAATTAAATCGTGAAGAGTCAAGAAGTCTCTTTTAATTGTCCTACGAAACGTATAGAAGAAATACAAAGGAAGATAATCTTGAGAGATTAGCGCTTTTATTGATGTAAGTACGAGGGAGCGTTTTTATATTCGCGGAATGAGCGGGTTGTAGAGGGGTGAGTAGGCGCATGGGGGGCGTGGCCTGTGCAGCGACTCATGATTAGTATAAATACGAAGTTTCATTGTTATTAGACAGTTAGTCTTTGAGCTTTCGTCAACCAAGTAACATAATGAGGAGTGAAAAGTGAAATATGGAAAAAATCGAATATTGTGCCATTATAAAATTCCTTACCAGGCAAGGAAAATCAGTCGCGACCATAATGAATGAGATGTCATTGGTTTACGGCGACTCTTGTCCAGGAAAAACCATGGTGTACAAGTGGCATAGTTTATTTAAACAAGGAAGGGAATCCCTTGAAGACGACCCGAGGCCGGGCAGGAGCATTGAGGTGACCACGCCAGCACTTATCCAAAAAGTTGAACAAATTGTACTCGAAGATGCTCGACTAAAGAAGAAACAACTCGCAGAAATGGTTGGAGTATCCGATACAACAATTTTTAAAATCCTACACGATCATCTCGGCATGTCTAAGGTCAGCGCAAGATGGGTGCCGAGAATGCTCACGCCGCCGCAAAAACAACAGCGCGTAGAGTGTTCGCGTGCATTTTTGGACCTCTGTAATGAAGACAAGGATGGTGTATTGAGTGGAATTGTTACTGGAGACGAAACTTGGGTTCATCATTATGAACCTGAGTCCAAACAAGACTCCATGCAGTGGTATAAAAAGGGCACAGCACCTCCCAAGAAATTTAAAGTGTCACAATCAGCTGGGAATCTCATGGCAGCGGTATTTTGGGACTCGGAAGGAATATTGTTGATTGATTATAAAGATAAAGGTGTTTCTATAACCGGAGAATATTACGCTTCGATATTAGAGCGACTAAAAGAAGCCATTAAATAGAAAAGACGGGGAAAATTGACAAAAGATGTTCTGCTTTTGCACGACAACGCGCCAGTCCACAAGAGCCGCGTTGCTTTAGCTGCCCTGCATAAGATGGGCTTCGAAATTGTGAATCACCCACCCTACAGTCCAGACCTGGCCCCGAGTGATTATTACCTGTTTCCGAAAATGAAAAAAGAGCTGCGGGGTAAAAAATTTACTGCCGATGATGAAGTCAAGGAGGCAGTTTCGGCGTATTTTGCAGATAAAGAGAAATCATTTTTTTATGAGGGTATAAATAAATTAATTGAAAGATGTGAAAAATGTATCCGTCTTGCAGGTGAATATATTGAAAAAGAAAAATAATTTGGTTTTTTTATTTCCACCCCTTGTCCCCCATTCCGCGAATATAAAAACGCTCCCTCGTAAGTGGTTATTTCGGTGAAAATAAAATTTAATTTAATTTGTATTCAGATATTTAGAAATTTTATATTAAATGCTTTTTTAATATAAAATATTTATTAGAGCACATAAAGCGAATGTACGTATGTTATTTTATAGCAAATGTCCTTCTAAATCTTACAATTAATGCAAATTAAATTAATGCAATTTTCATGGAAGGTGAATAAAAATCGCTAATGAAGCCAGGCTATAAAATGGTATTAACCGACTATCAACTATTTAAAATAAATTACGTATATTTACCACGTGTTTAACGTAAATTTTAACCGCAATTCCTATATTCTGTTTTGCTCGTTAAACAGAAATCGAATTGATAAAGAACATTTCGATAATAAAATCTGAATAAAAACCTAATGGAAAACACATCCGCATATCGAAAACACATCAATTCCAATTCTAATGGGAGAACATTGATTCTCGGATCCACTAGTAGAACGAAGTAAGAGAGAAAAGGAAACCGTAGGCTACAAAGAGAAGCGTGCGAAAAATCCGTCCATCTTTTATCTGCGAAAATGGAAGAAAATGCAATAAAATCTGTCTGGTTAGAGACGTATGAGACACACGAGAGGCGGGTGAGATTGGATGTGCCTCCCTTTCTCTGTCACCCGCCCTCTCCTCTACTTCTTCTCTTCTATCGTCTTTTGAACTCAAAATAGTCCTCGCAGCAACGGTGGCAGCAGTCCCCAAAATCAATCAGACCCAGATTTCGCCGGGTAAGAGATTGAAAGAGACCTGACAGTCACAGGAGAAAAAGTGTAGACATTAGATTCTGATATATACCGTGCACGACCGGCATTCGCTCTATCGGATTGAAGCTTTGATTGGATTCTGGATATGCCCGTTTTTTTACTCGATTCCGATGCTATTTAATGAATTTCGTCAACTCCGGCGGATACAGGAATAGAATTTGCGGGATTGAGTTGCCAACATTCATCGTGAATACGTACATATACGTACAAAGAAAAGAATTAAGTAAATATCGAACATTTTAATATGGAACAATAAAATGAAATACTAGTCTCTACTAAGCACTGATTTTATTACGTTAATAATAAATGTAACTATTTTTAACATGAAATTTAATGTATAGTCTAAATATCTGAAATTATAATTATAATTAGTACAAATTTCCTCTTTTTAATTTATATTTTCAACTTATATACATTGATTTGATTAAAACACACACAATAACAGAAAATTAAAAGAAAACTGTGTTGAACATCTACTGAGTAGATTATATAATTGTACTTGTTTGTTATTTAAAATAAGAGTTTTGAAAATTAAGAATTTTAATGCGAGTTTCGGCTCATCTATAATAAATACAAACAAGGACATGGTATGTGTGTGTATATGAACAATACTCACTTTATATCAAAAATTCAAGCAAATTAAAATGAAGACCTTAGTAAATTTCTTTAGCTGAGAATCCATTACTGTCGATGACATACGAAGACTACTATATATATATATATAAAGACAGAAACATTAGCGAAAACGACCAGTGAAACGTTGAATAATATAATGACTACATAGAAGGCATAGAAAATTATATTATTAGTAATACTGCTCATATAGTTAACGGAATTCTAAAACATTAATACTGTATGTAATAAATATAATAAATGTATATACAGTTAATAAGTTTTTTCTTTGACGATACGTAATTACTTTATAATAGTATAAATCTAGTTGGTACTTCCCAGTAGATGTTTGAACATTCTTTATATATGAAACTGTTAATCTTTTATTTTATTTTTTGACATGGATTTCGATATATTCGGTCAATGTATAATGTAAATTTAGTATCTATAATAGTAAGACATACCAGATGCATAGACAAAGACAAAACGTTTCAACTATATCTACACTCCGCGCAACATGAATAGGACCAACTGCATATATGACATTTGTAGTTGGTATAAACATGGTAGCGCGCTGGAATTGTTATTTTCGAAAATAAGAGGGTTGATAAAAAGATGTATGTAGGTACCAAATATAATTTTTGTAAAAGTCAGTGCAAATGTACGTTACTAATGACAATAACTAGAGTAATTAAACGCCACTTGAATACGACCAATCTACAAAATAAAAGATTCGTTTGCAATAACAAAATACTTTATTGTTCAATAATGAGTACTTTTGCCATTATTTCTTATAACCTCAAATAGTCGGGATGGAATGGAATTATACAGGGTTCTCAAGTAGTCAACGGGAAGTTCCGCCCAACTTCGTTTCAGCGCCTGCTCTAGTTCGTCAGCGCAACTGAATTTGGTAGCATTGGAGTACAATTTACGCGACAACCATCCCCAAACATTTTCTATGATGTTCAGGTCGTGGGAGAGCGATGGCCAATCGAGAACCTCCATGCCTTGTTCTTGAAACCAGCGTCGAACAATGCGCGCGGTGTGAATACTGGCATTATCCTGTTGGAAAATAAATGGCCCACCTGCCATAACGTTGGAAAATTTGTCTTTCACCTGTTGCAGCAGCTGGACGTACTTTTCCGAATTCTGTCTGCCCTTCACTATTACTAAATCAACAGGTCCGTTATAGGAAACAGCTCCCCATACCATGACTGAACCAACATCGGCTCGCCTTCGTGACTGAATCACTTCATCTTTACGTAAATCGTGGAAATAATAAGAAAACCCATCCGGGCCATCTAAATTAAACTTCTTCTCGTCACTGAAAATAACAGTTTGCCATTCTCTTCTTGTCCACCTCATTTTTGCTCGAGCAAACTGAAGACGTGCAGTGCGCTGAAATTCCCTTAAAGGAGGCCGTCGTTTAATTTTCAAACGTTTTAAATGCGGACAGGTCTTCAGTAACTTCTGTACAGTTCTTACCGATGCATTCGTTCCAACGTTATTCGCGATTTGTCTTGCCGTTAATGCCGAATTCGATGCTTCGCGTAATATGGCTCGACGTTCTCTCTTAGTTGTAACGGATGTTGTTCGCCCTTTAAAACGTTTTCCATAATTCTCGGGATCCCTAATAAAATTGTTCACAACCTGGTGTGATCGACTTATTTTCTTTGCAGTAACCCTTGAGGAATACCATTCTTGATGGAACGCTTTAATTTTTCCAATTTCTTCCATACTTAAGCACTTCTGTCGTCCCATCGTTGCACAATACCCTTAATTACAGATGTTTGTTTATCCGGATACACGTTGTAACTCGACACTCATCCGGTAGCTTACTATTAAATACTGGTCGTATCCAACCGGCGCGGTGCATTTTATATGTATGTGGTACTTACGTCACCCAATGCATAACGTTAGGCACTATTGCGCAATAATGCGTATTATTTGCCATATCATACCATTACAAACTTGCATTGTATTTTTAGTAAATGAATTGTTTTTCAAACCACCGAAAGCTTGCAACAAGTCGGGTGGTCCTATTCATGTTGCGCGGAGTGTATATAAATATGTAGTATTCACAACAAACAGAAAATATTCAAGTCGTTATTTGGATTTTTACATTCTTTAAAGAATTTATGTAATACATGCAATTTGTCTAATGCTGTAGTTGCCGTAGATCTAAAAAGGATTGTTTTTTGCCAGATTAATTTCGTTTATGAATTTAGTGGGCATGTGTCCTCTCGTTTCACCAGATAAATTCACAGAACAAATTAGTTTGGAAAAAAATAGGACTTCTTCAAGACTACCTTGATGATAGCAGTAGAACTGTCGAAACGCCATGTTATATACATTCTTGCAACAATTGAAGTAGCCTAAATAACGACATGAATAGTATTTCATAATTAACCATTTCATGTCAGTAGATAAACTATGGGGGTTCCAACACAAAATTCTATGTATTTTCTTGTGGAAGTTCATTTTACATTTTTGACTCCACACATACATGTATTTTTATTGATACCATATCTCAATTCGTATCAAATACTATAGAAGTAAAGAACAGATCTTAAACAGCTTCCGAACAGGTATTAAATAGATATTTGAACAGCTTAAACACTTTTTAACAACAAATAGCCTTTGAACAGGTACCAGTTTCATAACTGTTCAAAAGCTGTTTAAGCTATTTAAGATCTGTTCTTTACTTCTACAATATCTGATATGAGTTAAAGGATGTTGTCAATAAAACATGCATGTTTTGAGGATTGCATGTCCTCATGGAATCAAAAATGCAAAATGAACATCCACAAAAAAATACATGGGATTTCGTATAGAAAATCCCATAGCTTATCTACTCATGTCAGCTTGAAAGAGAAAAGGAATCCACAACATTCAAGTGAAAAATTAGAAGTACAAGTAAATTACAAAATACTAAATATTTAGGGTTAGTTACACAAAGTAAATTTATACTATTACCTCCTAGCTTCGTATGAAGTATATCAAGGGGTTAAATGTCCCCTTAATAAATCTAAATAAATAATAAAGATAATACTATTTAATATAAAATATTTATTTGCACGTGGTGGTTAGTGAATTTATTACGAGCGCGTGTCCGTCTAGCTGAAGCGCTGAAATAAACGCAAATAAGGAAATAAGTTACAGGAATGAATAATTAACAAATATTATATAAAGGACGAGTGCCAAGCTGAAAGAAAGATTATTAGTGGAAATAAAACAACAAGATTGCTTTATTCAAAATTTAAATTAATTCTTTCAACTTAAATATATAAAAATAAAAACAATTAATGAAAGCGAGAGCAAGAGATAAACCAAAATATATGTAATCGCAATGCTGTAGTAAAAATAATTCGAATGATACAAAATGGTACAGAGTGATAGAATCGGTGGAATAAAACATTAAAAGGATTAAACTAAAATATTAAAATATGTATCAAATGATACGTAAGGTACTTGCGTGTATATATATATATATATATATATATATATATATATATATATATGTCCTGGGCCAGGATGTTATGTATATTTTGCAATAGCAAAATAAACACGTGAACAGTGCATTTGTATGTAAAACTTAACTGCACAAGCTCGTAGAAAGGATGTGTGAAGCCTTAGATAAAGGTAAAGTAGAAGTCTCAACAATATCTAGAATTTATTTATTTATGTACATTTATATATATACATATAATTTCATGTTAGTATCATGTTTGACCATTAAGAAAAGTGTATTAATTTAGAGTACTCAAAAATGTCATGGCCAACGCTTTCTAATTCATATTAAAATACAGGCGTGTGCAAATAAGAAATCAATGGAAATGCCTCTTAAATAAGGTGGAATTCACTTTAAACCTGCAGTGTTATCGAATAGAAGAATATTACAAGAAGCATGTACAATTCGTAAACGTTTCATATGTTAACATCCAATGACTGCATGAATAAATAAACATTAACCTGGATCAATGAAGTATTATTGTTTATTAAGATAATATATGAAAATATGCATACAAAAATCAAAATGATACAACGCTAGTAACCTGAAAATACTTCATATTATTAAATGAAATTTTAAAAAGTCAAATTTTTACTAATATCAATATTTTATTTCAAAATAAACCTACATTTACCACCACTATAAATCAAAGATACTTTACAGTATTTCTTCCATTATTGATCGAAAATATTTTAACGATTTTTCTTTAAATTCAATATGTATTGAATTTAATACGTGTATATCTGGTTACCATATTATTTATTCTAGGATACAGTAGAGTAGACTGATCGTGTCGATAATCAAATATGTAATTTCTCGCAATATTTACATGTATGTATGTAGGTTATGATATAAAAATGATATATACAACCTATGTTTTATGATGAATCATTCATTAACTCAATATAAAAACTTGTTTGTTCATATCAATAATACTATTTAAAGGCGTGCATGTTGTTAAATATTTTTTCATTAGCATATGGTATTAGAACTGAAATAGAAGACAAAACTGAATCTATTTAAAAGTGGATACCAAGCACAGAAACACACATACTACATATGTTTCCACACATCACATGAGTGGATATGTCATGCAGTTTTTAAAAGAAGATGAAAACACGAAACAGTTGTCGACCCGTCGGTCTTTCTTAAGGAGCACCGCGGCGAGCAGCGTCGATTCTGGACGGGTCGAACAAGTCCGTTCGCCCGCCCAACTAAGAGAATAACTGGCACGGAAATAACTCCAAGTTCGTTAGCAGCGCTCCGGAATTAATTTCTTGAGCTTCCCGACCTACGGTCTGGTTTAAGTGAGCGCAAGCGCCTCTCTCTTCTCTCTCACACTTACATCAGTATATATATATTAATACACTAACCCCACCACTCGGCGTCAATTACAACTAATTGGCTGGCGGCACTCGGTTACCCGGTCGATGAAAAAGTTGGACAAGATCAGGGTTGTTCTTCGCTAATGAAAGTTAAGAAGGAATGAAGGAGAAAGTTCAATGATCTTTGGGGATGACGTCCGTTATTTCTGATGGCGTACAAAGACAACTGCAGTACTGTAGTATAAATGGATAAAAAAGAAGCTTTGAATTTGCTGCGTAATTATTTTCTTCTTGTAAAATGACTTTGTAAATGTGTCTGCAGTAAACGATAGCGCTAAAACACCGCGGAAACAATCCGTATTTCTACCTCTCAATATGTCGAAAGTTTTCTTTTATAATACAATAAAATTCCTAAATATACCACACTCGTTACCAAAATAGCATATTAATAACATCTTTTATTATAATTGAAAAAATATAACTTAAATAACGTGAAGTGAAAAAATATATCTCACTAAAAAGAATGCAGTTGCCAACTCTAATGTATGTTCATATGTTTATATTTTAATAATTATCCTTTGGAAAAACAGCATGCCAAACGACGTTTGGGTTAGCTTTCAAAATATACAGTTAAATACATTAATAAATTCCCCACACTAATTTAGCTTAATTTTTCAATAAGATCCAAAAACCCTCAGCTGTCCGCTCCTTTCTAATGCTATGTGTTGCTGTCCCTGGTCAAAATATATGTTATTGTCACATACTGATATAACGATTTTGTTGAAATAACACAAAGCACACCAACAATTCAAACAGATAAGTAAATAGTACAGCCAAATCTCGTCACCTGTCTCGATGTTGTTCACATACTGGGATTGTCCCTTATTAAACTTTTTTAGCATCTCCAAGTCACACGTCGTGTCATCTGCTCTTCAATCAGTCGATGCAGCACCTAGAGAGAACGAAGTTCCTTCACGTGCTGATGATCATGCAGAATCGAATGAATTGCTGGCGCATTTAGGCCTGAAGTACCCTCTATCTGTTGGTAGGTCACTCGCCTGTCCTCGCTAAGTATTTTCCTCTCAGTAGTAACGTTTTCCTCCGTAACTGACGTTCGTGGCCTTCCCGGCCTCTCAGCATCCTCCACAGTTAAATTTTCCCTTTGGAATTCTCTATACCACCTGAATATCGTAGTACAATGTGGACAAACATCACCTAGTGCAAGAGTCATTTCTTCGAAGCACTGGTCTATGTTTAAACCACGCACGAAATTATAACGTAAAACTGCCCTTATCTCATTTCGTGACCACGATGCCATCGCAAGCATTTAACACTCTCACTGCTAATGAATAACTGAGCCCATCGTGTGAACATGTCTCTACATGCAGCAACAAGCAGCTTCCAACGATTCATTTTGCGTCATATTGCAACCTTTCCTAGTACCCTTTGTATATGTATGTTGGGATGAAAAACAAGGAAGTAGTGTTATTACTGTTAAATTGATAGTAAAATATTAATATAATCAAATAAGAAAATTAACAAACAAAAGTAATTGCTTTGAAAATAGTTTTTGAAACACAATTCTGAATAATAAAAACAAATTAAGCAGCTATCTGCTTCTGGGTTTCCGGACTGGAACTGCATCACTAGTATATCTGCCGACGTTTCGTACCCATTTGTATGGGACATCTTCAGGGCTGAACTACTGCACTGAAACTGTCGGCAGGTATACCAGTGACGCGGTTCCAGCCCGGAAACCCAGAAGCAGATAGCATGGACCACGACCGCGGAAGTCTACGTACCAAACAAATTAAGCAGTTTCAGTGCAGTAGTTTAGCCCTGAAGATGTCCCATACAAATGGGTACGAAACGTCGGCAGATATACAAGTGACGTGGTTCCAGCCCGGATGCCTAGAAGCAGAGTTTTCCCAAAATTGCGTCAAGTTTCATTCACAAGAGAAATATCGACACATTTAAAATTTATAAATTAAGTTTAATATTTTTAATATATACTCTAGCAAATTTAAATGAATAGAAACATACCTTCCATTCGATGGATCAAGAAAAAGTTTCTGAAACGCCTTGAATCTAGTTAGCACTGTCAATAGTACACTTGGAACCAATCTCGATAATCGTTTCAAAAGGACGTCAAAAATACAGAATTACTCTGAATGTACTTAATGTAGAATGTCTATAACTTGGTAGATCTCCAAAATTCATAAGCAAGACATGCACACCTGCGCGCAAAATTAAGAAGATCAGACGTTATAAAATAGACACAAACACTAGCAAATAAACAAACACAACCGTCCAATAACGATAATAAGAAAGTAATAGTGGAACCGAGTGTTAAAGCTATTTTATAAACAACTCGAAAACGAGACAATATGTAGAAAAACATTTCACGAACGCAGACAACAGGACTTAGACAATATGAAAGAACGCACACGAAGGTAAACATACACAACCCTTAACCCTCAAAACAACAGCAACCATAAATTAATAAAAATTAATAAATTAACATAACTGTAGCAATGCGAGAAAGAACGATGTCATTATAATATTGGATGAAAATATCACAATATAGGTCAATATAGGTTACCTAAAACGACCGAACGATATATACAGAAAAGCAAAAGAAAGAATAATTACTAGAAATAACAATATTAATACCAATACCTATAAGTTTAACACAGTAATTAGGATATTAAACGAACACAATGGAATGGAAAACATTCAGTGGAGCTAAGACTAACAAGAGGAACCAAATTTTAAATACAAGATAAGATATTTTACGCCAGGTTATTAATATTATTCAGTCTCTCCACTATAACAATGCTAACCCGGATCGAAATTTATCTGTTAGGTTAACAAAAACACTTAATTTCAGTGAATTGCCTAGGCGTAGTAGTAGTGGTAAGGTTAATGCTAAGAAGTTCTTCGTTAATTTGGCCCTACGAAAAGGGTTACTATCGCACATAAATATGTCTATAAAGATCCAATTCATTAGCATATGGCATTAAAATCTTTTCTACTATATGTTTATATTGTTTTGCTTCGTTATTCAATCGGAAAAGTATAGAGACACTGGATCTTCTGATGTTATGTCACCAAATTATCACAAACAATGAGTGTTTCACTGAATTTAATTCACTGTCTTTATTGACACGTTCAAATGTATGTCTTGAAAACTGAGCCTTTCCAGTTAAGACCCCCACTTTTGTTTCATCGCTGAAAGCAATATACGAAATTAAGAAAAAATATTTAAAATTAACCCAAAAATTATTTGTATAATTTAAATATAAATTCATGTTTAATTTATCTCTCCAATGATCAATTGTGTAATTTTTATGAAAGGTTGCTCATTTAAAGCTTTCTTCAATGAAACTATTAATTTTGATTTTTAAAAAAGACTATACTTTAACCTGGATTTAACAAACAACTGTTCAACATTTAATTGTAAAGTATTTGCATAATTAAAATGACCTTTATTAATACTTACCAGATCTGATTACCAAAAATTTGTTTTAATCTGGTAAAATTTGAATATTTCGTTAACACCGTTTACGAAAGAGTCAGTTAACAAAAGATTAAAAATTTTTTATGGAGATTTAAATTCCTTCTGCGTAAGTTGAATATAGTAAAAAATACTTAGAATTTCAATGATAAAAATAGAACGAACATTAATTACAGATTTGAGATAAACCATATGTCTTCAAAAAATGCATAGAATGGAAACTCTTAAACGACTCACAATGATATGACGCGGTCAAACGTTTGATTTTTAACTTTCTGGTGGAACTCATATATATAACTTGATGATCAGATAAAAACAAACACCCTTAATTTTATTTAAATTTTTGTAGCACTTAAAAAGAAATACGTTTAACTTTTTCCATTCATTCGTGCAAATTTCTTGAGAAAACCTACTCTTTCAAATGATATAACAACATTAATGTATGTATATTTCAGGGAAATTTACCTATTCCACCTTTTGTACTGTTTCCCCATATAATAAATTAGCGCGAAGATCTCTCTAACTTTTAACATGAAATCGCTTCTAAAATATATGCACTTAATCTTAAAATTTCTATTAAATCTCTTCCCCTAATAGATACACAAAACGGTTTTTTTTAAGTGAACTCTTCAATCAATAATCAATAGTGAATAAAGTAAATGGTACTTCTACTTATAAATAGTTTCATAATTAAGCGAGTTTTTTATTTAAACTGAACACAAAATATCTACGTTTCAAATAATTGTCTGAAATTTCATGAATGTAACCAGATAAATTAGCTATGAATTGGTATACATAGACATCTGTACATATATTTATGTTGTTTCCTTTTCTTTAGTTTTCGCTAGTGCATAATGTAATATTACGCAAGCGCATATTCAAACTATCTTTTAACAGTCGCACTTGATTTATTAATCTCAAAATCATGTAACATTGTGTGACCACATAAGATACCCGTAATCTGTCTACATTATACGATTGTGTAATATAAAGCACAGACTTTAAATGACTTTATTATAAAACCGATTTTATTCTTGACATTGTGCAGGTCATACAATGAGTCCTCTACGCCCAATCCATTAATTTGAGAATGTTTCGTTTAAAAAATTTTGAACATTATCACATCGTGAGGTCTTGGCAGATCTCTAAAATTCACTAACCATCTTGTTGGACATACACACTTACAGATAAATCCTCATCTTCCTCAATAACTACGACAACTTTATGGCTTAAAAGACCTAAATATTGTATATCTGTCTGTTTACCAATATCGACAATTATGATGATTATCAGTAGCAGACAAAACGTAGCCTCATCGGAAAACAGCAAATTTTTATTGAATATTGGTCATTGTTGTAAATTTCCATCACTCTTTTCCAAAATTTTGTTCTTGAGCATACTCTCCATCCAATACTTCTTGCATTAAATGTAGTTTATGCACATGATATTTTTCATGTTTTATTATTCTAGCTAAGAGAATAACTGGCACGGAAATAACTCTAAGTTCGTTAGCAGCACTCCGGAATTAATTTACGGTACTAGGATTATCTGAAACTTCAAATGCTTGTAGCTCAGTTACGATAGAGTTTCGTGCGTATGTTCATTTGACATTTTTACCTTAAAATTCCTTAAATAACACATCCTTAAGTTGTGACAATCATGTCATAAAATACTCGATCAAAAACGCATATTACAAAAACAAGACTTCACATTCATAATGATTTCAATAATTATGTAATTAGTGTAGCATGTAGAAAAATTAAATACAACTGCAACCGGATAGTGTAGTATATTAACTAGAACTAGAAAATTGTACTCACTTTATCTAATAAAGACTAATTTGAAACAAAGATACAGCTGTCCGTACTAACTCGTATACACTTAGAAGACACACTTCGTGGAAATAATTTTGCATGTTCTATTTTATGTATATAAACGTCTTTCCATTATAAGTTCATTTATATTTAATATGTACTAATATCATTAAAATTTAATGTGCAGTCGTTATTAATAAGGAGGTAACATCCTGTAAGTAAAAGAAGTAACATACGTTATTTAACATTAGTTTATATTTCGCAATTAAGACTTCCTACTGGAAGTTGTAAACATTCCTATTTTAAACAAAGAATGTTATACAACTGTGTTTGATAAGTATCTTACATTTAATAACGACCTTCAATATTAACAGGCGCAAACATTAATTTAATAAATTTCACTAATCTTAATTATTTCTAGCAACACTGCTTCAAACTTCTTTTGTTAGTAGTTGTGTTTAGTTTTGTAATATTATCAAATTTGAAATAATTTTAAGTTATTATCTATTATTATCTCACATAATTTAGTAATTAATTATGAGAATGGGCTGTGCCCATGAAATAAAAATATGGAAAAGAGCTTTGTTGTTTAAAATTGCGTTTATTTCTCTAATGTCAAGTCTAATATTGTCGTTTGCTGAAAATTTTTAACCTTTTATTTCTTTTTAAATTTATATCTACATATATACACTACAGGCCATAAGTGAGGAATCACTTATCATAAATAACAAAACACTTGTATTTTAGACACATCCCTTAGACTTTTACCTGTTTTGGTGAGAATAATTGAAATAACAGTTGTAAATGTAATTCTGAGAAGGATTATTCGGATTTTATTATAAATTAGATAAATATATTTGTTTCTGAAAAATATTGTAAATCCCTAATAGTTTTATGGCGTCTATTTAATAAAAATATTTTATATACCCCAATAAATTCAATAGGGTTTACAACGCAATATTATTATAATGGTATTAGAAATTCATAGTAAACTATTTAGCAATTTAAAAATTAGTTTTCGTGCAGCATTTGTTCGAGTAAGTTGCAATACGCCTATTTGAGAACAGACGTAAAAGTAACTTATAAAAATGCCGAAAAGAAAGGAACTTAGCGCAGAAACTCGTAGTTTTATAATAACGCTACATGGTGAAAAATTTTCACTGCGGCAAGTAGCCCAAAAGTTAAATTTATCTTATCACGCGGTGCAAGGAACCGTGAAACGATATTCACAAAGTGGATCATTACAACCAATAAAACGTTGCGGAAGGACAATGGTAACTACCAGACAAGAGGATTTGCGCCTAAAAATACTATCAAAACGAAATAGGCGCCTCACAGGCGCCTATTTCGTTTTGACTACTGTACTACGTAAAACTACTACTGTAAAACGACGTTTGACAAAGGCGGGACTACATGGGAGTATTGCAGCTCGAAACCCATTATTGAATCCACGAAATCGTAAAAAACGGTTACAATGGGCCCAGGACCATCAACAATGGGACATGGAAATGTGGAAGCAGGTGTTATGGACAGATGAGTCAAAGTTCCAAGTGTTTGGTAGTAATCGACGAGTTTTCGTTCGAAGACAAGTGGGTGAAAGGATGTTACCTGAATGTGTAGTACCAACTGTTAAACACGGGGAGGTTCTGTGCTTGTTTGGGGATGCTTTTCCTTTGATGATGTCGGAGATTTGTACCGCATTGAAGGCATTTTAAAAAAAGAGGGGTACCTGAAGATTTTGGAGGAACATGCAATTCCGTCTGGATTAAGGTTAATTGGTGAAGGTTTTCACCTACAACAAGATAATGATCCCAAACACACTTCCAAACTTTGTAAAAACTATGTGAATCAAAAAGAGGAGGAAGGGGTGCTGATAAATATGATTTGGCCACCACAATCACCCGATCTCAACCCTATCGAATTACTGTGGGATGAATTAGATAGAAGCGTGAGAGAAAGCTGTCCACAATCGCAGAAACAGCTTTGGGAGCAACTTACAAGGGTGTGGAATAATTACCAATGGATACGCTCCAGAAACTTGCATCGCGGTTGCCTAATATTTGTAAAGAAATCATTAAGCGCAGAGGTGGATACTTCGACGAAAGTCGAGTATGATAAGAAATTCTACAGTACTCTGTAAATTGAAATTATTTTATTTTATAAGGCAAACTGTTCATTTGTCTCGTATATATAGTTTTGTAGAAATATACGTTTTGTTTCACTAAGCGTGCACGTTTTTTTTAAATTTCATCTACTGATCCCTCACTTATGGCCTGTAGTGTATATATTTTTATTGAATAGAAAACTAATTCGTTAGTTTTTGCCATAGCAATAACATTTGTGTATGGGTGTGCATTGTCTTGGTGGAAAATGATTTTCTCTTTGCTAAATCAAGATATTTTACATTAAACTTTTCTTCAAAATATCTAAGAAAGCTCACGTGATATTTGCCTGTAATAGTTTAACCTTTCGGAAGGTAATTGACAGGAAGAATAGCTTTTGCATCACAAAAAGCAGTTATTGCTTTTTCCACACATGAAACGGCCATTGCTTTCTTTAGAGGAGAAACACAGTACCACCACTGTTTAAATTGTTTTTTTTTTTGTTTCAGACGTATAATGATGAACCTAAATGTCACTCGTTGTGATAAATCAGTACATAAATCTAATCTAGTCTATCCTTGTTTTTTCGAAAACCTTTCAAAAATTTTACATTTGTACTAACTTTTGATCAACATTGAACAGTTTCGGCAACCACCTCACAAACAGCTTCTTCATAACTAACTCTTCGTTCAAAATGTACGTGCGGTTTTCCTTAAAAGCGTTTACGGCTCCAACTATCTCAGACGTTGACAAATAACGATCTTTTAACACCATGCATTTTTCCGACAATTTTCAGTATAGTGGCAGGCTTCAGACGTTCACTATATAGTACATCCTTAACGAGTGTACGACCGTATTCGAACTCAAGCACCCATTTATCTACAGTGTAAAATCAAGGATCCAAGTTCTTCGTATCTATCATCTCATTATAAATATTTGTTATTAATAAGCCTTTCAAGATGTACTAATGTCCGCACAACCCTTCTCGAAAAAAAACTCCGAAACGTAAATAATCATAACGAAGTTAATAAGCTTTTTAGGCTACCTTTAGATAATAGTAAAATGTTTCATTCAACTTATTTCGTATTTACTCTATTTGAAAAATTAGTATTCGTTAAAGTATGTCTAAGATATGATTTATGAAAATTAAATCTAGTAAATTTATTTAAATGAGTCTTAGATTGTAAGTGATTTTTTTTAATTCTTGTCAATAATAATTAAATTGAATTTATAGAAGCTATAATTAATAATTAAACTACCGCTCTTAAATAACAATAATATTATATAAATTCAAAATTTAATATACAAATTGGCAAAATATAACTCCTGCTTAAAACAGGCAAAAGCACAAAAGCACTACAAAGTTCTGATATGTAATGGAAACGATTATTCAACGCTATAGCCCACGGTTTCTCTATTTTAGTTGCTCTCGAAATATACCAGTCTAAATAGATCACTATATCATCTTTATTAAAAATAACGTACCTCGCAATTTATCTATACGAAAATCTTGAGTCGAAGAAAATAGTGGTTGTCTTCTTTACCCTGAAAAGACCTGCGCAGAATGTAACATTAGAAATGCGAAAGATACCACGCAAAATGATACATAGAGAAGTGTCTGATTAGAATTGGTCTAACACCCTTCCATGTACCACTTTGTCAGATGGAAGAATATCATCCACTCATCCAATGTCTGCACCTAGTATTTATCAAAAATCATGCTGAAATATCCAACTTACTGTCTAGATCTCAACAATGAGGGTCACTGGGCACATGCTAATCTATTCAGCTTTCAGAAGAAACATAAAAGAATTGGTTGGTTACTGGTTTCAAGACATGAAAAACTGCATAGGATGTTTTACCTATACATACAATCTGTCGCAGAGAAAACTGAACTTTTTTAAAATAAAAACGAAAACTTACTGTTTTGCTAAAATTCATTTATGTCATTCAAAGTAGTCGCCTACGGCTTCAATAGAAACGTTTTGTACTGTAAATTAACATGTCGAATGAATTTTTAAGTTCGGCTTTAGAAATGTCCCTAAGTCGACGCCTTTTAAAAAGATAGAAATCACGGGGGGGGAGGATCCGGTGAATATGGTGAATAGTTGATGGTTAAAATGCCATTTGTAGTTAGAAAATCAGTGATAAGCGGTCGAGTAACGAGATGATGCATTATCATGTAAAAATATCAGCTATCATTTTTACTATATTTATGGCGCACATGACGAATACTCACCAAAAGACGTTTCTTAACGGCAAGATAATTACAGCATTAACTGCTTGACTAGTTGGTACAAACTCTTTGTGCACTATGTCTTTCGAATTATAAAAACAAATCAACATTTTCTTCACTTCTGACTTCTCCAAACGGCTCTTTTTCTGTCTTTCTTCTTTGACGCTTTGACGCTTAATCTCTGGGTCATAATGAAAACACCATCGCCAGTTACAATATAATACCTGAAGTTTTCGTTCGTTTTTGAGTCTTCAATCAAGTTTGTACAATGTTGAATTCAGTTAGCTAGTGTAGTACAAACCTTGCACAAATCTTTCTCAGTCCCAAATGCTATGTCAAATTGTGATGAATTGAATCTTTAGAAATATTTAATTCCATTCCCACGTATAGTAATGAGGATTTCGGCTCATTTCTGATAAATTCACGCACAAGTTCGATATTACTTTCCGTAACCACAGATTTTTTTGCACCATGATGTTCATCGTCATTTATATCAGTACAACTGTCTTTAAATCATTTATAGCAGTCATACACACTCGTATGTGATAAACGCGCATCATAATACCTAATGAGATATATAAAATCGATTATATGCTTGATATCATACTCCCAAAGGGCCACACTTGAACAGATGAAGAACAGCAGTAAATGAGCTTTTTAAACTTCATACGATTTGTTCAAATAAAATTGTATGTTAACAAGTTCCAGCAAAAACTATGATTGCAATAGAGTAATAAATATCTCGCGAACAAACACTACCTATCAGATTTCAACCAGTAAATAAATTGGCACTAAGTTCACAACTAAAACTGCCTGTTCAGACATATGGCTCTTCTCCATAAATAAGTAAGTTTCGAACAATAGAGAAGCCGACTATTCAATAATGTTGGGGTGTTTTTTGGCTGTCATGACAAATACGCGGGACTCCGAAATGTTCTCGACTTGTCACAAATATGCCGCAAGAATGACCGAATGACTATAATATTTGTCAAGTATAATCCTCAGATGGCCTACTGCGAAATTTCCAATGCGTATATTTAACTGCTTACTTGTATAAATCATATAAACAAGTGATATTTTATGAAAAATTGATAAAATCAAAATACATTTTAAAGACTTTGATCCCGACAGACATAAAAAGTATTACATTACACTTTAAGGGATTCTTTCCCTTAATTTAAACGGTAAAAGTGAACTACTAAAACGAATCGTGGTCGTACATCCACTGTAGACACGCTGGTACAAAATCGTCACAAATATAATGGACCGTATTACACGATGCTTTGGGTATGAAAAAGCTTTTAGCTTGATATGTGCGATATTTGTTAAGAGTCGAAAATGAACACTTTTCAGGAGTGTTTAAACATATTTTTATAAGAGTAGATGAAACATGGATTGATAATTAGGCACCAAAGTCACAATAGCAATCCGAACTGTAAATAGTTAGTGAGAGAAAGTGAAAATAAGCCAAAAAAGCGAAAACATTTCCTTCTGAAGAAAATGTTTTGACTACGGTTAGCTGGGGTTCTCGTAGTGTGGTACTCATTAACTACCTGGAGCAAGACAGGATATTAATGGAGTACTGCACTTCATTACTAGCTCAAGCGAAGAGTACTATGCAAGTAAAACGTCTACATCTGGTCAAAAATATAATTCTTTATCATCACGATAATGCTCCTATACCCAGGTCTCGGGTTGTTGCTCCACATGCGCCATACCCACCAGATTTGACTCCCAGCGGGTACTTTTTTTTACAAAAAATGACTAAATGGCTAGACTAAAATTCACATCAAATGATGAAATCATAACTGAGACAGATACTTATTTTGCAGAGGTTCATAAATCGTATTATGTAGTTGAACAAATAAAAAGTTTAATCTTAGTCAAAAATACTTACAATAAATGTTCAAAGAGAGTTCTTTCACTTTCAATACATACGCAACTCTTCGCTTTATATTATTGAAGGAATTTCGTTCATTTTTTGTTATAATTGCCTCAAACAGATTTCGTATAGCCTCGGTGTTCACGGGTTTTTAGAATACAAAAGATTTCGATTATATGATATTGTATTTCACAAATTCCATATATGATAAATTACTTCATCCAAAGTACATAAAATTTGAACAATATTTGAATACATTTGTCATATTTCCAACCCAAGTACCTCTCTGACTTCCTGACAGATACATAGACAATATGTCTATAATAGTCCAAATGAGACGTTGTATAGGCATAAATGGCATACGTAGATGTCCCAGTAAAAGAAAAATTGTTTGTGAGTCGATATATGAACCCCATCCTATTCACATTTAGTGCCAAAAATCTCTATATGCTAATTAAAAGTTTGCGCAGTTTCAGTCGTAATACCCAAATCCTTCACTTAAACCAAGTACGCTGACAATTAGGTCAAAAGTGTGTGTGTGTCAAAGAGCTGAACTGTAATTCGGCGTGAGAAAAACTTGAAACAAGAAGACCCAGTATAGTCCTACGCAAAGAATTTTACACAAATATGAATACTAATTTTGTTTATTAACAATCTTGTAGTATGATATCTTTTAAAACAGTTTGAAATATGCAGTGGCACAAGTTATTTTCTGCATTTCCACAAACAGTTCAAAATATGTAGTACCACAAGATATTTCTTGCGTTTCCATGAAGTTTCATTAAATTTTTCTGTTTTGCATATACTCTAGTGTTTGTGGGTGGAATTCGGAAAATGACCCTGTTACTTTGCTTGTAAACGATTCAGTGTATTACCAGCAGACATACTTCCACGTTTTTGATAATAATCATAAAATACATTTATTATTTGATTTTACTGGCGTATAAGAAAATGTATTGCAAACTGTAAGAATTTTGAAATACGTACATCTCTATGAGTCATATATCGATAAACTCTAGACGATGCGGTTCAATTAGAAATTTTGCTTCGACAAATGATCTAGTCGACGTGCTGCGAATCTCTTTTATTATATTATTTCTGTGTCAATTGTTTACTGACGCGTACAATACGTTGGCGACTTTCTAGTAAAAACATCTCAACATGCGTAGTATGTCTTTCCAGCGCAAGTAGTTAAAAACATTTTTTAGGAAAGTGTTTTCTAAATAATTAAAAAAAGTTTGTTACCTTGAAAATACTAATCGCCAAGCACATACAAATACATTTTTCAAGATTCACTTTAAGAATATTTTCAATATACTCGGTTTTAATAACAAACATTGTAGTTTAATTATATCTTCATTCATTTTTATCATTCTACACAACAGAACAAGTATACTGTGACAGCTTAGGTTATCGCAGAACAAATTATGATTAAAGAGAAGAAAAAATTACTATGCCAACAATATGCAACAAAACTTCTTCGTTTTGCAGAGACAATTTAGAGAATTTTCAGAAAATAAGACGTACATTCTCTATATATAAATATATACGCATATGTATTTAAACAATTAAATCGACTAATAAATTCAAATATCGACACCAATTTAATTGATCATATTTTAAAAATAAACACTTCCTGTAAATGTTCTTTACTAAATCATTTTTGATGACACATCTTTGAGAGTATTATTGCTATTTAAGTACACATTCTTTTCCCATCATGGACTATCAAAACGAATTGCCATCATTTCCCGCATGAAATCTCGAATGTAGATGATCGTCTTCGACTAACAAATTAAAAAAAACTCTCATTTCTGGTAATACTTTCTTGGCTCTAGTACCCGCTGGTAATAAAGAAGGCACGCATTTTAACGATAACGTAGGCAACTGGGAGCGTGCACGGCACATCAAATAATGGAAATAGTAATAAAGTACTCCGCTGGGAGTTCAATAGTTCAACAAACATTAGAAGAACGTACGAACACATCTTATTTCATTGTAGCGCGGTTAGCACGTGTGAACTGCGAACACTCTTGATTGTATCAGAATGTCAGAATAATACTGTGTTATATCTATTACTGAATAATATTGAAACAGATCCACTTGTATATATGATTAATAAAAATAAAATATATTGATTAAAATTTATCAACTGTATTTATTCTCATTATATTAATAAGTACAATGTTATATTTGTCGAGTCTAGCTTTGGATAATTTAATATAAATTAAATTAACGAGATAATCTATTAGATCCGTTAATTAAAGATATTATACATGGACTGCTACGAGAGAAAACAACAGAAGTAATTGATTTTACTGAAATTCGAGACGATGGCTTTTTGACATGTTACTGATGCAAACTAATTAGTTTCTTTTGTGCAATCAAGCGTGTATTGTTAACGCATCTGTTATCGCTTTTTCTAACGTGTTTCTGCCAGAATCTGCTGATTCTGCACTGCCTGACCTAGCTTCTAGTTTACCACCTTTATATTTATCATTTGTTTCACCGGCTGAGGTGTCCATAGCAATAAAGAGTTGAAGAATAGGTCAACTGTTGGTGATGATAGCATATTTCGTGTTTATTGAATTTTGGCTGATTTTTTGTGTAAAATTTCCACACCAACATTTGGAAGATTATTAAAATATCACCAAAAAATGGCCATAGTTCCGATATTTATAACTATAGAACTGTTACCGTAATCTCTACTTTCGCAAAGGTGTTTGAAATGTTTATTTAAATATATCTCAAATGACACTAAACCACGTCTCTCTATCGCACAGCATGAATTTATGTCACGAAGGTCTACGATCAATTTGGCACTGATATCTCTCGAAATATCTGAAGTACTTGATGCCGATGGCCAATTGGATGTTATTTACGCAGACTTTTTCCGTTTGCTTGACCATCGACGTCTGTTGGGAAAATTAAATTGATTTGGAATAGGTAAATGCTAACTGAGACTATTTCAGTCTTACTAATGTAACAAAATTAATTATACGGACTATAATAAGTTTAGATCTCAACTTTTCTGTTCCATTTCTAGAGTACCCAAAGACTCGAACCTAAGACCACTTTTATTTAATATTTTCATGGATGACTTTTATTAAGTCTATCGACTATCCTGCATTTACCTACATCGATTATATAAGAATTATCGCAGAATTAATTTGTTGTCTTACATTCACTTATTGAAAAGAAATGTCAACAAAGTTTATCACTGGCACTTATGTATTAACTTAAAGCTAAACACTGGTTCCTGGTGTCCTATTCCAGAAATATCTCTTGAATTGAGTTTTGCTACAGTATTAACAATGTTGGGATTTCTCAAAATGTCCTCGATTAAGGACTTGGGTGTGACATATAATGAAAAATTAATTTTTTCTGACCATGTCCTTAATGTGACGGCTGCGGTATCCAGATCTCATGTGGTCATAATTCGTACATGCATATATTTTACCAATATTAATACCATTAAAGCTCTTTATTTTGTTCATATCATTTCCTTCCTTTGGTGTTCAGATTAGCGTTTTAGAGCGTAACTTTTTGAAATGTCTTTCCTTTAAATGGGATGTATCCTGTGCATCGAACTGATTATAACGAGCTGTATTTATACTGAAAGTGTTGTGAAAAATGATACAATTTTGAACTACTTTGCAAAATTCAAGCGTCAACACGCAAATTTTAGTGATCAACTTCAGATTCATGATTAACCCAAGAATAAATATCGATCCTCATCACTGTGGGATTCGGGTATCTATAAGCATTGGCCTGCAACTTATTTATATGACATCTTATAGAAATATTTAGTTGTCAGAAGGCTTTGTATTTGTTCGATTAAGTACAATTTTACCGATATTTTTAATAATAATAAAGGCTCGCATATAAGTATGGTGTAACGCAATTTATAAGTCAAGACACTTTAATTTACCACATTGAAAATGGTACTGACACTTGTAATTATTTCACCTAACCAGAAACTACTTATTAATCAGCTGTGTAGGTGTTTCGAGATGAGCCTAAACCAAGAAAACTTGTTTGTTCTGAAATTTGTTGTATTTTCCCAATTACCGCCATTTAATGTACAGTTTGTTTGCGAGATCATTGATAAATTGGGTAAAAGAAATCGAAATCGTTGTATTATCCTTTATGACAATGTGAGTTCCACACAGCCAATTAAGTAATCGAATATTTGAAAGTGACAAACGTGGAAAAAATGTCTTATTATACCTAAAATCCTAATGTATCACCTCGTGATTTCTTTTTATTCTCATTTGTCAAAAATTAAAAAAAATTAAAAAAGAATTAGTTCTACTGCATGAAAATGTGTATAAATTTTAAAGGCAACTACTTTGACAAACAATAAAACCATTTATAAAAGCTAATTTTTATTTATTATAGTTATACTTTTCCAAAATCTATTTCCTATTCTACATTATACAGAAATATTTGAATAAAATTCAAATGAATGTTACAGATTAGATTACGCACAATCTTCCAATTCAACGCTGTTACTTTGTGAAAAGAGATAATCCGTCAAATAAAATACTTATGTCAAAAGGCAGTTCACGTACTCTTTTGTCAATATATCCTATCAAAAGAATCAATATCTTCCTCTAAAATAGTAAATTTTAAAATACAATTTTTGCGTGGATGACGTGACTACTTTTGAAGTACATTGGTCAAAAAAAATCTTGTATATGTGTTCATAGTTTATAAAACACATATCGTTTAAAACAAGTTACATTAAAATTTGACTAACGTGAAATGTACTTTAAAAGTGTTCAAAAATTACTAATGAGAAAATTGATAAATAATAGACGGTATACCGCTTATTTGGTAAAAAACATATTGAAAAAATGTGAAGTTAAGTACTGATATAGATAAATATTAATAAAGAATTACTAGAAGCTCTTAATATCATCAAATAAAAAGTATGACTAATAACGTTTAGTGTAAGAAAATAAAAATGGAGCTCAATAACCAATGCTGCATTAGTTTTTCTCGCAATATATTCAATCCATATACATACTATTAAAGAATTTACCATGTATTGAATGTTTATGCATAACAAAGAAAGTAATATAGGATGCTTCAATAAAATATTCGCTAGAAAATTATTGTTTTGTTGTTTCAATGAAATGAAAGTTACTATGCATATTTCGTATTTATTTTATTTATTGTGATACTGACACACGGGAACTGTGTATGGAAAATATGGTCATTTGATGTTCCACTTCAACTATTCTTACGAGAGGCTATTCGTTCAGCCTTTTTTTAAATGATTTTCACACATAAACATAGCTATATTTCGCCGATTCAGCATCGTATATTACGTTTAAGATCAAGAATCGTTAAAGAAAAAAGTCGACATGTGTTCGTGTATCTATACACGATATTGTAAGCTAGTGTATGTCGCCGAAACTGAAAATTACGCTAGCAAAAAGTATTGTTGGCAATAATCACGTGTTTCTTCGGCAATATGACAGATAACGTCATCCTGCTGAAGCAACACGTTGCCAACATTTATTTCGTTAGTTGAGACCAAAAAAAACTTTAAAAACATGTTGCCATCCATAGTTAACACAATTCCATTTTGCATTTTCGAATAAATACAAAAAACTATAACCTTCCTGGACGCATTTGTTGTTTCCTCAACGACATGAGCATTTTCAGCTCCACAAATTCGGCAGTTGTACTAACTAAACAATTGATTTGAAATGAACTTTATCACAATAATTTAATTAGAAAAAACAAGGTCAGCCGTTTGTTGCTATACCATCCAGGACGGCAAAGGTGCTATATAATCCATGGTTTTAGGTTCAGGTTCCAGTTCTTGCATCAGCTGAAGTTGGTAACGGTGTTGCTTACTAGCGCACGATTTCGTGGATTGATTTTCATAATAAGTTTTCGAAATTGCCACTCATTGCTGCATTGTATAATGTTCGATGATTACTTTGCTGTTTCTTTACGGTAAGTGTACCTAATCTTAAACGTCAATGCATTTTGTGTGTAAAATGACGGGTAATTTAAAAAAGTGATCTTTTTAGACACCCATTGAAATTTGGAAGAATATTCCTGAAAATAGTAGTTCCGTATTTTCATTAGACAAAATCCTACAAATAACTTATGCCAATTGATCTTTCAATCAGCGATAATGTATACTACGATAAATTAATAAGTAATCCAGAAATTTAGAAAATAATAACGGTGAATTAACAGTAATATGAGAATATAATAGAAATTGATACAGTTATTTAGTAAATACTTTCTAACCAAGAATAACTAAATATACGATATTTCGTAATATATGACCAGACACAATATCTAAATATAAAGTTTAGAAGGTGTAAGTATACACATTGGCAATAGCATTTCAATATTCTATAAATGGAATATTGTAGGTACTAATTAGCTTATTCTGAGAAAAATATGAGAATCTAGTTTGAACAAAAACTTGTGTATATACTATAATATTTTAATAAAAAATATTGCTGTAGATATACACATAATACGAACATTATTTAGCTTCCTTTTTGAAATGCGTTCACACTAATAATAACTATTAATAACGAATACTTGCAGCTCCTTTAAATGTACGATCCTACGTGAATATACATATCACGTAACATTTTAGACCAGTTAAAATCCAATCACGATTTGCTTTTACCGCTAAATCAACGTTAACGACCTGCCTGGGGATGCAATCAATTGCAGCGTTCTTTTTGCGCGGTCCCTTAATGATAATCACCTGGATTAAATTCCGGAAGGACATGTCATGATTTACGAACGAGGATTGTTATGTTATTAAAGTTTTTAAAGCATACAAGCACATAAACATAAAACGAATAAACACTTGAGTTTAGTATGTGCAACTAAATATAATAATAATACACATTTATGTACGAAGGTGGGCTGAAAAGTCTGAAGAATGACGGATAGACAGTTTCAAACTGTTTTTATGATGCCCCGGGAAATTTCTCTAACAATGTCAACTGTCAAATTTCAAATCACTATGTTCATCACTTTTGTTGTGACGACTGTCTAATTGAAAACGCCTTGGAATTTTTGACGCAGTAGAGAGTATTGAAACATGTAATGTCGTTAAGTTCTTCTTCTTGATTAGTTTATAATTTTTTACTCTTGATAAATGGGTTCGTGTATTCAAATATGGTTGGATAACATTAGTAGATAGATAACCATGTAGTGGATATCCGAGACCTACCACTATACCGAATATTGTTAAAAAAATGCATGTTATAGTATTAAAAGATTATCGGATCTATAAACATCTGTAACGAACAACGAAAAGTTGGCTATGTTCGCAAGGTAGGTGCTGCGACTGCTCAGGGTTAATTTAAAAATGGTGCATATGCAAATTTCTCGTGAGTAGAAAATTTTCTAAAAAACGAGGTAGACTTTATTTGTCGATTTATCACCGCAGATTAATTTGGTTCATTATTAACGCCAGAAGCAAAACAATAATCTAAACGATCACATTACAATAGTTCTCTTCACCAAAAGAAGACGATCACCGTGCCATCTGCAGGAGAGATAATGGCTTCCTTTTTTGTAATATAAAAGGTACTTTTCTTGTTCATTACCTTCCAAAGGACCAAACAAAGTCTTGTGGATAAAAAACAAAAAATGATGAAAATCGCATTGCTTGAGAAATCCAAAATTTTTTCCTCATTAATGCAACACGAAGTGCTTTTTATTGAAAATCTATGAAACAATTTCATATTATTATTGCAGCTGCATACCAGTGTCTGCCTAACAAAAGTAGGAAGTATGTATGTTAGATTCAATAATATGCATTCGCTCATATCGATTGACGTTACACCACGGTCGGCTTCTGTCAGACAGACTATTTAGTTCTAATTATCATATATATGTTTCAAGCACTTAAGATACTTATTGTTCTCTGTTAAAGCAATGATACCTATATCAAAAACAAAGAAAAGCAATGTAAAAGTGGAATATCTTATACCTTCAATTTACGAGAATAATTTGGCGAAAAATGAGACACGCGTTTCGAAAAATAATACATTTCGTTCTAATTTGCCTAAAATCTCAAAATGTATAAACTCGAAATTCCGTGTTATATTCGAATTTTTATTTTTTGAAAAATCTTTGGCAAATTTATAACAAACTTTGGATGACAATTTAGTTACTTCCTAACTTTTGATTTGAATATTTCGGCATTGCGAATAAAATATCTAAATGGAAAATTATAAAGTGCATAAACCTGGAATTTGTTATGCAACTGATTATTTATCTACTAGAGAACTAAACATATCCAAAATTTTAACCGATATACAACAAACTTTGGGTGATTTACAATTTTCAAAAGCCGCAATTTGTCGCTGGATCGTGCAATTTAAAAGTAATGATCCAAGCATCAAAAATAATGTGCTTCCAGAACGATCAAAAGCTGCAACAACTGAAAAATGATCAATAAAATTCATGTTATTTTCAATTACCCAGGAACTAATATTAAAACATAAAACATACTTACACTTTTATCATAACAAGGCGATAGCGGTAAAGTTATTCCTCAAAAATTCGCCAATTATTATATCAGATTATACCTCGCACATCTTATTCGCTGTATTCAGCTCGAAGTGACTTCCATCCCCAAACTCAAACTATTACTTAAGAGTTTATTGCAGCAATATAGCAGCAGTACTTTGAGTGTCTTAAGACAGCATTGCAAAAATATAATATTGACACTTTAGCGCTGCTGATACTCTTTAATTCTCGTATACATCAATTTTACTGCAATAATAATTAAGAATATGAGTGGTAAATCATATAAAATATTGTTTTGTTATTTATGAAAGTCATGTTACAGTTAAACGAATGACGAACAGTCGACATAATTATTAAAGAAAATATCAATTATTATCGCATATATCAATCATTTAAACTGCACGCGTCATTTCTTCTACTACAAAATTTAATCCAAAACTTTATAAATTTCCAATACTTTTACCAAATGCAGGGCTCGTCACTGAAGCGGGAAAATTTAAAAAAGATTACAAAAGTGTGTAGATCGTAAATCAATTATTGTTTTAAAAAAATAAATTGGCAAGTCTAACTTAACTGAAAACTATGAAAAACTTTAATGTTAAAATAAATATATATATATATATATATATATATATATATATATATATATATGTATATTGGTCGTTTAATGTGGTTGATATATATATTAATTGAAACTTATGAGTGTTAGGTGTAGAAATGTAAATTAGATATGGCTGTTTAGTATTTTTATGTTAGTATATTACTGTATGATCCGTGAGAATGTTTCTCTTCCAGTATAATTTATCTTTCGAATTTTCTAAAACTGTTTGATGTTCGTATTTATACCACGGGTCAATTGTATGTACTAATTTGAGATTTCTAATATCTCTATGTATTATTTTACAGACATAGTCACTTCGTGTTATATATTCTTCTTGTGCTAAGTTTGTACACGCATGTGTTATATGGTATGTTCAACTGTTTCTGATGTTTTGTGATATTGTCGGCATATGTGTACCATGTCATTTTGTTTTGTAATATATTCATTATAGTTTCTTGTTTTCGCAAACTAATCTGGTCTGAAAAATAATGGCTTTTGCGCAAATATTTCCATTTGTTAGTTGCCTATTTGTCTTTATACAAATATATATATATATATATATATATATATATATATATATATATATATATATGTATATATATTGGGTCTGGGAAAAAGTTCGTGGCGTTTTTTCAGTAAAATTCAACTGGTCCCCGCATGGCGCGTGGACGAATTCATTTAAACCGAATATGCTCCATTATTATCGACAATGTTTCGCCATTTTTTTGGTAGATCCATGATCCCATCGGTGAAAAACTTCTGTGGTTTCTGGTCGAAAAACTGAATCAAGTAGTTTTCACAGGCTTCTTTTGAAACCAACTTAATTCCATTGAGAGAGTTCTGCAGAGATCGAAACAGATGATAGTCAGAGGGTGCTATATCCGGACTGTAAGGTGGGTGCATCAAAACTTCCCAACCAAACTCTCTCAATTTTTGACGGGTCATCAAAGAAATGTGTGGTCGGGCTTTGTCATGATGGAAGACAACACCTTTCCTATTAATCAATTCGGGCCGTTTTCTTTCAATCGCCTGGCGTAATCTCTCTAGTTGTGCACAGTAGAGTTGAGAATCAATCGTCTGACCAGTTGGAAGTAGCTCGTAGTGGACGATTCCCCTCCAGTCCCACCATACACACAGCATCACTTTTTTTGGCGTCAATGTTGGCTTAGCGAACGCTTGTGACGGCTCACCATCCTTTATCCACGATCTTTTACGCTTCCGATTATCGTACGTAATCCATTTTTCATCTCCGGTTATTAAACGTTTCAGAAACGGCTCGATTTCATTCCGTTTCAGCAGCGCATCGCAGATGTTAATTCGGTCAATCATGTTTTTCACGCTCAACTCATGAGGAACCCATACGTCAAGCTTTTTTTTGTAACCAGCTTTGTGTAAATGGTTCAAAACAGTTTTGTGGTCAATGCCTAGCTCCATGCCAATATCGACACTGCTGATATGCTTATCTTGTTGGACTTTTTCAAGAATTTCATCAGATTTTTCAGTGATTGGACGACCGCAGCGTGACTCATCTTTCACATTGAAATTTCCAGAACGAAAGCGAGCGAACCATTTCCGCGCAACAGATTTCGATAAAGTACCTTCACCGTACACAGCACAAATTTTATCACAAGCGTTCTTCCCCTTATCATAATAATATTGCAGAATATAGCGAAATTTGTCATTATTCTTCTCCATTTTCAAGTGCGAATAACTTTCCAACCACTGCACCGATTACAATGTTTCTACGCTCAAACTAACGTTCGGAAGGTCATCTAAAAAACGAGCCCTCGGTGGTGTCGCTGTGACTTGTTGTTCTTTAGTTATCGGCAACCAATGCCATCTATCGGGAAAAACGCCTCGAACTTTTTCCCAGACCCAATATATATATATATATATATATATATATATATATATCCTTCGCCCAGAAGAGATACATCCACAATGGTATGAGAAACAGGTTAAAATAATACCAGTTATAATTTCTACAAATAGAGTACCTCCATGAAAACCTTGAAGAAATATGTCACAATAGGGGGAGTCTACTTTAGTCTGAATTTAAATACAAATATACTAACAAAAATGATAATAACACTCCTAAGATATAAAGCGTCACAAAGTTTGTATTGATTTACCATTTCGTGATGTATAGTAGTACCTCAATATCAGCCGCGTACTGTCCATATACAAACCCACAAATATGTGGGTTAAATAGAAAAGTTTACCGGGGTTAGGCTGATGAGTAAATGAAATCTACCCCATAATAATAATATTGTTTATATGTCCTAGAGTGTACAAATACCAATTACAAGAAAAAACAAAATACTATAATACTGATAGATATTGTGAACAAAAATAATATTGTATCATAATAAGATCAGAGAAAAGAATAAAAAATATATTTATTATAACTACTCAATCTTATCCATATATTTTCATACTAATGATCAACGAACAGGTACATATTAGAAATATGAAAAAATCCAAATAATACTTCAGGGCAGTTAATTCTTCCATGATTTATTTTCCATAGGAAACGTGCGCTATCTTAGGAGTATTAGAGGATATGTGTGAGTTCATTTTATGCCTCTCCAATAGTAAACCGTGTTTAAGTATTCTAAGAAGCAGCGCTAGATTCTTTCGTTGAGGAGTTAAGTAATGAGAAGACCAAAGAACAGATACATGTTCTAACTTCCGCTCCGAATTGAGAGTGCTTTTACTCTTTCTAATCGCAATGTTTTTAAACGAGCAATAGAAGGTGACGTTTTTTTCCACACTAATCACTGCATGTCATCAAGTCCTTTTTTTACACTTTGGACATTCCCATTTGCACGAATATTATTTCTTGTTTCCTAACGAGCTTACAACAAATTCGTTTTTCGCTTCCTTGACAAGTACGCACAAAGTGCGATCGGGCCGATCTTTTGCTGTCATCAGTAGAGATGACTTCTTGATCCCTTCAAATAATGCAATATACAAATAGATGATTAATTGGTAGATTTGTAACAAATTAAAAATGACTCATCACTTGTCTAAAATGATTTCCTATATTCTACGTTGTTTCACGGTCCACTTCTTAATTAGTTTTGCTTTTATAAAGAAGGCTTATTGTTTTTAAAATTTCACAGTTTGTCAAGAAGTATAACCTAATTGTAAACTTTGCTACATACGCTAGCAATTTTAATTTAATTATAGAGAGTTTGTAACAGAACTTATTACCTGATTATACATATTACACAGCCATGGGTTACTAAATAGCGTCTAGGATGGTGCTATACACACGTTATTTGAGAAACTCGCATCTAATTAATCAAAAATTTTTGATTTCAATATTTATTTCGTTCCGACTGTGTATCTATTTATTACATGTCCTGTTTCTTCAGGTACGAGAAAACTTTAACACAACAACTCTGCATGCATTCATTTGAATTGCAATTGAATTTCTCTTAAGTAAACACGATGCAAATTTGCACATATATCAACATGTATAATAATTATCTCGATGGGAAAACTTACAGTACGCAAATTTACAAAATACAAAAGAAGAATAAATAATAGAAATAGTATTTGGCGAAGTAGTGATGTCTAAACAAGTTGTACAAAGGGGCAAGATGGATCACAATATAAATTTCAAAAGAATATGTAAATAGACCTAGAAGCTATTCGGATGAACATTCGTTATAAACCCTAAGATTTCATGGGAAAATTCATGGCAGAAATGAGATTGATTGGTTCAAACAAGCAGAAAATTAATTCGTATAATTACATACCTGATTGTTCACTTCGATTTCACTCTTTTAATAGAGATTGCTCAAAAAGGAATAAAGTTTCTGACATAATATGAGTCATTTACTCAGTAACTCGTTGATTTTTATTACAAAACAACAAATACAAACCACGATATTTATACCTTTCACTATATTTTATTAAACCTATAGAGATGTTCAGAAATACAGTGCCCACAACTATTACAAACTTGCACATTGGTTTCTATTATTTATCTTTAATTATTAAGTAGATAATTAGGAATGTATTGAATTTACTATGTATTAGTAATCAATATATAAAATTTGTAAACATAATAACAATGATAGTGTATTTAAAAATTAGAAAAAAGTATGACTGAAAATTCTTGCCTAGATGTATTGAAAAATACAACCAACAAAGCGAATAATGAAAAATATATATAAATTGAGGCAACTAAAGGTGACAAAATATTTATTAATAATAACACAGCCCAATAAACGTTTTTTGCTGGCAATCTTTTAACTGATTCTAGGAAATGCAGAACTCACAATAGCCGTCAGATTTATTCTAACAGGTGTAGCTTTTGAGATACACTATACTCGTCTCTTTTAGTATAAAATCGTCTTATTTTTTTTCACTTATGTATAGTTCGTGTTATTACTATTATTATTTGCGCAAACTGCCAATTAAATACAAAGAAATATTAAACAAGATGTTTATTTAAAAAGTAGAGAAATGCACATTCATCACTAAGCACTTAACAATTTATTTTTACACAATTTTCTAGCATGAGTTTAGCAAAACAGTCATACTGAAGATACCAACAGTAGCCGGCTATCATGTGGCTATTCCATCTTCGTTGGTATCGATTCTCCAGAGTTTTAATGCCCTGATGGAGTCTTTCCCCCAGATCTTCTTTAAAATAACCTAGTTAGTCATAACAAACTCGAAGTTCAAACATAAACGTATACACAAATTTACAATTCTCTATAATTGAATATATCACAGTGTCGAGAATCCTATTTAGAAAATTAAAAGGTACAATTGATAAACGAGGATATGAGATAGGAAGTGACCGCTACCTCGTAGAAAGTAAAATAGTAATATTGCAAAAATTAAATGCAGCTGTGAAAAATAATATGAAATATTGCAAAAAAAAACATGTAAATACAAATTAAGAAAAGAAGAGATACTAGAAAAATCCAAGGAATGTAGAGTAAAAATTGGAAATATATATGAACCATATAAAAGAATATGACATACAATCAACTTCGATAATATTTAAAAATAATTGTTACGAAAAGCAAAAGAAGCTTGTGTAATAAAAACAATAAAAAGGGTAGCCAAATAAGTAGCATAGTGCTCAGAAGAAGCGAAATAAGCCGCAAAAGACAAATAACAAACTTGGAATAACTATTTAAACAAAAAGCAATAAAACCACATTCACGACTAATATTAAAATACAAGGCTACTAGCAAAAACAGAAATAATTTCTGCGATGAAAGAATTGTAAGAAATTTGAACAAAAGATGGAAGAAAATATTAGTCGAAATCAGAAGTTGTTTTACAAAGTTCTGTAAAGGACAGAAGAAAAGACAATAAGAGAATCATCTATATTAGCATATCTTTATTAATATATATTTAGAGAATTTTAAGGGACAGACTAAAATTTAAAACCGAATAACGTCTAAACGAGGTATAAAGTAGTTTTAATACAGAAAGTGCAAAAATTCATACACATAATTTACTTTAAATCAGATGAGTGAGAAAAGAATAGAAGCAGTTGAGACAATATACCTATGCTTTATAGACATTCAAAGCATTCGTAGGAAAATAATACATAAAAGGCATTAAAGAAGTAGAGTATAAATTAGAAAATAATTCATAATATAAGAAAATTATATGCAAAAACAACGGACTATATAAAAACTGGAAACAGAGTGTCACCAAGAATCACATTATATCTGTCCATATATATTTACTATGATAATAGACGATATAATAAAGAAATGCAATAGCAGAGTAAAGAAAATATAATGGGGATACTTTTTTGCAAATAACTTGGTTTTGATGAAAAAAAAAGATTTGCAGTATAATTTAAACGTCTACTACGAAAACGATAAATAAGAAATTTAACAGGCATTGGTTTTGTAAACAAAACCTGTGGCAGTAGCGAGAAAAACCTGAGAAAGTACGTATCGCAGATTAAATGAAGCTAGGAGAAGTTAAATAGTTAAAATACTTGGCGGCAACTGTGACCGAGGATTGGAAAATGGAAACAGTATGTAACAAAACAGTATAAAACTGTTTTAGCTAAACAAATTAGCATTCGATAAAAAAAATCCTGAGTAATAGAATTAAAGGGAAAATACATAAGTCAATAATCGAGAATATATTATAATTCACTGAAATCTAAAATCTTATTAGAGGACAAATTACTACACAAAAACACAAATATGTACATAATTTCGAAATATCTTGGAATTATTATAAAAATTTAAGGTATGAAGAATAGAGAAACTTTGTCGATTCTTAATCAATTAAGGTTAACACCTTTCCACGATAATTTTCGAATTCCGTATACGTATTTCAACAACTAAGATGTCGTCATCAGCGAATAATGAATCACAGTGTCGTACCTGGAACCACGGCAAAACCTGCACAGACACAAAGCCCGTATCAGACTTACACTGTCGAAAGCCGATAACAACTTAGTTGTCGAAATACGTATACCGAATAGGAAAATTATTGTGGAAAAGAGTTATATTAACCCAATTGATTAATTTATTCAACCACAGTCTCCATTAAAATTTACCTTCTAAAATATTTTTAGTTAGGCTAAATAACAAAGCACTCTCTTTGGAGATAAAAATATCACAGACCGTTAAACCCAATAGAATATTTTATTTAATTGAATACAGTCGATAGCTTTCCTCCAATATACATATGCATGTTTTTTGTTTGAACCCTTTTGTAAAGATGTGACTTCTTTTTGTCACGTCCTTATATAAGTGTACCCACAAAAAAAGACGGTATAAGTATGTTAATTTTAAAAATATTTGTGTGATTGCAAGTTTAACAACACAGGCAAAAAATACATAATAAAATAAAAATTTTAAGAGGGAATATATTAAAATGGAAAAGTACATATACATATATTTCTAGTATTATTCTACTTCTAGAATGTTTTTTAATTAAGTTAGTAATTAGTTGAATTTGATGGAGCCTGTGGTTGATTGACTTGATCAATAAGGTTGATATATAACCCCTTTCCACAATTAACTATTTGTAAATTCTGTATACGCATTTCGACAACCAAGTTGTCATCATCAGCAGATAATTTCAAAGTGTCGCACCTGGTAAAACACGGCGAAAAAATTGTACGAAAACATAAACACCGTTGAAAACCAAGATGTGCACATCTTGGTTTTCAACGGTGCGGATCGCGTACGGAGTTTATGTTTTCGTACAATTTTTTCGCCGTGTTTTACCAGGTGCGACACTTTGAAATTATCTGCTGATGATGACAACTTGGTTGTCGAAATGCGTATACAGAATTTACAAATAGTTAATTGTGGAAAGGGGTTATATATCAACCTTATTGATCAAGTTAGTAATTATTTGTATTTATGTGAAAGAACATTTATAAAATTAAATAATTAATAAGTTATTTTATGGGTTTAATATACACTAAAAGAATTAATATATGTAATATATTAATTCAAACGAAAAGGAATTGCATTACGTTTGGAACGTATTTAAATAATTAATAAGTTATTTCATGAATTTAGTTTACACTAAAAGAATTAATACACCTAATATTAATTTAAATCGAAAGGAATTGCATTACGTATGCAATGTATTCACTTACTCTAGAATCCATTGTTGAAAAGAACGGCTTAGTAAAGTGTTTCTATTAGCAAAAGGGTTAGAGAAATTCATCCGTATGCGTTTTATCCCATATATTTTTCGTTGTGTTGTTGTTCTCTCTAGTCTTTGCTTGATTTATGAATTACGTTCTCTATTATTCAAATGTAAGGAAGTATTTTATATCATGGTCACCTGCGATGCGGGTTCATTCTATCCCACGAACCCTTTTGTTACGGGTCCGCCGCGTTCTTGATCTTACACATACGATGTGAGGATTTAGGCGATATTTTAATACCATACTGGGTAGATTATATCCGTCTTTGATATTTATGTATGCGGAAAGGTAAAAATTTATTTTAAATTTAAATACTTTGCCTGCACATTTTAGTAGTTGCGTTAGATATAAATGTGTTCATAAAGTAAGTGTAATGTATTATATTATTGAGTAATTCTTCCATTACATTATAACGATTTTATTACTTTTCATGTTTTGTGCAGTCTTCACAAAATAAAATAGTTTTAGCCTAAAACAAAAATTCCACTTTAACACAGCTATTAATTAATTTTAAGTTTGCAACTCGAAATATGTTTCGATAAATATCGTGATGATATTTTTAAAAGTCAAAATTGAAAAGTTTTTTAGTATTTTGTTTTGAAACTATAACTATATATTTCCATGTACTTTGAAATACGTACCTTTTTAACTTCTTATGCAGTTTATATGAAAGAAATTTATTTCTGGCGAAGATCAAATATCGAGTTTTTAATATGCAACGTAATTTATCTACATACTCACTAAATCCTTATTTATTACATATAATCTATCAGTAATTTTACTTGCCCGCCCGTGGTAAGACAGCGCATATCTGTACAGCTTTTAAGAAAGATAATTAATCTCGCATTGGTAGCAATTACTAATGTGCTCTGCAGGTCTTGCAACCAAAGACTAAACATTACAATTTTATTATTACATAATCTACAAACATTCTAAAGTATTTAATAACAATATCTCTCCATTCGTTTCGATTTATTGTACTAGTTCTCTTCTTGTATTCTTTCCGGTCATTTTCATTTTGACCCTTCTCCCCCTCGTAATATTTCTACATATCCGAACCCCCTAATCTTTGTGATTTACTGTATATGGATAATCACGTTTTCTTAAAACAATTCTTCTATTTATTTGTTTGTTTTCTTTTCCAAATTTTGAACAATTTTGCAAAAGTTTTCGAGCAAGTAATTTATCCAATATACAATGAAACTCGAGCTCATATATCCGAATATATAATATAAGAATTTTGATTCCATGTTCCCGTATATAATTCAATATTTAGACCACCATACCAAGACCATAATTTTTCTAAATTTTTTACACGCTTTTTTATAGATCACCGGCTGATAACTCAGTGATAAATCACTGTCGGGGGGGTTTCGGGTTCAAGTCCGATGGCTTGCTGTCTGGAAAAGTTTGTCGTGGTTTCCCATTCCTTTTTGGCGAATGCTAACAGACACGAATCGTTAGACATGGATGTAATAACTCATGGTCTGTCAAAGCACACTGTAATTGGCGTTAAGCTGTTGGGGAATTTGAAGACATGAATTATTATTGTTATTATTGTTATTATTATTATAATTATTATTATTATTGTTATTATTATTATATATTTCCAAGTTGCGGAAAAGCATTACTGCATTCGTACCATTCTAATTGACACAACTTATGCAAATTCACTTCGAGGGTGCCTTAAAGTTAACGTTATTTATTTTGTTTATTAATGATTTGTTGTCCATGTAAAGAAGTTTTCGATAATCAATCATGTTGTAACTTTTACCTACATCTTCTTTCAGGAACTTAGCAACTGAAATGTCTGTACACATTCTTGATATATGTATGTATGTACAGACATAACAAAATTCAAGTATGTACACTAATTAAGATTTCATTTATTTTTTCTCCCGGGGTGATACATATAGAGGAAAAATAAAATAATATATGTATATATATATATATATATATATATATATATATCATAAAATATTTATAATGTAATGAAGAATTTAGAAATAAGGATTAGTTCTTAAATTTAAAAACTATTTAAATAATTTTATTAATGGAACTTCGATTTTCTTTTATTATTAAGATTTGCGTTGTATATTTATATATATATATATATATATATATATATATATATATAATTCGATCTTTTTATTATTAAGATAATAAAAATCTTAATAACGACAGAAAAAATCTAATTTCCATTAACAAAAATTATTTAATTAATTTTTAAATTTTAAAATAATTCTTATTTCTAAATTCTTCATTAAATTCTGAATATGTTAGGTAGCAAGTTTTAATATTATATATGTGTAATTTTCTTGAAAATTTCTAACCTATTGTTCCCTTTTGCCTGTAAATTCTAATTAAATAGTACACATTACTTATTATTTCTTTATCTAAACTTTCATTTATGTTTTTAGATATCTTTTCCTTTTAATGAAAAAAATAATTTTTTTACACATTGGTCATAACTTTAAATTAGGTAACTTCTACAATATTGGTTTAATCATCTTACTAACAATTATTTAACAACAGTAAGTATTGTTTCTCACATTATATATGATTCTTAAATTTTTTAGCTTTAACTATTAATTATGCCTATCATCTGTATATATTTAAATATAAGAATCCTATGTTAACATTAACTTCTCACTTAATTTGTGTATATTTTTATATTAGTTATGTGATATTGATACGTAATATGAAGAATGATGTCGAAAAGGCGTAGATGTGGAATACCAACCAAGTATGTAAAAATACTGTTTTTTTCTTCTTATTGTTCTTTTTTTCTTTCTATTCGATTGCAAATATTGTAAACACGAAAGACAAAGACTTCTTAAAGACGGATGTATCTGGTGATAAGACGATCATCAATACGATCCAAAGATAAGACAAAATTTTATAATTCGGCGGCCACTGCGACCTTTATATCTCTTGTGAATCTCATTTCTCTCTGGAGTTTCTTGGCTGCTATACAAATGCTTATTTAGGTTGGCTTTGATTTCGACCATTTTAACCTCTGTGTAATATTAGCCTTGTTGAAGAGAAATTTTTTTACATTAACCGAAGGCATTTAACGGCGAACAAATTAACATTAACAACATTAATTTTACATAAATAAAAAGAAACTTTCGTTATACATATGTTTTTTATACTTAGAAAATCCACTATTAAAATATTAATATTGCGATGGACGAACAAACACATGAGGAAGAACAACAGAATAAAAGCTGCATATACAAATGAAGCATCATTGGGATCCTCTTCGCCTTCGCTAGATAGAGTCTAGCAAAATGTATTGATCTTTTTATTCATCTTATAATAATATGACACAAACTACGGATCAAGTAAATTCATATTTAAGAATACTAACGATGAGAGTTTCATGACATAAAAAATAGTGTGTAAATGGCCACTATGCTCAAAAATATATACTTTCAAATATGCGGCGAAATTATGTCTAACAAAATGAACAAATTGGCTTGAAATAGCTCCAATTTTGTTGTAGATGTTTCTCATAAGCCTCTACAAATTTCTAAATTTATTTGCTGACACTATGATTTTTAAATAATCCTAGAGAAATGAATCCATAACTGTAATATTAAGGAATCTTGAAGGCCAAGCAAGGGGGGCCTTGAAATTAGTTTTTTCTTAAACGACTCCTGCAAAATGTTGATATTTATCCTATCAGCGCGGCTAGTTGCACCATTTAGATGAAATCAAAAATTTTGTTGCAACTCTTCCTGAATTTGCGCCAAAAGGATAAGAAATTTCAGCATAACGAACAGAATGAATATCGTCATGCTGAAATTCGAGAGTATTAGACTGACTCCCTATCGCAGCGCGCCTAGTTGCACCATTTAGCTGAAATAAAAAATTTTGTTGCAACTCTTCTTGAATTTGCCGCAAAAGGAAGGGAAATTTCAGCGTAACAGAAATTAACAGAGCAGAATTAATATCCCCATGCCGAAATTTGTGAGTATTAGCCTGACCCCTGTTACGTATTTTGTTAATTAACACCACCTTTAAGATGAAAATGGGCTTTATCTCTCACGGACTAATAATTTTCAATATTACAATCATTACAAAAGGTCATAAAAATTCGACAAAATATGTCACTTAATATTTTCTTGCTCACTGAGCTCCTGATCTACACTGAGTTTCTAGGAGAGAAATTTCAATTCTTTCGGCATTCTACGCATGTTCTGATAAAGTTGACTGACCAATCTTATTGGCCTAGTCGTAATCGCAGTTTTTACTCTTTCTTCATTAATAGCATTATATACTAGACGTGATCTGCTGCTCTATTTTTTTATCTTCCACTTGCCCTCCATTTACTAACGCAATATGTGATAATTACGCAGTGCATACCACATGACGCCGAAAACATCTCTAAACAACAAAAATTGAATTTCATTCAGTAAATTTCTCAACATAAAACACACGATGCCCTTTTGGTTGAGTTTTCCATTTTCATGATTGTAAAAGTTTGTAAACAAAATTATAAAGTCTTCTCTTTCATTATAAAAATCTACTATAGTAAGTGGAGTACTTACTATAGTAGATTGACATCATTCTAATAAAAAAAAGTGATCAATATATTTACCCGGACATTGTGTGATGTATGATAAAAATAATAATAGTAATAATAATAATAACTAGTATTATTAAACGATTTTTCCGAAGCATTTTTGTTAAACTACTAGCCAATTAAAATAGTCTGTATCATAATTTACACTTAAATACCATTACATTTTTTTCTAATGTGTTACTTCTTTAACATTTAGCTTGAAAAATCGAGACAATAAACATTATAATAATCTAAAAACAAACAAAACACGTATATATCGACTAGATGAAAGTACCTTGATATTTCTCGTAATACGAGTAAATTCCTATCTTATGAATAGTACTTTCCAGACGATAATAAATTAAATTTTACTAGAACGTTGGAAATAAATTAACTTTAGCAGAAATTATTAGAAAACTTCAACTGCGGACGGATATAGTCTTAAAACGTGAGAGAATTGCATTTTAAAATCACCTAGAAAATTCCGTATGCATAGGATCCTGCGAATATTAAAATTCGCTTTGTTTCAAAACTCAATCTCGCAATACAAGCTTAATGTAAATATAAGAAGTAATACCGGGAGCTTGATTTGACGGCTCATACCGCCTCTGTCAGTCGCCTGTTTCTTGAGGAGATTGATTTTAATAAGAAAGCAACAACTAGGGGAGATGCGCGCGCGAGACAGCTATGAGATTCCGGTTATAATAAGAAGCAACACATCAACCATCTAGAAATTCCTTTAAACCGACAAAAGTTCCTTTAGTAAAAAAAGAATTAAATAACTCAAATATAGTTGATAATTTCACATTGGAAAATGAAATACTATGGATGATTCGAATTTTTCACATTGCTTTAAAATTAAACATTTATGACATTCTATATATGTATGCATGTAAGATATTTTTGTTCTACATGTACATACATAATATGTAACTTGTACAATCAATTTACAAAGCCGAGTAAGATAGGCTATACATTATACGCATGTATGTACGTACATATTTTCAAAGAATTTTCGAATGAATGCGGAGAATTGGTATTTATCTTCTTTCGAAAATTACTCAATGAATTATTGATAATCGCGTGGTTTTAGTTGAATTTAATTTTTTAAAGGAAATTCAAATTACATTACAACAGTACTAATATAAGAACAGAAAAGTAAAAGAATTTAAAGCATTCTAAACTTTTATTTATCAAAAATAAATACTGCTTAAAGTATCATATATATTGTATATACATATATAAGTATATGGTACATACGAAGTGTGGCAATTAAATAACGAGACTGGTGTGAGAAATGTTGTTTATTGCAAATAAACCTATATTTAACTTTTATTCACTTCAACATACTCTCATCACCTATCTATACAACGCTGTATAGGTGTCTTCTATTGTTCAGTACAATGCTGTAGTTCATCAGTTGGCAGCCTCAACAAGTCTGTCGTTTCAGCTATTACATGTTCAACAGATTGAAAATGTGTTCCCTTTAATTCACTTTTCACTATTGGGAACAGGTAGAAGTCATATGGTGGAAGATCTGGCGAATACGGAGAATGATCAAACACAGCAAAGTGCTTGTCCGCTAAAAATTACTTCACAGAATCCACGAGTCGTTCTTCCGCAAATCTGGTGTTCTCTTCCTTACTCTTTCCCACAGCTTGATTAAACTTCTTTGTGGTATTTCTCATTAACGGTTTAACCCTCTAGCACCTAGTCAGTCATGATAACACCCTTGATATAAAAAAAACGATAAGCATTGCCTTCACTTTCGAATTGCTCATTCGCGCTTTTTTCTATCTTAGCGATCCGGCGGCCTTCCAGTGCATCACATTTTTTGTGAGCAAGTCTGGTTCGTCTGTGAGTCATTCCAAGATGTCAGAGCAAATGTTCATCCGATTGCCTTTTTTTTCCTGAGGTTTTTCGGCACCATTCTTTGCAACTTTTGTCATGTTCAATTCATCATGCAAAATGTGACTTAATATTTCTTTGTTAAAGTTTACCATATCGGTAATTACCCGAATGCTCAGACGCCAGTTTTTCTGCAAAATTTCTTTAATTTTCTGAACGTTCTTTTCAGTTCTTGCAGTCACAGGTTGAACAGGACGTTCATCATCTTCGACCTCTTTCCGACCTTCAGAAAACCGTTTGTGCCATTCAAAATCTCGCGCACGTAACATAACGTTATCACTAAACACTTTCTTTAATATTTATAAACCTTCTGTTGGCGATTTTTCAATTTGACAAGGAATTTCATATTAATTAACTGTTCGATTTGTGTGTCAACCATTATCACGGTACTACTAAGTAGTGTCATCTACAATTAAAGCTCGAAAGTAAACTAAAGCAGGAAGAGAGACGAAACTATGTATTGTTGCTTGAGAAGTACCAAAGTCAAATCGAAGTCAATTACATTCCAATTACAGGCTCGCCCTGAGCGACTGTGCGATGGAAGGAGCGCAGTCTTGCTATTTAATTGCCATACCTCCTCGTATACGAGGGTGATTCATATATGTGCAAGTTACATATTATATATATGTATGTGTACAGTAATGAAACGAGCCTGTAATTCTCAAACAATTATTACACAAAATATGTTGAGCGTATATTCTTATTCGATGCGATCCGTTGCGTTGTTGTTCAAATATACTGATACGGTCACTCATCGCAAACGCTGATGTTTATCTTTGCAATCGATGGTGATTGATTTGTTTTAATGATTTTTAAGTACATGTACCTTTTGGGCATCCACTGCATTGTTCATCCAATATGCTACTCCGGATACGTTTAACTTTAAACGTTCATTATTTTATGATTATAATTAATATATAATGGTTTCCGTAAACAGATTCCACCTCAACATTGATTTCATAGTTCATTGTGTGCATTAAAACAAGAACTCAATCACTGATTAATTCTTTAGCTTTCCATGTTTTAAAACAAACTAAAAACAGTTCACTTTCTATTTAAGTAACAAACCCCTTTATGATCAGCACGAACGAAAATTTTTGAAGTACTACTACGTTAGAAATAAATAAAATTTTTATTGGTGCTTCCTTCTTTCGTCAGTCTCACTAATTACTAATCCGCCCTCGTACTTTCTATATGAACATATCTCGGTTCATCGAGTTTAATATTTAGTTTCATTTAAGCAGTATCAGTGAACAATTCCAATTTCAGTTATTTATTTAATCAAAGCTAATATTAATTAACCCCCGTCGAATAGCACATTAAAAATAAATTTTATGTAAAAAAGTTAATGGAGACATGCGTTTGAGGAAAATGTGGCAAAAGCTTTAAGTAATTGATCTAAAGAAAGACAATGAAGAAACTTCTTGCCTTTCCAACGGAAAGAAAAGCAAATGCGGTATACGTTGTAGAAAAATCGTAATTACTTTATTGATAGTATAAGGAAAATAACATCGACAGTATACAAGAAGATTTCTAAAGTGAGAGATAATATTAAAGCATAGATAATTTTCTATTTTTGCTGTAATATTACTGCAAATAATTAGAAAATCTTTTGCGCATTGAAATAAAAATAGAGCAGGTGGCAAAAGAGTAGTTAGGTCATTGCTTTCAAAATAATAGAGTAATATAATTTCAATCATGTTTCTGAAGAGTACATTCATTTGAAACTTGTTTGAATCTAGACTTGAAAAATGGAAAATTAGAGAAAAGAAATAAAATTGTATTAGTTTTTTTATGATTTAAAAGTAATTTTCGAAGCAATTGATCGAAGTCTACTATTAAGAAAGTTATGCAGCTGTGAAATTAGAGGTATTGCTCTCATGTGCATACATGAATACCTGGACAAAGGAATGCAAAAGACTACATTTAAAATTCAAGCATCTGAAGCAAAACGAAGTTAGTTTCTAATTTCTAGTGTTTTTTGGATCAATTTCCACTGTGGCTCTTTTTGGATCAACTATTGTATAGACATAAGAATATAAGCACATAAATTTTGCAAAAAAAATTTATGATTACTAAAACTAAATAAATTTCTAACAAATAATAACCGAAGCGTAATGCCCTAATATTTATTAAATCTCCTCTCTCTCTCTCTTTTCATAATACGATCACATGTTTAGAGACGCTATCAATTAAATTAATAAATACCTATATTTTGGTCAACTTTTTGTCAGATTTCTTTGAAAACTTTGCAATACTTCATTGCATAGTGTCGAGTATTGATTTTTTTTAACTGACGTTCCATATGGACCCAGACATGTTCAACTGGGTTCGCGTTTAGACTTTGAGCCGAAACGTTAACACAATCGAGACATTGTGAATCATTTTGCTCTTTCTATCTGATTGCTATTTTTGCAATGTGACAAAGGATGTTTTCTGCTTAATTTAATTAATTAGTCAGTACTCAGAATTAATCATATAATCGCCCTACCTGACCATTATCCGAGAATTTCTAATCAGCCTGTATAATATTAGGAATATGGATAATTTTTGATTCCTATTGCGTACAAAGTTATCAACACTAAATAGCTTTTATTATAAGACATTGAAGTTCTTATGACAATATCAGGTAGTGCTAAACAGGTCAATAACTGAAATTTATTTAAGGAATATTATAAAAGCCTGGAAAAATAAAAATAACAGTCCAAGCCCAAATCATGTTTGCCCGTACTAGTCAGTACGGGTTTCAAAAATTCGTAATGTCCCACGCCACTCTAGCCCCACCAACACACAGCATTATTTTGCGACCAAAACGATTTGATCTTGGAATCGATGGGCCGTCTTCGCCAGACAATAATCATGTTTTTTTCGCTTAGGGTTTTCGAAATAAATCCATCTTTCATTACCCGTCACTATTCGATTCAGAAATGACTTCCTATTATACCTTTGAAGCAACATTTCACAGATGATTTTTCGATTTTCCATTTGCCTATCATTCAATTGATGTGGCACTCATTTTTCCATTTTTTGAATTCTTCCTATTGCCCATAATTGGTTGCTAATCGTTTCTTGGACTATATTTAACGCTTCTGCCGATTATTTTTGAGTTTGGGTTGGGTCTTCATCCAATAACCCCTGCAGTTTCGCATCTTCGAACTTTTTCGGTCTACCAGAACGTTCTTCATATTGCATATCGAAATCACCACTTTTGAATTGTAGAAACCACGCCTCACATGTTTTTATGGTTGGTGCATGCTAGCCGTAAGCTTCTACCAGCAAACAATGACTTTCAACGGCTTTTTTCTCTTGATTAAATAAGAAAAGTGATGCGTGCAAATGAACTTTTTCAGGCACGAAACTTTACATTTTCAAAGAGGTATAAATCTATGACATTGTTATCTTCGCAAAATACTTTGTATAGCTGAATAATACTAATTTATATATTATATCAATTAATAATTAATAGTACAAAACCAACATTTTCATATATTACTCAGTATATTCAACTATGTTGTTCTATTTAAACATATAGATTCAGACTGAGTCGAAAGTCGTTAACATTTTCTACATAACTTAATTAAAAAATATCGTAAAAGATGATGCCGGATAGTATCGAAACATGCCAAGATTGGCACACTTACGACAGCGTGTGCTGTTCGACCATTGGTTCAACTATGTATTATATGGCGGTTTTTGATTATTTTGAGGACTCTTTATTTCCACTCATATCGTAGCTGCTTATTGCATTCGTTCAGTCAGTCAGTATTGAGTTTTGTAACAAGCATCATGTCCACAGAATTAATTAAGTACTAGAAAAGATATATTTTTAGGATGTATGTCATCAAATATCGGGATCCGAACTTCCGTCAAATCTCCAAGTTCTCGAAGTTCTATTATATAATATTTGCAAAATTAAATTAATGGTCTGCGAACAAGTAAATCTCGTCATTCGTGAATGTCTTATATTTTCCTTGAAAAGTACAAATAACTACGAAATCATTATCTAACTATGTGAAAAAACTTTTGGACTTGTATCAACTTTGGAGGGACCTGCAAAAAGAAGCCAAAAAATTCAATATATTTACTAATGTAAAGAAAAGTAAAAACCGTAAAGAAAAGTTTCAAAGTAATTTGGAGAATCGCTTTGATATTGCACACGGAGATGCATTTCAGTTAATGGGAGACAGGACCGTCTAGTTACTTAACTGAAGTCGATCGAAAATTTGCTAAAAAAGAGAGAGACAAAGGGTGTTAGAAGAAGAAATTCGGCCATTGGAATATTTTTCTTCAACTTCATTGGCAGTATATAATTTCAGAGTTTCAAATATAGCCTACATGCAGTTCAGTTGGGGATGTTGCAAATTCATGAGAGAAGTTGTCAAATACGACAGAGAATACACAATTTATTGCGAAACGATGTAGAAAACTCACCTCTGGAATTAAAATTTCGGGTCAGAATTTCATCTTCCAACAAGATAATGACCCAAAACATACTTCTAAACTATGCTGCGAATATTTGCAGAAATTGAAGAACGACGGAACCATAAAAGTTATGGTGTGGCCTCCCCAGATTCCCGATTACACCCCATGGAGTTGCTGTGGGAAGAACTTGACCGATAGTTGAGAAAATCGGCCACCATATCTGCTGTTATATAATAATAGCCGAAGCGTAATGCCCTAATATTTGTTAAATCTCCTCTCTCTCTCTCTTTTCATAATACGATCATATGTTTAGAGACGCTATCAATTAAATTAATAAATACCTATATTTTGGTCAACTTTTTGTCAGATTTCTTTGAAAACTTTGCAATACTTCATTGCATAGTGTCGAGTATTGATTTTTTTTAACTGACGTTCCATATGGACCCAGACATGTTCAACTGTTGTTTGTTGATGTTTTCTGCTTAATTTAATTAATTAGTCAGTACTAAGAATTAATCATATAATCGCCCTACCTGACCATTATCCGAGAATTTCTAATCAGCCTGTATAATATTAGGAATATCGATAATTTTTGATTCCTATTGCGTACAAAGTTATCAACACTAAATAGCTTTTATTATAAGACATTGAAGTTCTTATGACAATATCAGGTAGTGCTAAACAGGTCAATAACTGAAATTTATTTAAGGAATATTATAAAAGCGCATGCAAGACTTAGTTACATAAATTTGTACATATACTTTGTTATTTTAAAAACCATCTCCAGAATTACTTACTATTACTAAAAAGAGCAATTATTTAGTGCCAGTACTTTTGATAGATTACAGAAAGTTATTCTATTTCGATGCCCCTTAAAGCCTGGAGATATATTATACATAAGTCATAACGTAGGTTTTCACAAGCGCTTAAGAAAAATGTAATTTTCTCTCTAATATTAAACAATTTCTCAGTAAATCACATATCAACTATATATAATCAAACATTTTATTTCTTCTAGTTCTTGGCTCGAGGAATTATAGTATAGGCAGCTTTAAAATGGCAATGTATATATTATTTGTATAACAAACCATATTTTATTTCAAGTATTTTTGTGCTTTTTATTAAACAAATATATTAAAAACAATGGAAATATCGACAATAATAGTCTACTAATAGTAGTAAATGCAAAACTAAAAATTTTAAAATTTTTTAAAATTTCCCCTATTTGTTTTTTAACTATTTGCAGATATTTGAAGTAAACTAAATTCTAATGTACACTGTAAAACTACAAAAGTATTATATTTTACATAACGTCTAATAAATAAAGATCGGGACCATAGAATGAATTGGCGAATTAATTAAAATTTTTGCTTAAATTAATAAAGAAGGGGCCACAACTTGAACTTACTGTTAGAAAACTATTATAAATATGTATAAAATTATATTCAAACCTCCTTTCAATTGTCGAGAAGAGAACTATTACAAAAGAAGGAGGTAAAAAATATAAACCCTACACTACGCTCAATTGTAGACCGTAGCTGTAGTTCGGTATTAACCTCCGAATAATATTACTATTTGTATGGTTGGCTGTAGTGCTAGTTGGACAATAAAATGTAAATATGAATACGTGTTTAGAAGATAAGAGATATTTTAGCATTTTTTTTCAAAAGTGCAGATGTGAGAATGCAGGTTTACATAATATTTGAGTTTTCAGGTGCCATTTTATTTATGTATGGGCAAAATTTTTTTACTCACATGTAATACATTAGTTTAATAGCGTAATAGCATGTTATTTTGATGGCGTACATATAACATCTCTTGCTTATTTGTTAATTTAGAAGTTATTTGATTTTTAAAGTTTATTAATTTCTAAACATTTTAATAAATTTAGTTTATTTCCTTTACTTTACCATGGTATATATGCATTATTTTACACTCATAATTTGATATATCATTATTATTAATTAATTTATAAGTGAACGAAAAATCCTTTTTTCTATTTACCCAGAGTTACTATTCTCTAATATACGTTTTTCAAAAGATCTTCCTATTTATTCACAATAAATATTTGGACATAGTAATATATATAGACTCTTCACCCTCTGTTATTACAGATTTTATCAAATTTACTTTTAATATATTTCGAAGGGGTATTATTCATTTTAAATGCTTCTTATAATTTTTTTTCTTTAAGATTTTGCTAATTAAATCATTATAGGCCCAATGTAAGTAATTAATTTCTATTTATTGGTAAAATTCTTTTCCATTTCTGTTTTTCTGTTTTTTAAACTAAAATAATATTTACTATTTAGGGAATATAACCACTATTATTTGTAATCTGTTATTATATTTTAATTATTTTTCAAAATTAACCTTTAATATAAGTATTAACGTGTAATATAAGTATGTTAATGAATCTATAAATTATTGTATTGTATGTGGATAACTTATATTGTATCTGATGTGTTGACCTATCGTATATTTGTAAATCCTTCCTTCTGGTAGATTGGAAACAAAATTAACCGCCTGCGTAGAATATCTGAAAAAGTGGGTCTTAAAATTAATAAAGGCAAAAAAGGTTATGCGCTTGAGTAGCAAGCAACACAGGAAGTGAAGGAAGAGAAAGTAGTTTCTGAAAACATAGAAGGGGTGAAGGATTTTGCACATCTTGGAAGTATAGTATTAAGAGAAGGAGGTGAACAAGAAGATATAATCTCACGTATTAGAAGAATACGGAGTATGTTTGTCAGATTAAATGAAATATAGCGGCTCAAGAGTATTAGTGAACAGACCAAACTTAAAAGTTTTTTGGTCAATGGTTAAATCAGTTTATGAAATATAAATATAGCGGCTCAACAGTATTAGTGAACAGACCAAACTTAAAAGTTTTTTGGTCAATGGTTAAATCAGTTTATGGTCAGTTACAAAAAAGCATGAAACATAAACTTCATGTATTTATAAATAGATGCTTTAGAAATATATTCAAAAAATTGATGGGCAAAAACTATAACCATTTAAGGACTATGATATAAAATACGAAAGCAGAAACATAATACGAAATTAGGAAAATAAAATTAGGATGGCTGAGGTAAGTGTTTAGGAAAGAAATATAAAATTACGTCATTAGAATCAATAGGAAGGAGAAATTTTGAATGTCTAAGAGAAATTCTAAAGTCTATATTGAGCTGTTTAACACATATTTTTACAAACACAAGGGCTATGAATAGCCATTTCAGTTAAATAGTACTCCTGTTTCAAAGGACGATACGCTTAATTATTTTATAAATTTAGGATGCACTATTGCATAAAAAGTATAAACAAATAGGACTTCGAGGATGTCAATTTTAATTTAAAAATTACTTAACATTCTCTCTAATATGCAGTAAAAAACTTTATTTTTTCACTGAGAGTATATTAAATTCTACCTAAATTAATTTTAATTTAATCACTAACATATATAAAATAAATGTATCATAGATGTCATACATTGTATTCTAATGACTTATAACGTCGTTAAGTATTATAATTACAATTAGCTCTGATTCAGATGGGTACACATCGAAACTAATAACAGGTATAATAGCACATTAAATTTGAATTATTAACTACTTTCTTTATGTATCCTGCTCCATTTTAAAATATTTGGTTTTAGTATATTATCAAATAAGTTACAATTAGTTGCTAGAAGTACTAGAATTTCCTCCAGGACATTAACATTCCTTTTAATAGCAACGAATAAAGTTAACGAACTTAATTTAGAATATTACAACAATGGTATTCTGTCGTAAAAGCAATGCATTCAAACATTCTTACCAATTTTTCTCTATCAATTTCTCTACAATCCATTGTTTGAATTTTCAATAGACTCAAAGCTTACCTACCATTGTTTTTTTGTTAGCAGAATGAGGAAGCTGAAAATATGTCTGGCAATTTGTAAACACTTCTCTCTATTTAGAAATTACAGACACAAATTATACTAAAAGATGAATACCTTCTCTCTATTAACTTATAGCTAAAACATAGATTCCATGAAAACATATAAGATATATTATCTTTAAATTTCTAAAATTGCAATAGTCATATTGACACATTTTTATTAAGGTTCAAATCACCTAGTCTGCCGCTGTATGTCGAACGAATTTTCAGGCAATTATATTATATACAATTTATTTTAATAACAGTTATTTATTGAAAGATGGGAACGAAAATTAAAAGTAAATAAAATGATAATACTTTTCTCAACTTAGTAAAACTAAACATTTTAAAATATATTTCAATTATTTTCAATACTAACAATATTATAAGCGCCATCTATAACTATTTATAGAAGTAGACAATAACATAATGAAATCGTAATTTAAAAAAAGCAATTAAATTTAAATAAATATGAATAACACGCATTGTTTAGATGTACCGAATTATTTTTATATTTAAAAATATATATTTTAATATGAATGTATTATTAACGAATTGAAAAATATACTATAATGTTCTAAAATCAATCAGAACTATAAGATATTTTACATAGACATAAAAATGTATTTGTTTTTATAATATACTTATTTAGTGTAACTTAACGAATAAATTAATGTCATAAACTTTAACAGGTGAATATTGGTAAACATGGGGCTATACGTGCCATCTATATTCGCGTGGCTGAATTATTAAAGTTTTACGTATTTAAATTACAGTTGAGGGGAATATAAAACGCGGCAAAACCCGTGTGCATATTATGAAACCTTCGACATAATACAAGAGTTATTGATTTTCTAGTTTGATTTACAGTTAATTATAGACTATCAAATTATTTTCGAAAATTATACTTGCATAAATGTATAAATTATAATTTAACGCTTTATTTAGATAATTTATAATTCTTTCATTCTATTACCAAAAAGACATAATTACAAGATATAATTTACGTTACATATTTTATTTAGGAAAATATATTTTGATTGTATATTTATCATTCGAATCTGAATTATATTAATTTTTATTACAATAAGAATATGGTTCATTTAAATTAAGTAAAACAAAGACGTCTTATATTCTTTTATAATAATAATATGGAAATTAAACAAAAGATGTTATAATACAGTTAATATTATTTCAGTAAATTACCATTATTCTATGTACGTTAATTAATTGTTTAATAAATATATGTAAACATTCCCTTAAAAAGAAAACGTATTACAATACACAAGTTATTAGCAAAATTTAAAAAATGTAATTGCTTGTAAATACTATAACAATTTTATACTTAAAACTATTTTCGAATATGTACCAAGATTTTATTGAGAATAGTGAATCATAAAATAATTAAAAGCATAAATATTGATGCCAACAAAAACATATGTAATAACAATAATATATGTATGTTGCCGTGAGAACATTGGACTACTAACTATTGTAAGATGTAGATATCTCTATGACTATTGAATTTTTGAGCGGAAATCCTGTTATTCCTAAAAAAAGAGATGTTTCACCCGTAAATTCATCTTGTTCAGTGCTTTTCTACAAAATCGTTCTATTGTTTAAGTTATTGGTATTACTTTTAATTAGACATCTATGTAGACCACAATATAATCTCTTTTTAGCACTATAAATTTTCTTATACTCTCTTACCCCAAGTAGTATGTATTAACAGATAAATAATAAATGTTGATTTAGCAGTTTCTATAATTAATTTTGTAGTTCAGGTAAATATACAAAATTTAAATAAAACAATTATATACATAAGTTAATAAGAAGAAAATATCTAAATAGAACTACTTAAGAAAACTTTCTTATTCATACAGAAGGTATTGTAAATCCACAGTATTCGTCAGTTGAAGGTAAACTATTTGTACAAAATACTTAGGATGGAAATTATATAGAAAATTAGCTGCAGAATAACATTTACTTTTATTATTTATATGAAAGTTGGGAAACAATAAAAATCAAATCTTTAATTGGAAACTGCGAATAGCAAGTCAGTATTATAAAAAGACAACTAATGCTAGATACATTCAAATGCTCTCATTAATTTCGCCCAGATTTTTCTCTGAACTTCTAAGAGCTTCTATTTGAATATAAAATTTACTGGTCTGACTATCTTTTAGCGTCAAAATTTCTTACTTGAAACACTTCTTACGTCTAACTAGACAAAACTGAAAAATAATGACACAAATTTATATCTCTCTGACACCAAATATGTGACCAAATATAGGAACAAAACAGTAGAGATGCGGACTACCAAAAACGCAAATCTAAGACCCGAGTCGATTTTTCGGTACGTAGTTGCAGAACAAATTAGTCCTAATGGTAACGTAACCTCCAGTCTTACATATATATACAGTCATGAGCACGAAAAGAGCAGTGGTCTTAAATTTGCTGCCATGTGCACGAAAAGAGCAGTAGTCTTAAATTTGCTGAAATATCAATTTATACGTTAAATAAAAGAAATTCAAGTTTATTGAATTCGTTATTCCAACATGTTACATAACTATAACAATAAATAAATAGATTTCTTAATACCAAAAAGAAAATAAAACTGTTTATATTCCAGGACGAACAAAATAATGGTGCATTAAAATAACAGTCATGTCAAAATACTAACCAATTGTCATTTTTACTTAGTTAATTGGATTGAAACACTTAATATTTTGTTGTTTGACCTTTATTGACCTCTTGGCACCTGTGAGGCGACGACTTCACTAGTTGCCTACATGTCTCTGCTGAAAGTAATTGCCATTTGGCTTCTCCACATGACATCAATATTTTGCAGCTTAGCAGCAGATACAGTCCTTCTCAAATCCACCCATAAATTTTCAATGGGGTTTAAATCTGGCGATTGTGCCGGCCAACCCAAAATGCGAACTTTATTATTTCGAAATCAGGTTTTCGCTTTACGAGAAGTATGCTTCGGATCGTTATGCTACAACCATCTTAATGGGCTATTTCTTCTTCTGCATATAGTACAAGCACAGTTTGTAATATTTCACATAAATATCAGCATTCATATGCCTTCTATTTTGTGTAAGGAGCCTACGCCATATATATGTTATTAATATATACATATATTTGGGCTTCTTCAGGCTCAAACTACAATTAAATGTTTATTCATTATTAAAACTATAAACAGAAAAGTAATTCTTCACATATTTTAAGTTCTGTATACTCACAATGTGAACGAAAAATGTATAAAAAACGATATTTTCTTATTCATAAATCCCCCGTTACAAATTAATATTTATATTAATATATCTTAAACAGTCTCTTACATGTATTGCATTAAAAGCTGGCGTAATATTTTCTTATAATTATATACAAAGCCACATAAGTAACAACTTGTAAAGTATAAATTTCTCATATACACATTTAAATGACCTAAATTGTCTTGAAGGTTAAAACAAACCGATTGTCAATGTTTGATTTTTTCTCTACTATATTTTGCTGTTGAGCGTTAATAGAAAATAATATAACTTGTTCAAATTGTCTACGTCAGACCTAAAATTCATGACATTGTCGTACTAAGAAGATATAGCATTTATATGCATTTTGCTAACTACAGTTCACATTGTGAATGTACAGAATGTATAAAATATGTGAAGTATTGCTTTGTTGTTCATAGTTTTAATAATTCAGAAATATTTAATTGCAGTTTGACCCTGAGGGAAGCCAAAAAATTTATGAGCGAAATATCGGGGAAAGAATAAAGAACTTAATTTTTTTAAAAATCATAGATCGTTTCATTTACATAATTCCCCAATATAATTGTACACAATTGTACGCATATATATATATATATATATATATATAGAATTTAGTGTTAGCCTTAAATAATTTTAATTATTATTACATGAAGAAGAGCCGGATCAGAGGTCGGATCGGATCGGATCTCGAACTCAGATCTAAATGCACATCAGTGTTTCAGTTCGCTCAAACAAAGAAACATTTTTCCCTATTTCGACAAACTTTGTTAGAGGAAAGTCTAAGAAATACTTAATTGAAAGCATCATATGTAAGGTATATATATGTATATATTACATATTTTTCGTAGAAATATATCCATTTTTGTATTACAATTATTTTTGTTTTACTTTAAAAGATTGGAATTTTGTATATTGCAAAGTATTATTCTTTTTATAATAGTTGTGTTAAATTAAAAAGTATTTGCAATATTATAATAAAATATTTATGTCTGTAAACTTTTTATGCTATATCGTATTACCCTTGTTCGTAATAATTTATGGATTTAATCCAATATTTGGAATCTTTATTATTACATTACTCAAATTTAAAGAATTTAACAGAAATTTTGAAAATACTTCAAATTTTATGCTCAAACTAATTTTCTAAATTATGCAACTTTTAGTATATAGATACGTGACACGTGTATATACACACATATATATATATATATATATATATATATATATATACGTGTGTGTGCGTGTGTGTGTGTGTGCATAATGGAAGTTACAGTACTACTTTGTTATCATATGTATCAACAAAGCCGATTTTTTGTTAATTTTTCCCTAGCTTCGTACCAATATTACTAGATTTAACTTTTTTAATTTTATGTATTCACGTTCCAAGTTATTATTTTATGTATTATTACTATTTCATGCATTGCCATTGGCACTATACGTGTATAGCCTTTTGTAATATTGTATAATAATAAATAAATTTATAAAACAAATACAGACTTTAATCATAACAGATACTTTACATATTTATACAAGATCTTGTCGGACAAAAGTAATACGTAAAATAACTTTAAGATTCATTTAATACGATGATTAATATATTAATATTATATTCTCAAAGAATGTGGTTATTCTATCGCATGTTAATGCAAGGAAATCTAAGGATACTGTACGTACAAGTTTTTGTATAAAGAAATTAAATTTAACATCCTGTCCTTCCTTTATTTTTCTGTATGAATAGTCTATGTTTTCCTATGAGGCTTAACAATTATACCTGTCGTGTTTTGAAAGATGGATTCTGTACTATACATTAATGTGGCACGCGTTAATTTGTATAAGCAAGGTATATTTACAAATAATTTATAGGTGTTAACAATTCTGGCGATGAATACAGAAATGAGAAGAATCACAACTTCAAATTGCTAAAAGTCCATTTTTATTGGTCAAAACTTTTGTGAATAGTAAGCTATTGTTTTTATAAGAAAACTTCGAAGAAATTCTGATATTAAAATTACATTATAACATTTGTAAATTTAATTACGGGTGCAATGGTGCCTGTCGTAAAACAACGCCTCATTACCGAAACTTACTTACATTTAGATATTTCTTTATATTGACAAAATTAGTATTGTAGTAGAGATAATATAAACACATATATTGACTAACGATGATAAAACTTAGCCGCAGTAAGGTACAGTGTTCAATGGATAGTTACTATGAGATATGCGGACTGGATATTTTTTTACGAATGAAAACGTTAACTCGTGACTATATTAAAACTAAACCTTACTTATAATCAAATGCATCTTATTCTAATTGAAGTAAGAATGTGTACTAAAAGTTAATAAAACGTATGTATAAAGTAATACCTTTATTAGTATCTGTCGTTTAAATCGTCCAATCATATATGGATTTGTTGCATAGTGAAATCTGAAATCAACAAAAAGCAAAAAAAAAATACGCACTATAAACAAGTAAACAGCCTCGAAACATACTTACTGACCATAAATAAATAAATAATAAAATCTGACCATTAAATCTCGGTAATATAAATTTATATAATATGTAATATCATAACCGATAACGATAAAATAGGAACCTGGAAAAACAGAATAATACATGAAACACATCCATAAATGGATTCAAATTAGAAATAATTAAGCAGAAGCGGAAGGTTTCATAATTGCCACACAAGAAAATGTTGTGAACACCAGGGGCTATATTAAATATATCATAGGACAAAACGACATGGTAAACATATGCAGACCATATCACAAAACATCAAACAAACAGAATATATAAGGTGACATAATATCTGCAAAATAATACATCTGAGTTTCGTTAAAAATTCAAATTAGTAGATACAATTGAACCGTGGTACAAGCACAAACAGCTTTCAAAAATCCAAAAGTTAAATCATACTGGAACAGAAACCTTCGCATGACCACACATTAACAAAAAATAAGCCAGACATTATACTAACTCCAATAAAATACTAAAGACATATTTAATTGAAGTTCCTATACCTAATACTCATAATATTTAATAAGTGTACACAGGACAATGCAATAAATATATCCCTCTAGCAGAGGTGACACAGCTACTGGGTTCTAATGCCTAGATTCTGCATCAATATTACACCAATTATAATTTCTACCATTGGGAAAATGCCTAAACATCAATGAATACCTTAAAGAACTAAATCTCAATCTATATCTACATATATATATATATATATATATATATATATATATATATATATATACATACACGTATATATGTACATTAAATTACAAAAAGCTCTTATTTCAAATACTTGCTAAATTGTCAGATCATTTTAAATACACAATAGAGGAGAGTCTAGTTTCATTTGCATTTAAATACAAAGGATAATAATACTCCTAAGATATGTATAAAATATTACAAAGCTTGTATTATTTTACCGTTTTGTTATTTATAGTAATAACAAACCTATAGGTATGTGGGTTGAGTGAAAAGATTCCTGGTGTTAGGCTGAGGAAGCGATTGAAATCCACACCATATTAATAATATTTAAAATAATAAAAATAATATTAAATAATAATAGTGACAGTGTAAAATCAATTGTAATTTTAAAAGCAAAAAAGTTTAAAGCAAGAATATTGTATGCTAAAATAGCTTCGCACTTCGCATTTTCAAATGCGTTGAGGGGTTGCGTTAACACAAACTTCTTTAATACTTTCACCTAGTCTTTCGAATGTTTATTTGGACACCTTACAGAGAAATTTACCAATTAATTATCAAAATTTGTTTCAAGCGGGAACATGTTTATAGAGCAATATATATTTGTTAGAGAATTGCTTCAGAAAAATCCTTCTGTAAGTTCGCGATCGTTTACTAAAGTGCTTCTATAACTCATTTCGATATTTTTTGTTTCATTAGAAAATATAAAGCGAATGACTCCATCTCCTTGACACCACTAGACAAGCACACTCATGAAGATTTCTTACTGATCATGTTCTCATATTTTGTTTGCTTAAATATAAGGTAGAGCCAGGCCTCGTTAGAAACGAAATGCTTATCATAACTATTTAAGTTATCCAAAAATAACTGTCAATTCTTTAATTTTAATCAACTAGCTAAACTATTTCGTGGATAGTCTGAAGTTTTTAAAGATACATTTTAGGTTATTTTATAAGATATTCCAACTAGCAAATAAATATCTTTTGCAATTTTCGCAATGGATTTTTTAGACGAGTATTCCAGTCCATGTCTAATGTTTTTATTACAATCTGCGGTTCTTTCTTTAGGTGTTCCGCTCCAATATTTACAAACTACTGCTCCCGTTTGGCAAAATTTGTCAAACAGATATGAATCTGACTAGCCAACTATTCGTACATGATTGCAATATTAGGCAATTGTTCTAGTTAACTTGGAGAACTGAAGATAACTTTGTAAAAATTGATTACAAAATAACTCCTTTCCTTAGTGTAACATTGTTTAAGTGTATACGCGTTTCAACGACCAAATTATCAGCCATTACTGCTGATGATAACATAGAATGATTAATTGCATAAATAATTATCGATGTGACAGTATACTCTGCGAGTAGTGTGAACAATGCCAGTGAATACAATTGACGCTAATAATGCAGCAATACTTCAAAACTAAATTCTAATTAACATCCTACTGGTACTATCTCTAACAAAAGTGGTGCACAGCACATACATACTATATGTCGATGAATTCAAAACCTAGGAATTATTCACTATTACTATATCTAAATGTATGATAGTAAACGCTTGCAACATAATTCCTAAACCTGTAGTGTACATTCTAATAACATCAGACACTAAAACCTATACAATACATACAATCATAGAAGTATTACCCTTGTACCAGCGTAAGCAAATATAGATCTGGTTATTTGAAAATAATAGTAATGGTAAAGAGCGAATCCTAGTCTTTATTGTTACAGCACTATAACAAACCGAATTATGGAATATTTCTCTTCGGAAAAATTAGTTTATTTTCTGCAGTTTTCTAATCCGTAAACTTAATTAGAGTTTACCAAAACGAGGTACTTTACAGTTCTGAATTTCTGTAGAGAATATGGTACATACGCCAAAACAGTCTTCTCGAGGCATAATCAAAATATGCAGTACATTTCTTCGATATATAAAAATACACAAGATCTGTAAAAATTTTTGGCTGACATCACCAGGGAAATAAAATAAAATAAAATTATATAAGGTTATGCGTTTTGTTAAGCAGTGGTTCCCAAAGTGTAATTCCGATACCTCTGAGTGCTATGTTGAACAATTGAAGTGTTATTAAAGAATTTCCAAAATAAAACAGAGATGCCTTAGTGAGATATTTGTTTCCGATATTGTACTCAGTAATCAAATGCACAAGTTGGAAGCGATCATTGGCTCACAACGCTTCAATGCATATGTAAAGCTAAATTTTACTCTGATAATAATGTTCTAGCAATTGAAAATGTATTAAATGAAAGAGAAAGCAGTTTCTGCGAAAATATAGTTAATCCTACTCAGATAATCTGTCCCTTGTCGATGGTTATTTCGTTACCTGCTTAAGGATAGTTTGTGGGCGATGTGGGTTAGTATATCACTGGATTGCGAAGAATTTAGTTGAATTAATTTATTTTCAATCATAAAGGACTTGCTTACTTTATAATAAGTGCCTGTAAATATTTTTCTGATACTGTAAAGCAATACTATACCAACAAATAAAAATGCCTTAGTGTTTAAGATAGAGTTAAAGTTCAGAAACTTCCAGTGCCCGTTCAACACTCTCTCGAATAAGATGAAAATATGAAAACTCGAATATATTGTTTTATTTCATCAAAGCGCAAATAAAAAAATACATGCTAAATAGTTAGCAACAGATATTTCCAGTCTTTTGACTGCACAATCAATATAGCGTATAAGAAATTCTTATTTTTTGATGAGTTTTATTAGTTTCAGTTAGTGTTCAGCTTTGAGGACCAGATGAGTAAAGTGTCAGAACCTTCTGAAAATATTAATTTGTTCTTTTATGTATTTTTAGTTAAAAATTAAAAACTTTTTGTTTTGATCTGTGAAACTGAGATATAATGTGTTAATTGTGTCAATTCGACGTTCGAATAGTTCATTAATTTTCTTCGGTGCAGTGATAGATTGCCTCCTCGTGGTGCACGCTAAAAATCTATTACCAGCGGATGCCAGAACAGCTATTTTAGTTCTCCTGGCTAGCAATACGGTTATATATATTGCAACTAGTTTAGTGTTACTACTGAACATGAAAAAAATTATTATCGAAACAAGTGATAAATTTTGCTCTGAAAGAATTTCTATTTGAATAGAATTTAATAGTTTGATTTAAAGTTAAAATTCAAAATGAATAATAACCATAGATTTACATCCAGTTAATTAATTTGAAAAAAGAAAATATATTCACGAGAATCTTGTTTACAAACGTAAAAGAATTCAATCATATCAATATTTAAATTACAAGATAATGAAGAAATATGAAATCTTCATTCTTCTTCATTATCACCTATATTACCTATTATAAGTTTAGAAATAATTAAAGTAAATAGAACTTCATTATTATATTAATTTGATAGAAATTGTAATAATCTTTTATTTACATTCAACTAAAATACATCATAGTAATACATTAGATATGCGCTTCTAAATTTGAATCCGAGATTCGAGCAAATCCTATCCGACCTCGTATCGAATTTCGTACTTGTTTCAGATTTATAAAAATTCATATAACTTACACAAGGCACGACACGAGAAACGAGCGTTTTTGGAAGTAGTTGTACACAACAGATTAGATATAAATTTGGAAGATAGATTTATCTGCTCCGTAGACCCCGCCATTCCTTTTTCTACTACTTTCAGTTGTCATCATGCTGCTGTGCAGTTGGCATCATGTTTTCGCGTATGATACTTAAACAGTGGCGTTTCTGGGAAACAACGGGGTTTTCGTCGTCGATTTAGTGTTCAGATCATCATAATGAAATACCGAGTCACAACATTATTTCGCGATGGGTTAATTCTCTTCATAGGCTATTTAATGAAGAAGAAGCAAGCCTGCCCTGTCTAGACAAAACGTATCCCGAAAATATGGAAAGGGCGAAGCAGATCATGTTAAGAAGCCCGGGCCATTCGGTCTAGCCTTAGAATTGAGACTGAAATACAGTATTGCGAAATATGCACCAATGTCACCCTTATGAAACCTTTTTTCACTTGTTCTTTCTTCCGAATTTCTTTGATAGGTGATATGTCCAGTTTCGCCATATGATCCTAGTTAATAACCTTACTGTTCGTTCATAGATGGCAATTCAAATTATTTTAAAACCGTAAGCACTTATTTTATGTTTACCACTTTTTATTTAATTATTAATGATATCACTTTTATTTTCCCCATAACTAATTTTTTTCCACTTTAAGAATCATTTTTTAAAAATTTATCTTAATCAAAATTTTGTGATTATCTAACTATCTTTCAGAAACTTACTTGAAATACTAATACGTGCTCTCTTGAAGATAAATTTCGACTTTCTCGTCAATTTGGTGGCTCTACTAGTTATAATCTCCAGATCTGAACTAATCAAATTATTACCGACAAAAGAAATCGTTTCCAGAGGAAGCATTATGTTACAAACTAAGTAAATCTACTTTTAAAAATACATATAAATTTTAAGTAAACTATAAAATTCTTGAATTAGTAAGTATAGCTCACATACATATATATGTATGTCTTTTGGTACTGTTTATATGTACATAAATAGATGTATGGTCCATGCAAATATAGTATTTATTAATTTGGTACGTAGACTTCCGCGGTCGTGGTCCATGCTATCTGCTTCTGGGTTTCCGGGCTGGAACCGCGTCACTTGTATATGGGACATCTTCAGGGCTGAACTACTGCACTGAAACTGAAACAGATTCAGTGCAGTAGTTCAGCCCTGAAGATGTCTCATACAAATGGGTACGAAACGTCGGCAGATATACAAGTGACGCGGTTCCAGCCCGGAAACCCAGAAGTAGATAGTATTTATTAAATTATATTTTACTTTTAAAGAAGAATTTTAAGTTCCGTTTATGTAAGTATTTTTATTTTTTTCAATAAATGTATTAAAGGTTTAAAAGGCGTTTGTTTAGAAAAAGCGGGCAATATAATATTTTATTCGTTACGAATAAACAAAGTGTGCTAATAAAATTAATATTCTGACCAAAATCGACGCATAGGTTAATCAAGTGGGTAAACAAACATCAAGAGTACCTTAACTTTACAAATTTTTCATTTCCAATAACTTTAAACTACTAAATTCTCTCTGAAATATGATTTCCAAATTCTATATTCTTTCAAATAATGCCATATCTCGTTTTAAGTTACTTTTTATGAACTTACATTGAATTAAAAATTTTATAATATTTAAACGCTACTCGAATACTCGCAAATAATCCTTTATTTACAATATTTACTTGTTTTATACTTTATTTCTCTTTTATATTTCGCATACAAATATCTCATTTACACACACACACACACACACACACACACACACACACAAATATATATATATATATATATATATATATATATATATATATATATACGGATTCTCATGGCATGATTGTGGCAAAGTGGCAGCTTAAGGATGTGTTACTAAAGTAATTTCAATATGTAATGAACATATTTCCAAAATTACAAGCATTTGAAGTTTTAAGGCTGAATGTTTGGTGGGGTATTATTGACGACCATCTCAATGGCCCGTTTATAATCAAAGAACGAGGGAGTTCGTTATTTACGTGTTCTAGAAAATGGCATTACAATATTACTGGATGACGTTGGTAGACAAGTAGAAGGTTTTCTTAATCAAAATTATACGAACCTGTGGATTGGAAGATGTGCAGCAGTTGCCTGGCCTCCAAACTCACAAGACTTAAATTCCCTAGATTATTTTTATGGAGAAGACTGAAAAATTTGATTTATGCAGACTAACTTAAAAACAGAGAACGACTTGTTACTAGAATTATGGATGACGCAGAAACTATTCGTGTTGATTTTGAGACTGTTAGAAGAGCTACCTTTTCAATTCTGAGAAGACTATGTACACAAGAACAGGGTGGGCATTTCGAATAATTAATTCGATAAGGCGACATCCTTTTAAATGATTTTCATTGCGATTTTTTTGTAGCGGTATATCTGCATTAACAGGGCTATCTAAAATTTCATGAATGTAGCTCAGTAGCGATAGCGTTTTAGACATAGGTTCATTAGATATATTTAACGTATATCCATACACAAGAGAAACACAATTAATATGACATAATATTACATATTTAACAATGTTTGTATGGTTCTAAATTTACAATACTCAACACGAACAATGTACGTATTCATTCTTAAAAAACTATTATCAAATTTAAAGATATATATATATATATATATATATATATATATATATATATATATATGTATATGTATGTATAGATATTATTTTCTTTTTTAATAAGCATTTTATTATCTTACAGCATTTATTTATACATGTAAGAAAATTACTTGCGAATAAGTTATAAGTGCATAAAGGAAGAACCATTTTTCCTTATTGACATTCATATACACCTTTTAGCTTTTTATTACTTTATAGTGCAGACAAAAGCAACACAAAAGTAAGCGCCCAAACGAAATAACTGTAAAACATCCATCTGTAAGCGCGTTTGTGGCTTAGCCGCAGTTAAAGATTAATAACAGTCTTGACTGACAAGTAAGGCAAGGTGTTTGCTCGAACGGCCAACCTTCTAAACCGCAAAAACACCTCAATTATATTCTTTCTTCACTTCGATCGGACATTCAACGTCATAAAAGAAAAAAAAACTCACTCGTGGTGTCTTCATCGACCCTATTATCTACTCAAGAAAAAAAAACCTTAATTGAGCATTGACATGGACGAAATGATAAATTTATCATTAGCAATAGAAATTCTTGTATTGAAAGTTCGATTAACGTTCACGAAATGCGTTGGAATGAAAGTAATTTATAGTTGGACGGAAAAGAGTGTTTCTTCGTTTTATACAAAGTGGAATGAAGGAACCTAAACTAATATGATATGAAATAGGTCAACTAGTATTATATGTGTTGTAATTGGTATCAAATTTATTTACATTCGTAGATATAAACATGAAATATATTTAAGAAAATTTCTCATTAATAGATATGTTCCTAATTGGAATTCGTAATTAATTTCATCATTTGTAAGCACTCGAAACTATGTGAATGGAACAGGAATATTTACAACCAAGTTAAAATAAATGGTATTTACATGTTTTCTCGGTTTCATAATACTAATAAAAGTGTCGGTGTCAAAAAAAAACTCAATGAAACTAGTTGTCTGTACATATCAGCCTTACCCTTATTTACAATTACTAAAAGCCATTAAAATTCATATTTAATTGAATATCACAGTAATTGTACTAGAATAACAACTTTGATTAGAAGAATTTTTCATGTTACGTATTACTAAAACTGTTTTAAGATTAATTATTTATATTTCAGTCAATTTTTTGCGATACCTACTTCAATTGATTCCAAAAGAATAAAAAGAAATTATTTCAAACTTTGCTATTTCAACACATCGTAAAATCTATTAGAGATATTGTATAATAGTCACAATACAAAGTCTTGGTTATTAAATTAGGTTTACAGTTGTACAAAGGGTACTAGGAAAGTTTTGCAATATGACGCAACAATGAATAGTAAGAAGCTGCTTGTTGCTGCATGTTGAGACATGTTCATACGTGCATAGTAGCCGCCGCGCCATGTCGATGGGCTCAGTTATTCATTAGCAGTGGGAGTGTAAAGTGCTTACGATGTCATCGTGGTCATGAAATGAGATAAGAGCAGTTTTGCGTTATAATTTCGTGCGTGGTTTAAACATAAACCAGTGCTTCGAAGAAATGACACTTGGACTAGGCGATGTTTGTCCACATCGCACAACGATATTCAGGTGGTATAGAGAATTCCAAACGGGAAATTCAACTGTGGAGGATGCTGAGAGGCCGGAAAGGGTACGAACGTCAGTTACGTAGGAAAACGTTACTACTGTGAGGAAAATGCTTGGCGAGAACAGGCGAGTGACCTACTAACAGATAGAGAGTACTTCAGGCCTAAATGCACCAGCAATTCGTTCGATTCTGCATGATCATTTGCACGTAAAGAAACTTTGTTCTCTCTGAGTGCCGCATCGACTGACTGAAAAGTAGATGACACGACGTGTGACTTGGTGCCGGGAGATGCTAAAGAAGTTTAATAAGGGACAATCTCGGTATGTGAACATCATCGTGATAGGTGACGAGACTTGGCAGTACTATTACGATGTGCCAACCAAAGTTCAAAACAAAGTTTGGGTCTTTGATGATGAGGACATACCCGTAGTTGTCAGAAATTCCAGATCTGTAAAGAAGAAAATGATAGCTGTATTTTTCAAATCGAGTGGAATTGTGTAACGCGTCGTTTTTTATACACAGAAGACAGTTACAGCTAAGTGGTATACTGAACAGTGCCTGCCTAAAGTCATTAGATCTATGATGAACCTGCGGCCAAAGTCAAGAATGGACACTTGGTTCCTCCATCACGATAATCCTCCAGCTCACCGCGCCAAAGCCTTCACCGAATATTTGACCACGATAGGATTGAAACTTCTCGAGCGCCCTCCCTACAGTCCAAGTCTTGTTCCCTGCGACTTTGCATTGTTCCCGCATGTGAAAATAAAGCTAAGAGGGAGGCGGTTTTTCAGTGATGACGACAATCTGCTGGCGTGGGACAACGAATGTGCTTTACTCCCTAGTAAAACTTGGCAGAACTAGTTTAACCCTTTGCTCTCCGTTGTCGCCGTATTTGCAACATTAAAATGCTAACAATAAATCCACTATCGCGGCTACGGAGACACCGTTATTTTATTTAGAATATGTTTCTTAATAAAATAGCTAAGAAATAAATGTTTTGTTTTATTGCAACGATTCCATTTTTCTTTACATCACAGGTATGTACTTGTAACTAATATAGTGCTGGAGTTATTGGTATCCTCCATGAGTTACTAGGCTGGAGTACAAAGGGTTAAAGATTGGTTGCGGAGGATGGAGAGGTGTATTGAGTGTAGAGGAAATTACTTTGAAAAAATTAAATAAACAAAGCTGTATTGCAAGACTTTCCTAGTACCCTTTGTACTATACAGAAGAAAAAATTCAGTATTTTTGAATGATTTTATTAAAAAAATCATAAAGTAAAAGCGTATATTATATTCCATATATTCTCATTTATTTATATGTAGTTTATTTACCAACTATAATTATTCATGATAACGAAAATTGTTTAAACAAACTTAATTGGACATTCAGTCTGTTTCCAACGCTTGGGGAGTGTAGATAGCAATAGTTTAGATAGTTTTCAGGGTAGAATTAATAAAACCTGATGTTTCCCAAATCCATTATTGTTATACCAATAATAGATTACAAAAATATCAATATATGTCTTCTCATTTTCTTTTTATAAGGTGTAGGTTCTAAAAGGTTCTAAAGCTATGAGAAGTGATCTGGAAATAAATCAATAAGTTAAGGTGTGAGGCTCTTATAATCCCGACTTCTTCGAGAAGGCCATCAAAATTGTAGACCGTCGCAACAATACGTAAGTAGTATGCTATGTGTATGTAAAGTAAGTAATTAAAAGTAAGAAATACAAAAATGATTAATCGGATTATATAAAACACATATTTAGACATTCCATATCTGTTGTGCTCTACAGGGCGCTAAAACTAGCTAAAAATCTCGGAGAGTAGGAGGATTCCCTGTACATACAGATCTAAAAGGAGGAACGGTATTGTTTTCCCTAAAAGTTGTTTGCCAATACTGAAGCAAAAGGATCAACGAAATACATTCGATTTGACAATTATCATTCAAATAGGTCTTTTTTATATAAGAAATATATCTTAACGAATTAAAGTTACTAATAAGTAGAGAGGAAGAAAGGAAATTCTGAAATCACAATAAGAAATTCTGATTTGTTTCCGAATCATATACAGTACAGATTTTAAATGGGAAATGTAGATAAAAAAATGAACAAATGATATGGAAGTTTTGCAAGACAAATATAGACACCTAAATATCCCTAAATAACATATATCAGTTTCACGGTATTTAAGTACAATGTCAATCTGACTTGATGGCACAAAATTTATCCTACACAAAATTTAAGTTAATAATACTAAACGACTGATTGCTTAAAGTGCAATTATTAAAATAATAGAAAAAATACTAATAAATTCTTAACAAATAATAAAGGATGAAAACTGTATAATCTATTATAATTGACAATGTAGTGATCCACTGTCTGTCGTCTCACATGAAATAATTAACGTTAATAATGTTGCGTATATTTTGTCGAATTATTTAAAATAAAAAGTGCATAACTTGAAATGATTAATGCTAGGATTATTGCAAAACTTACTAATAAATTGATCAAGAATTTTGTTTTGTTTTTAACAAGATCAACTTGTAGATATCGTGTTCCTGCCCAATCCTCGTTATAGTGCATGGATCGGGGTTTTCCCTTCTATTTGACCGAATCTATATATGGTTCCTTTTCTGCCAAGTTTATATTGTTTATACGTTCATTGAGCTTAGAACTTAGAACTATGAGCCTAATATACTTTTTTGTCCCGACTCAATAGGTAAATTTTGTAAATTTATGCGAGAATTGTCCTGGCGAGTTCTCCCACTCATTCCGAGATATGTTTTAACCTCGTGTTTCCATGGCTGCTTTAATACTTCTTTTTGCAACGCCTTTAGAAGCTTTCAACCCTCTGGTCATCTTTTTCATTGAGACACAGAGTACATTTTGCCACAACTGATCTCCTTTACTTGTATCGAATCTAACGCCTTTAGCTTAACTGTTAGAAAAAATGGCAGCCGTACGACCTGTTGAACGCATTCCTAATTATTTCAACACAGTGATGTAATGTGGTTATTTCTGTTCGACATACGGTAGTATATTTACTTAGGCTCATCTGGACTCTCGACTCCTTGTTCTGTTTTAGAACCATCTGTTCACCAGATAGATTTTGTCTGTATAGATGGACCATTCTTCCATTTCTCTTTTTCAAGTGTAATTATTCTATACTATATTAAACTTTCCATTAAAGAATCTGCTTTTAGTTGTTCTATAAAATTAAGATGATTGATTCTATTGACTTAGCTTATAGGCTATAGGTAGTTATAATTTTAACATCACCTCTCTCTTAGTAGTCTGCTAAACTTCTGTTAAATTTCTGGCCACAATACGACTTCTTCATAGGATCAATAACCTTAACTAAAGATAATATTGAAAAGAAACTAAAAAGAACAACAAATATTACTACACTGTAACCTAACGACATAAAATTTGATATTTAAAGATATCTGGTCACTAAAGATTACAGGTAGAAACAGAATAGAAATAAATATTGCGGTATAGGAATATGATCATAATCTTTAATTACGCAAATTACTTATGTTTTGCAATTTTCTTATCGCACTACTCAAATATTTCTATTTATAGCTTATTATACATTTTTATTCAAAAACCGAGCTTTAAATTGCTGATTTTTTGCAAAAATTTATTACACTTGATAAAATCTGGTTTTGTAACCACCTGAGTTCAAACGACAATCTTACCATTAGACACGTCATACTATGACCTAATCCTCCCCCTAAAAGAATCAAGATGTTTCCAGTGACAACACTAAAATTCTAAATCCGAAGATGATAATTTCATAGACAATACTAAAAAAGAACAATTCATTAATGGTCTGAATTATTTTACTTTACTAGACAAATGGGAAAGAGATATTTCTGAAAATTTACCTGAAATTACACATAGAAATTTGTCTAACGCCACACAACATACCTTCTCATGCCCGTCAATTGTCGCGAAGAAGAGAAAAACCATTGCAAAACTGACATAAAGACACTTCATTAAAATCGAAGAAAGTATGTTGCAAAATAATAAAGTAATGAATTCCCAAAGTTTTTTGTTCAATTATCAGTCACGCTTCCTGTCAAATCATCCTCGCATATAAGTTCATAGTTTTGTTCTAGGATAAGAAACCCTTTAAAAAAATTTAAGCATATGCCGATATCATTTTAATGTCATACTATTGTTTAATTGAGTAATTTCTTAATTTGTGAATTTGTGCAAAGATTGTTTTATTTATTAAATTAATAAAAATAAAAATAGAACGTCCTGCTGAAAAAAAAGCAGCATTTTCGTCATACACATCTCGGCCCTTTGTTCAACAAAGAAATTATTGCACAGCAGCCGCTAGAACAATTTGTACTGTTTACGGAGAAAAGGCAGTTGGGTAGGACACAACACGGAAATGTTTTTTTTTCAATATAAAGAACCTCCTTTTAAAACGATCTCGCTTTTCAAAATTGGCTTAACGACTTTTTACTTCTAAAGCACTGGATTTTTCAAACTAGAATCGAAAAGTAGCCAGATCATAAGAAAGGATTCGTAAATAATGTCGCTTTTCAAAATTGACTTAACGACTTTTTCACTTCTAAAGCACTAGATTTTTCAGGCTAGAATCGCAAAATTGCCAGATCATTAGAAAGGAATCGTAAATAATAGAGAATATATGCTTGATTAACTCATGTATCTTTTTGTTAAAAATGTAATAACTTTTGAGTTTAGTAGAATCGTAACGAGGTTATGAATCATGAAGAGATCGTGTACATATTCAGTTCTGATAAGAGTGGTCGTATTGTTGAGTTTTGATGAAATATCATTAATCTTCATCAAAATTTGTTCATTTCGTACCTGCTACACACGCGAAAATGAAGAATATCGAAGTAAACAGATTCTGCAGTATCAATAATAGACGCATCTTGTCTTAAGTACAAAACTTATATTAAGCTGTAGTAAAGAAGCTCGTTCATGTTCATAAAAGATCTTCACGAAATTAAAAATATATACCAAAAGTAGAATATTGCTATAGACACAGAAGTGTTTTTTAATTCAGGGAAAAAAATTGTACTGCTGCTCCTCGGCTCAAAATCAAATAGACCTTATTATGCAATTAACAGTTAGCTAATAAGACAAATACATATGACGAAACCAGATAATTTAAACCAATCGTTTTTGAATTAATAAAAGAATTTTAAGTCAATACTAAAGCAATACTTTCCTCTAAGGAACACTCCTTGAAGACGAAACAATGAAGAACGATCTTCTCTAGAAATGATTAGAACTGAGTGAAAAGAAAATTCCTGAAACAGGAACTCGATGGGAAGCATAACCACACACTCTGAAAATATTAACAACTTATTATCCAGCAGCGAAGAAGTCAGTTCTGTATCTTAATATAGTGCTCTTGCTGAATTCCTTTGCAACATCCTTGAACAAGGAGTATTATCCCCAGAAGTTGAAAGAATCAACATAATATCAATACTAAAACTCAATGAAGACACCGCTACAAACTGTTGGAGCGACTTATATACTGTCGTATAAGTGATACCGTTGATGTTACAATATCCACAACACAGGCAGGATTCTGCACTGGTGTTAACTATACCAACCAAGTGTTATCACTTACAAAGAATATAGAAGCCAGTTTTGAAGAAGGATTAAAACGGCAGCTATATTTGTGGATCGCACTGCTGCATGTGATACAGTATGGAGAAAAGAGCTTATCTACACAATAAATAGACTTCTTACCAACAGAATATTTCAAGTCTATATGACCGATAAGGAAAACGATGTTAGAAGATTAAATAATAGCTCAGTTCTTGCGATTCTTTTATTTAAAGACGTGGTCTAAAGAATTTAGATATGCTGATGATATTGCTCTTTCACGTCAAGGTAGATCTAAAGAATTAAGCCGACCGAGTTTTTCAATAATTGTATATTATGTCATAACACTAATAAATCAAAAACATGCTACTTCCATCTAATAAATTAGCGAGCAAGATATGGCTTTTTCAATGGCATACCTCTCAAATATTTAGGAGTGGCTTTTGACCGCAGTCTAACATTTAAACATCATCTCACATACGTGAAATATAAGCTCAGAACGAGGAACAATATAATGACCAAACTTGTTTTAACAGGCTGAGGTGCCAGCGCTGTTACTTTACGAATCACGGAACCAGCCATAGCATACTCGGTGGCAAAGTATTGTGCAGCCATTTGACTAAATAGCTCACAGGTCCCCAAAATAGATACCCAGTTAAATCGGACTATGCGCATTATAACAGCAGCTATAAAATCAATTTCTACACATTGGCTCCCTGTCCTAAGCAACATCCATTCACCAGACATCTGACGTACCCGATCTTATTTAAGGGCTCACATATACCTGGGTAAATTGGAAAAATCGATTTTTCAAAAAGGTGCTCATTCGAAAGTATTATCCTTCGAGTGTCTACCCTGAAAATTTCATAAAGAAATTCGCAGTAATGACGAAGTTATAGCATTTTGTAACCGACCGGGTAAGCAACGAATAAAGGTCGGGGCGCAGGTAGATGCGGCCTTTGTCATCTGTTTGGCTAAGTCTATACATACGATCCGGGTGTTCTCTCTCCTGTTGGATTCTACGTATTTATCGCCCTTTATATAGCAAGCATGTTCCGAGAAGTTGATGGGCCTTAGGTTAGGTATACATACTTTAAGACGCTCAGTGCCCAGTCGTTCGCTGTTCGTCGAAAGTATAAATCACGTCATCTGGAAAATTGCGCCAAAAGAAGTGCACAGCGGCCTTAAAATTGCTGCAAATATCGGTGCATGTATCTTCAATGAGGACGCGAGAAGTATATTGCGAATAATGCAAATATTGGACGTCAAGACAGGGAGAAACGCACATTGTTGGGCTTAATCTGTAGCATGCGGTTTGCCGAGCGCTCTGCGACAAGGGCGTCAAAAGAAGCAAGAACGAGGTTGACACAGCAAAAAAGGATTTAATGGAAGCATCAACGTCTAGAGAAGATCCGTTATATGGCCCAGGAATCGATGATTTCATGTAAGTTTAAAAATAAACCAGTTATTCCATTGTAAAGTGAAGTCAAAACTTTAAACGCGTTTTACTCGAAACAGTATTTTCAAAATCGGTACCAGAAATATCTCCGCAACTACTGGACCGATCGGGATCAAATTTTGCAAAGTTATGCTTCACACAATAATCTAGTACTTATCGAGCCCTTTTTTCGATATTTGACATAGTTTTTTTTTTTTGTCATAATTACTCAACAATTTTAAGGCGAAAAACCGCCAGTTTTATGCAAATGACTGCCATGACCCGAAAAAATTGAATTCGCAAATTCCGGCTCGCTAAATACTAGTTCTGTCTATCTACTTTAAGAAAAAAATTTTTTTTTTTTTTCAGATAAGAAATGGCAGAGGCACGTCTGGTACCGCGAACGCTGTCGACAGAAACACACCCAGGAAAAACGACTGCAATTTTTTTACCGTTCGAAATTTTCGAACCCAATTTTCACACAATTTATAATAAATGCCATACTTCAAAATGCTTATTGTGGTTTTTAAAAAAAATGCAGTTTTATACACGAAAAAAAAATCTTAAACATGACCCTACTTTTAGGTGCTCAGCTATATGTGAGCCCTTAAAGAATAACGCAAAATTATATCTAATGATAACTTATTAATCCATGAAGATACTTCTCTTCTTAACAACGAGGCACATCCATTATTGAAGTCTAGACATCCCCCCTTAAAATAATCAATGAGTTTGCAAACATCTACAGTGTTGTGGAGCAATGGACCCTACTATAATAACCCTACTACTGTTTTCAACAGACACCAACTACACAGTTCTATATGTGTAAAGTTGAATAGCATTCGCATAGAACAGGGCAGATGCCTGATATTGTTGAGATAAGACAGAATGTTTGAAATGTGACATTACAAATAACATTACATAAGAGAAACTAAAATGAGCTCTACTAATGCACTGTCGTACAAAAAATATATTCGTTAAAATTGAGAATTTTGTTTCAAAATATATTTATTTCATGTACTAACAAACATACCTTCTGCATCTTAAACCAGTAATATATTATTAGCATATATTATTAGCATCAAATGTTAAAATTTATAAAATTTACATTTACCCTTTTTACGACTACGTTTGTGCTAAATTATATTAAATTACGCTTTAAAGTGAAATTGAAGCAGTATATTATAGTTACAATTGCTCTCAAATGTAAATCTGATTCAAATTACCAAGTATTGGTTACACGTTTGATTACATATGTTAAGAAAAGTAATATTTTCTTCATTTTATGAATTAAATAAACATATATTAAATGCAAATGCCGAGGCAAGGTGTTTCTAACAGAGGAAAAAACTATAACGTATATAAAATTTCGACGAAAGCCATTATCTACCACATCTATGTAGATCCTTATCCTCAATCTTTACTCTAACACCTTATAGTAACTAAAACTAGTAATGTAGGTAATTTAATAATTATCGCTAGTATTTACAGAATCAGGTAGCTTCACTGAATACATTTTGTTATGGTATCTATAAAATATAAAATAAAATATATATATATATATATATATATATATATATATATAATTCATTAATTTTGTTGTCATTAAATAATCAAAAAGCTTTAATTTTGGAAAATGATAATAAGCCGCAAATAAAATTGTTTAAAATTTTGTTTCATATGGCTGCCGCGGCTGGCCTCAGGTACCTCATTCGATCGGACTAATTTTCGAGCACTTTTTCGAGTGTTTGGGGCGTATCTCGGCAATGGCATCACGAATGTTGGCCTTAAAATGCTCAATTGTCTCTGGTTTGTCGACATAACACTTGTCTTTAATGGCGCCCCACAGAAAATAGTCCAACTGTGTCAAATCGCAGCTTCTTGGCAGCCAATTGACATCACCATTTCGGCTAATTAAACGGCCATCAAACGTTTGACCCAATAAATCGATTGTGGCATGAGATGTGTAGCAAGTTGCACCATCCTGTTGAAACCAAACATGAAGAGCGGGCAAAAAAAGTCGGTTATCATGGTACGATAGGTGTCTACATTGACCGTAATGGTTGCGCCGTCCTCATTTTCAAAGGAGCCAATGATGCCTCCGCTCCACAAGCAGCACCAAACAGTCACTCTTAATGGGTGCATTGGCTTCTGTAAGACCACGTGTGGGTTTTCTGAGCCCCGAATATGGCAATTTTGCTTGTTAACGTGCCCACCAAGATGAAAATGAGCTTCATCCGAAAACATGATTTTTTTGGCAAAATCGACATCATCGTGCAGTTTCTCGTTGGACTATCTAGCGAAGCTAAAACGAAGCGGATGGTGATGCGGCTTCAAGCCTTGAACCAATTGAACTTTGTAAGGCGTCATACTGAGATATTTTCGCAAAATTCGACGTAAACTGGTGCGTGAAATGTTCAATTCTTGAGAACGATGACGAGTTGATGTTGATAGATTCTCACGCACACACTCAGCCACAGCTTCGATATTTTCGGGTGTGCGCACTGTAGGAGCACGCTCACGTCTTAGCATATCAACAATGAAACCAGTTTCACGAACTTTAGCAATAAACTTGCGTATACCGGGCACTGTTGGTCCTTCTCTGCGACCAAATTTTGTACGACATTTTCGTATAATTTCCGATCAATTGTCTTTGTTTTGGAAATAAATTTCCAATTAATCCCAACGTTGCTCAAGCGTAGATCGATTCATTTCCTTCAGTGGAGATAATATATTGAATTTTGTGACAAAATAGAATGACATAAGTATTGCCAGATTCGAAATAACCAGTGGTTCAAATTTAAACCGATAGATGGCCCACCCGTTATGATATAGGTATGTGCCTACATACGATTTCCAACCAGTGAAGCGAATACTTCCCTCAATTGTCGATCGTCCTAAGGAATTCGTATACATATGATTGTGCTATTAATTAGCATCGGTAATTGACTTGGCGACGTTATTTGTTTTGCGTTTTATATAAATATATAGTTAATTATGTAGAACTTGCGAAAGGGAAAAAAACGACCATTGGTTAACACTGCCAAGAAGTATAATATATTAGTGAATGATTCTACAATAACATGTAAAATTTAGAACAAACCGGATGTACTGGGACAAACACTCCACTAAAGAACATCCTGCCACTAAAAATCACAGATAAAAAAAATGGTGTGCCACTTTCGACTCCATTCACTCTAGATTTGCTTTTAATAATCACCGCATGCGATTTACCGCTAAACTTACTGAATAAATAACAGCTTCGATCCTTCTGGCATAAATATTACATTTCAATTGCATAATTATCTCCCATTTACCCAAAGAAATCGAAAATAGAATCAAAGCTATAGTAAAAGACGTTATACGTTGAAGAGACAACAGAGAGACAACAGAATACCTGTACTGGAACCCCTTAAACCGACATTTTCAATTTTATTAGCTAGCAAAATATTGGAAAAATGCATAGGTGAAGTGATTACGAGGGTGGTGCTGGATAAGTTTTAAAAATTTGAACCAACTAACCAATCAACTGTAGATGTTTATGAGTGACGTATAAAGTTCATGTTTTACATCTTATGGCACAAACTATACGAGAATATTTTCATGATGTAGATGCATCAACAGCAAGTACTAAAAAAGCGCTCATCAAATCTCCTAAACAAATTTGAGAATTTCACAGAAAGTGAATTCTTATTCCTGAACCACCACAGCCAATTCTCACGAGTTGGAGAACATGGTTGCTGTTTATTATTCTGAGTGTCTCCGATAAACTAAATCTCAATTCAATACTGACGAAGCTGTAGCTGTTTGAAAATTTTCTAATATTTAGTACACAAACTTATGTAGAAAGAACAGCCCACGCAAAGCAAATATATATGTTTAAATTGCTCGTATTTAGCGTTGCCAAATTGTGACTTAGGACTATTTAGTTTTTTGCCGTACATAGCTTTCAAGATGAATAAACAAATAAATTGTTTTTAATACAACTAATTAATTTGGAATTAATATGAGTAATTAATGCTTCTGTTATACAAGGGGTACTAGGAAAGTTTTGCAATATGACGCAACGATGAATCGTAGGAAGCTGCTTATTGCTGTATGTTGAGACATGTTCATACGCGCATAGTAGCCGCAGCGCCATGTCGATGGGCTCAGTTATTCACTAGCAGTGAGAGTGTAAAGTGCTTGCGATGGCATCGTGGATACGAAATGAGATAAGGGCAGTTTTGCGTTATAATTACGTGCGCGGTTTAAACATAGACCAGTGCTTCAAAGAAATGACTCCTGTACTAGGTGATGTTTGTCCACATCGCACAACGATATTCAGGTGGTATAGAGAATTCCAAAAGGGAAATTTAACTGTGGAGGACGCTGAGAGGCCGGGAAGGCGACGAACGTCAGTTACGGAGGAAAACGTTACTATTGTGAGGAAAATGCTTGGTAAGGACAGGCGAGTGACCTACTAACAGATAGAAGGTACTTTAGGTCTAAATGCACCAGCAATTTGTTCGATTCTGCATGATCATTTGCACGTGAAAAAACTCTGTTCTCTCTGGATGCCGCATCGACTGACTGAAGAGCAGATGATATGACGTGTAATTTGATACCGGGTGATGCTAGAAAAAGTTTAATAAGGGACAATCTCGGTATGTGAACAACATCGTGGCAGGTGACTAGACTTGGCTGTATTATTACGATGTGCATACCAAAACTCAAAATAAAGTTTGGGTCTTTGATGTTGAACACACACCCGTAGTTGTCAGAAAATCCCGATCTGCAGAGAAGAAAATGATAACTGTGTTTTTCAAATCGAGTGAAATTGTGGAACGCGTCGTGTTGGACACACAGAAGACAGTCATAACTATGTGGTATACTGAACAGTGCCTGCCTAAAGTCATTGGATCTATGAAGAACCTGTAGCCAAAGTCAAGAGTGGACACCTAGTTCCTCCATCACGATAATGCACCAGCCCACCGCACCAAAGCCTGTACCGAATATTTGACCACGACAGGATTGAAACTTCTCGAGCACCCTCCTTACAGTTCAGATCTTGCTCCCTGCGACTTTGTACTGTTCCCGTATGTGAAAATGAAGCTAACAGGGAGCCGATTTTCCAGTGATGAGGATCTTCTGCGGGCTTGGAACAAAGAGTGTGCTTTGCTCCCTAGTGAAATGGCAGAACTAGTTTAAAGATTGATTTCGGAGGATGGAGAGATGTATTGAGTGTAGAGGAAATTACTTTGAAAAAATTAAATAAACAAAGCTCTATTGCAAAACTTTCGTAGTACCCTTTGTATATCTCAAATTACCAGAAAGTTTGTAAGAAGTGTCGTTCTAGAAGTTAATGTTAATATACAAGTATTATAGCATCATTAAATATCCATATCTTCCTTTGCTTGTGCTAAAATCATTCGCGTTCATGTGAACACATATACATAGCCAAACAATAATAAAAGCATAAAATACACAAAAAATATACATGGAATTCATTTTATGACTCTCTAGTATAATATCTTCCCTCCAAAGCAAAAATCATACTCATCGAATTCCCCATCACGACTACTAATTAAAAATAAATCAAGAAAAAAAAACACTAATTAGAAAGGTAATGCGCTTTATAATGGCTAGTACTAAGTATAAACAATCAGACAAGTTGCAAATTATTTAAAGCCTTGCATAATTAATTACATCGCCTTGTAACTACCACATGCAAAGCTACCGGTACTGAAACATAAATTATGTTTTTTATGAGTGTTTATATATGTATGTGATTTTTTTTAGACGATATGCGAATATATGTACGCTCTATAGTAAAACGCAAATGTTGGTATGCAATTTTATCTCGCTGTTAGTGAGAAGGCCACACCGCAAGTAGCAGTATTCTTTTTCCAGATACACTCGTCAAGAATTAATATAATACAGAAACATGAAACTTGAATGCAAAATCCGATCAACCTAATACTAGCTTAAAAATTTAAATACACAAAATTAAGAAAAGAAATTAACAAATTAAATAAAGAATGAGCAATAATTTCTTTCTTATACGTTATTCTTCATTCATTTGGACTATTACAAAAGGTTTATCTATGTCTAAATGATAACACAAAATAGTGATAGAACTATGTTTCCACATATATGAGACGTGTGGTAGAGTACCCATATCTCTTTTTAGATAGCACAACACGAAGCTAAGCTAACTATTAAACACGTGAACAGTGACATACACGATTATTATTAATAATATTAGTAATAATAATGTATTAATATAATTTATTGCCCAACAGGCCAAGCGCAGAACACGATCAAAAATATTACCAACGGGAAGGTAGTAGATAAGCTATGCGGGTTCTAGCCCAAAATCCCATGTATTTTCTTATGGAGCTTCATTTTGCACTTTTTAACTCCGTCGCAGATATGCAACCCGCAATACGTGGATATGTTTTAGTAGTCAAACAGACAGACAGGTTAACAGACAGATATGTAGACAGACAGACAGGTAGACATACAGGCAGGAACACAGACAGACAGACACACAGACAGGCAGACAGGTAGACAGACAGACAGACAGGTAGACAGATAGATAGTCTGATAGGTTATGTAGGATCTGACGCAAGTCTCATATATTTTCATATAGCGTTTCGTCTATATGTCTAATTTTACATTTGCTTGCAAAAATGTAAAATACTTGTTATATAATAATTTCCTGTCTAGACACGTTTAAAGATTATTTATGTTTATATTACATGCCATATTAAAAAATTTAATAGCATTCATTCCTTTTGTAATCAAAAATGTATTTTTTAATGTACTCGTTTCTGGAACGAGTCTTCAATGTTATACGCACTGTATTTCTGTACTTTGTACTTTGACCAAGAAAGACTTAGAAAATGACAAATGTAATTTCGCTATACATTGGTTAAGAAGAAATTCTTCTCAGGACCAACTACCACCTACAATGCGCGTCAACGGAGAACCGAGCAGTTCTTCTTAGTTTATATATTCGTATTACAGCTGCAATCAATAAAAAGAATCAATAAATCGTGTATATTATAGATGATTTTGATTTTGTTACGGAGAATAAGTAAATACACCAGTTTATATACTAGCGCCGTAGTCGTTCGTTATGATTGTTGATTTACGTCGCACAAATTATCAAAATTATAAGTTTTGCGAATTGATTAACAATTTACTATTTAACATTAACTATTTCCACGTAGTACATTAAGTAAAATAAAAGAAAATAAGATAGAAAACATTATAAAATACTTACCTCCATACCCAACATCTTCAGTAGTAGTTATCATCAACTAAATGTGGTCGGGATAAAAGCTACTGCATCAACTACGTTTCCTCATTTCTTTCAGCGAAGAATATTCTCTTTGAGCAAAAAATTGTTATGTATGTTAAAAACGACCGTTCGATATCTACTGACATAATGTTGGCATAATTGAAATAATGTTTGAAATTGCTCAACGATACTGTACATGCATCATCACAAATTTGTCTTAATGTCATAAAATTTCGAATAATATGATCATTTTTATTTAGCGAAGTCGCTGCGATGTTTACTCACTGCTATACACTGTAAGTGACACAACCATTTCCAAACAGAATTATTGATTGATACTAATGATTCTCAAAAATATACGAAGGTATGGTTTTGGTACGATTTAAGATCCTCAGCTACCAGCTTTTACTAAAGCAGGGAAATCGCAAAAAATTATCTTTCTAAGAGAGGTGCTAGAAACTGAAAATTACTTTGACACTGCACTATAGGCATCCCTTCATGACTTTGTACGAACTTATCGAACTTCTTCGTGTACTTAGAACTTAAAAGTCCAGAATGTAACTTCTGGCCTTCTACATACTTTTCTTTAACTAGTTTATTTCTTGTAGTTTGCAGTTTGTTCTTTCAATTCTGTTAATAACATACAATATATTAATTAAGACGCGAATAAAGTAGATATGTTAGGATTTAAAATTTTATATCTTGTAGTAGCAATTTATTCTTCCAATTCTGTTAAGAAAATATTGGGTCTGGGAAAAAGTTCGTGGCGTTTTTCCCGATAGATGGCATTGGTTGCCGATAACTAAAGAACAACAAGTCATAGCGACACCACCGACGGCTCGTTTTTTAGATGACCTTCCGAACGTTAGTTTGAGCGTAGAAACATTGTAATCGGTGCAGTGGTTGGAAAGTTATTCGCACTTGAAAATGGAGAAGAATAATGAGAAATTTCGCTATATTCTGCAATATTATTATGATAAGGGGAAGAACGCTGCGCAGGCTTGTGATAAAATTTGTGCTGTGTACGGTGAAGGTACTTTATCGAAATCTGTTGCGCGGAAATGGTTCGCTCGCTTTCGTTCTGGAAATTTCAATGTGAAAGATGAGTCACGCTCCGGTCGTCCAATCACTGAAAAATCTGATGAAATTCTTGAAAAAGTCCAACAAGATAAGCATATCAGCAGTGTCGATATTGGCGTGGAGCTAGGCATTGACCACAAAACTGTTTTGAACCATTTACACAAAGCTGGTTACAAAAAAAAGCTTGACGTATGGGTTCCTCATGAGTTGAGCGTGAAAAACATGATTGACCGAATTAACATCTGCGATGCGCTGCTGAAACGGAATGAAATCGAGCCGTTTCTGAAACGTTTAATAACCGGAGATGAAAAATGGATTACGTACGATAATCGGAAGCGTAAAAGATCGTGGATAAAGGATGGTGAGCCGTCACAAGCGTTCGCTAAGCCAACATTGACGCCAAAAAAAGTGATGCTGTGTGTATGGTGGGACTGGAGGGGAATCGTCCACTACGAGCTACTTCCAACTGGTCAGACGATTGATTCTCAACTCTACTGTGCACAACTAGAGAGATTACGCCAGGCGATTGAAAGAAAACGGCCCGAATTGATTAATAGGAAAGGTGTTGTCTTCCATCATGACAACGCCCGACCACACACTTCTTTGATGACCCGTCAAAAATTGAGAGAGTTTGGTTGGGAAGTTTTGATGCACCCACCTTACAGTCCGGATATAGCACCCTCTGACTATCATCTGTTTCGATCTCTGCAGAACTCTCTCAATGGCATTAAGTTGGTTTCAAAGGAAGCCTGTGAAAACTACTTGATTCAGTTTTTCGACCAGAAACCACAGAAGTTTTTCACCGATGGGATCATGGATCTACCAAAAAAATGGCGAAACATTGTCGATAATAATGGAGCATATTCGGTTTAAATGAATTCGTCCACGCGCCATGCGGGGACCAGTTGAATTTTACTGAAAAAACGCCACGAACTTTTTCCCAGACCCAATATAATACATTAATTAGTATGTATACTATTAATTTATATTTTATTAATTAGCTGTATAGGTAATAGATTTATAGTAGTAGCAATACAAAAGATGAGAATAAGTAAATGAAATAGAATTTAGAATTGCTATAATTAAATTAATTTTCTATATATTTTCAACTTAAATTCTTCTGTAAACCACTTTTCAAGAAATAATGCTAGCTCGTGCAAAATTATTTTCAAGTCTTGTATTCCGTGACAATAAAAATACTAGGATGCTAATTACAAATTATTATGACTTCAACATTACAAGGAATAAATTAAATATATCTTCCTTTAAAAACGAAATCAATATGTAGATCTTCTATTAATTTTTCCTGTAATTACTATGTAAGCTCACAATAACACACTTGACCGTAAGTTAGCACCGTTAACGCGAATATTTGCTGCACCACATGCAATTTCTTAAATATTTAACATATCCTGTGTACTTTTCAAAACTTATTAACATTATATATACGAGATGTACGTACCCGTCGTTTCAGTAGGAATAAAAGCATATGAAACTTTATCATGTGTATGTTGCCTGAACACAAGCCACACAGACGTAAAGTTTTATAATTACCACCTGTCACTTAAAGTTTTATGATGCAGACTGACAGGTAGTGCGGAAAAAATTAACTTGATTGATTCCACCTCCACCTGCAATTTTTTGCAGTTAATTACTCAAAAAAGGATAATCCTTAATCTGAAATCTAGATTCAATTATTAGCGATTCTGTTATTAACAAAAAGTATTTTTTATATAAAGCACAGATTTGAAACATTATCATAAGTGCAAGGAAATGCAATAAATGTAGCGTAGTAGAATTCTTGTATATCAAACTAGAATTTTACATCTATCAATATATACAAACACTGCCAAATAAGCCGACAATTAATTACTTGTTCGACAATTATATGTTCACTTGATCAGCCTAATTAAATTTCTTCTCTGCATCATAAGTTCCTCTCTTGAATAACGTAAATTTCAAACATAATCTTATACTTTTCAACAAGAAGTTTATATACGAAAATAATTTTCTTTTATAGAGTATCGTACTGGCTAATTAACATTCCACGACACTCAGTACGATGTTGTCAACAAGTGAAGCAGATTAGACTAAATTTCTCTTCTACACGTGTTGTATCAGTATGACGGCTTTCGACTACTCTGGAATCTCAGCACATTTCTAGAGTGTTACAAATACTTAATTTGAGAGTAGTTTTTGATTGCAAACTGACGTTTGCTAATCATTTACTCTCTGTATGCTTTTCCGCCTCACTTAAATTTATCATACAATTGGCACGAAATTTTAGCAATAGGCAAACTATGGTAACCTTAAACTGTACATTGGTTCAAACCAAGCTGGCGTATACATCCGTTACCAGATCAAGGTATTATCTTCTTATTGAGCGAGTACAGAAAAGATGTTTAAAATTTTTGTCTTTCCAATAGAATGGAAGATATTCAGTTCGTGGCACAGACTATCAGGTTTTCAAGCATTTACTTTCCTGTTACCTCTTGCGAAACTTGGTCTGGGTATGTACTTTCGACTGCAAGAACTAACTATATGCTTAAGTGTCTGATAGCTCGCATGGTTAGAAATTTTAATGAATACTTTGAAATCTTTAATAATTATAAAGTGAAGTACAGAAGTTATTATCTTAATTTAATAAATAATATTATTGATTTTCCGTCACTACTTTCACACATTTACTTTCCTGTAATCTCTTTCGGAACCCGATCCGGGAATATGCTTCCGAGAGCAATAACCAACTTTATACTGAAGTGTCTGATTTATTTCACACTTAGAATAATTCTTTTTCCTTATATTACTAGTATATTACATTTATTTATTTTCTTTGATATAAGAAAAAAATATATATACGTAATCTGTTGGACAATAAAGGCTATTACAATTATAATCATATATTTCTAAACCCAGTAATTTCGAGGCCGATTTTCCATATTTCAGAATTCGCGAAGTAAAAATAAATCGATTATAAATCTTTTTCATACAGAATCTTATTCGTATGTGTGTTGAACTCTTCAATGCTCTATTATGCTATCATATGGATGCAATGGACTTTCCCTATTCGATAGATCTAATAATAATATTAATAATAATTTATTAATCTTAAAGACTTAATATATGCAATTAATAATAATTTATTAATCTTAAAGACTTAATATATGCAGATTATAAGTAAAAGTTAAAACACAAGGAAATGTATCAAAAACAAAAATACAGGTAAGAAGCATAATAATTTGTAACAAATAACAAATTTAAGGTCTAACTAGATGAATGTGATTTTGATGGAGCCTGTGGTTGATCAACTTAATCACTAAGGTTGATATATAACCCTTTTCCACATTAATTTTCGTAATTCTCTATACGTATTTCGACAACTAAGTTGTCATCATCAGCAGATTAATTAAGCAGTGCTGCACCTGGAAAACTACGGCAATAAATACATGAACGGAACATTTAATTTCGCACACGATCCGTACCGTTAAAAGCCAAGACGCACACTGTATATTCGTTTCACATAATTTTTAAAAATTGCGTTCTAGCCCTAAACTGAGATAAAAAAGGAAGAAAACGGAAAGAAACGAAACATACCTACATTGATTTATTGCACTCACCCTTGTCCGTCTTTAAAAGACTAAACAAAGATAAGTTACAATTAGGGCCAGTGTCAGTATTCAACACATGGCCTTTATTCTTTAAAATGTACATGCTTTCATACGTGTCTAACTCACGATAATTCCACACGTTCTTTATCAAATACAAACAATCCGCGTTCACACTATGATTACTTTTTAACACATATTTTGCTCTACCTGATTTTTCTGGTCGGTTGAATTTTATGTGCGCAATATGTTCTTTATACCGGTTTTCGATAGATCGTTTTGTTTGGCCGATATATTGTTTACTGCAATCTAAACATTTAATGCTATATATTCCCGATTTCTTGTTATCCTCGACTTTGTCTTTTGCATTTCCTAAAAGGGATTTTATGGAGTTAGTGGACCGAAAAGTAACTTGAAAACTGCTCTCTTTAAATACACTATTTAAATTTTTCGTCAGACGATGGTAAGGTAAACATATGAACTGCTTGCCCCGATTGCTCTGAGGTAATAGACATGTGGTATCACGGATTGTTTTTCTTATGTTAGCCTTCCTAATTCATTCATTGATTATTTTCGAATCAAAACCATTGTATCTCGCGTTATTCCTAATGAAGTTCAATTCTCTTTCGTGTCTTACATTTGTTAGTGGGAAATTAATCGAACGATTAATAAGAAAATTGAACGAAGCCATCTCTTGTTGCATGCTATGATTTGAGTCAGCCGTGATGAATCTATTTAACTAGATGAATGTCTAAATAAATAATCTTGATATCCAGCTATTCAAAAAAAATTAAATTTAAAAAGAAAAATTTGAACTTACTTGTACGTATCACATGATTGCCAAAATGAAAGAAGACTTAAAGATTATTTATAACAATAGTCAAAACTAATACAAACACTACAGAATCATTGTATTGTCAACAATTATATGTATACTACGCAAAATAGACAATAAAGACACAACTATGCAACACATTTGGCGATCGTGTAATTCGGCATTTTCCAAACAGTTGGTCTTTTAGGTCACCTGGTATCAATCTGTTTATCTATTAGCTATGGGGTATAGAGGAACTGAAACAATCGATATCACATGGAATCGAGAACATTCCGGAGAACGCTTTTTCTATTTCCTTTTATAATTTCGAAGACGACTATTTTTAATTGAACATCGGACCTATATCGGTGTCATATCTAAGTTCTTCTTGTTCTTCCTTTTAAAAATAAAACCCAATTTCTTTACAAACAATTCGATGTTTTTATTTTTGCAGACTCCAAAAATTTGGCAAAATTACGGCTATTTCAAACTAGAAATTTACTTTTGAATGCCCTATATATGCATTACCGAAATCGAATTCAATGTTAAATTGTTAAAGCTTGGTTGTGATTTATCATGCTCACGATTTGGATTATGCAATAACATATAAGTTTAAATTACTGATCGAGAGAAACTTATCTTTCCCCGCTTGTTTCGTCATTTTGGGTTAATTTCTGAGTATTTATTTATCATCAAGAAAGTACATTTTAGTAATTTGTTTGATTTTCTTATTTCTCTTAAAATAATTTGCCAAAATAAAATAGTTTTATCCAATCCGCTTATCTAATGAGCACTTTTATTCTCTTAATGTCAGTTACTTTAGTAAAACACAATTTCTTTTTATCTTAATATAATTTATTAAAATAATCACCGTCATTCTTTTCACATAACGAAATTTCTACTCTTCCTACTCATTTTCGAGATGATTTTTTTTTGAGTGTATCAAAAGCAATTTTTTCCCAGATTGTAAATTCAATATCATATCATCAAAAGAAATTGGCATTCTTGTATAACAGTTTTCTAGCAATGTCCAGCAGAAAGACTTGGTGTCCTGAATTTTTTCTCCATATCTGTATTAAGGCGATACCAAGCATGTCTTATATACGCCTTACAACATACATTTAAGATAAAAGCTTCAAGTGCAGAATTTTAGATTTTATTACGGAGAATTGTATTCTTTTAGGAAGCTTGACTGTCTACAGGATTTGTTTGTGAATTAAAGCCTTATGATGGAACATTCTACAAACATAAGACACGCAGTTCCATTTATATTTACTAAAAGTATACTAGAAATGAAACGCACACAAACTTATTTAATTTTATCCAAATTCTTATCCATAGTTCCTCTTCTAAGAAGTATAAAATATAAAAATCTACTTATTATGGTTGCCTCATTTCGACAGCAATAACTCTACAAGATACACTAATTATTATTTCCATGGAACATAACTGTTTAATGAAAAATTTCTCTAAAAATTTCAGTACCTTGCAAATCTACGTAAATCGTATCTCTATTACTTCAAAATTATTTAATTGAATATTTCAAATTTTCGTTTTGATTAATTTCGCACTTTTCTTTACTCTCCCTGGGATGAGTTTATTGCTGGTGGGTATTTCTTCGCTCTTCAAAATTTCTATTTTAAAATTTTTTATTATGTTTTGTGTGTAACTATCATGATTATTATTTCAATGTTAATGTCCTCTAACGCATTAATGTCAGAAGCTGTAATTATCTTTTGTTTCCTGTATATAGATCAGATCATTAAACAAAATGTTTTCCATAGAATGCCATAGAGTTGCCTTTAATATGAGAATAAGGTAATATCTGTATCAAATCAATCATTGTCTAACCTAAGATTTCATTATTAAGCATTAATTGATCTATAAATAGAAATAGAAGATGAATTAATAAATGAAATGTACGATAAACGCAACTTACGGAAAATTTTTCAGATTAAGAGAACAACTTCTACAAATATAACATAATCATTATCTATAACAAGAAGTCGAATATAGTGAATTTTTAATTAATTCTATTGAAGTTAATATAGACTACATTGTAATTCTAAAACCTTTACATTATCATATGTTATTTAATTTACAAAGGCGTTAGCCTATATATTTGTTTTGGCAAACTTTTATGTGCTTCAAAATCTGTCAGAATGCTTTGCCTTAAAACACATTATAATTGAATTCCAATCATTTCATTTCCAGATAGTGCTGACATCTATTTAATTCAAAGTAAACTGAAGTTAGCGTGCACGGTGTGCATGTAAAACTGTATTTTATTATTCTAATTGATCAGGTGCATGTAATGGAGACAAATTTAATTTATGGAATTGTGTCATTTGTTTAAAATAATATGCAAGAGTTTTATATTTACATAAAAGTACCACACCAAATTAATAACTTAAGAATTAAAAATTTCTGTTAGCAAAATATTCACAGAAAATATAGTTTTGTTTAATGCATCACCTATTTAAAATAAAATATTATTAAAATTTAATATTTTTATGAAAATTAGGATAAATTTGTACGTTCTACTTATTTTTTTTAAAACAGTTATATTTAATTTCGATTACATACCATCGTTTCTAAACCTATAAAATGTAGAATACATTTTTAAATATATGAGGGTGATTCGGTGGGAGAATGATTTTTCAATGAAGTACATACTTATTTTGGAACAAAAAATATATAGTAGTCAGTCGTTGTGGCTACCACTTCCTGATTTAGCCTGAATCTCTTTCTACAAAGCCATTTTGTCAAGTATGGAATAAAGAAAACACATTCGGAGTCATATTTGATGAATATAGTGGACGAGGCAGAAATTTGTATTTCAAATCGACAAATTTAGCGATTGCCATAGAGAATGAATAAAAGAACATGTAATCTTGATAGAAGAAAACTTTTTTCAGTGAATGCAGCTTTTCTTCAGTTCGGTATCAAAACGTATAAGTATATAAGCATAATATTAGCCAGTTATTTTGCTTCCCTTTTTAAATAGTCAATAAAGCTTGGGCCCTTGAAACCTCAAAAAAACGTGGCCACAATCCTAGAATGACCGAAAAAACTGGTTCTGCCATCCTCGGAGCATATTGATCAGAATAAATACATTGTTTTCCCTGTGTTTTTGGCTTAGTGATGTATTCAAGTTTCATCAGCGGCGACATATCGGCGCAAAAATTCTCTTAGATTTCGTTTGAATTTATTATTTGTCGCATTTGCTCAACAATAAATAAATGCAGCACCCATCTTGCTATGTTTTTTCATACTTAAATGTTAATGCAAAATATTGTGTATGTATGTATTCTTTTATTCAACTCGTGTCTCTTTACAATGGTAAAGATTTTATTAATAATTTTTGAAAAAGTTGCTATAAATGAAAGCCGCTCAGTATCTTCTACGCTAATATAACCAATTTCGAAAGCAGTAAGACTACTACAAAACTTCCTAATAGAATATTTATGTAACTTTATTTCAATTTCTTCAATGATTTTTAACGTAAAAAGTCAATGTTTAATAATACATAAAATTATTTTTTCTTGATATTAACACAAAATCAACAAATAGTTTACTTTAAACGGATTTGGGCAGAGTTCTAACAGTAAGCTTCTAAAACATGACAAGTATCATCACTGCGAAAATGTTGCCAACTTTCGAAAAATAACTCTCCTGATGACTTTTATGATATTGTCAGTAACTCTATTAACAAATTTTCTGTCCCGATGTAGTAGAACCATTTTAAATATAGACAATTAGTTCTAATATACTTATCATGTAATAATCATGTTAATATTATATCGTGAATCAACGGTATTAATTATTACCGAAGTGTTACCATTCAGTAAAGAACACTAAAATTTTCAAGACATGTTAGTATTTGCGTAGTTTATCTTTAATTAACAGGAAGGTTACTACACTGGGTGATTCTCCACTATGTTCCAGACTCGTTTCAAATTCTTTATCTTTCCAATTTTTGTCTGCAAAATCCATAGACGAACTCTACAGGTAATGGTCTTCCCGTCAGCTTCTTTTGTTCCCTGTATAAATTCTGTAGACTGGAATCTAAACGGGTGGTTGGTTAGATCGTTCAGATCATTCACGCAGTTCTCTGTATCGATCTGAAATTAATTTGCATCGATACAAATGATTTTTTATATCTTCCAGATGACCATGTGGTGAGGTTTGCTCCCTTTGAAATATTGACAAAATTTGACTAAAAATTAATGTAATTAGTATCTTAGGTATAAAGATTAACTGGTGCATTGACGTTTAATCTCCAACCATGGCGTAAATCGACATATTTTACTACTTATTCAAATGGTTATATTTTACTTGTGGTTCACCTAATTTAACTAGGAAGATTTCATAATATCAAAATTACGCTCATTTTTATTTTTGATCCAAATTTCTTGGAAGCAAAAGTTCCATAGAAGAAAATAAGCTAAAGAATGTTTTAGTAAATCTTTAATACAGTCCTCATAACTTTCCACATATATATTATATACTGTTTATTATTGACATCACTATTACAACTGTCATTTTTTATAGAGGAATGGATTCTGGAAATTAGAGCTCATAGATCACTGACATTCTTTTGGAAAATAATTTTTGCGATTCAGATTTCCTTATTGTATTCCGCAAATTTATTTCTATACTTTTACGATCGTGGGTACATGCGCCTGGCTTATTCAATATTTTCAAAAGCCGATTCTCAAACTCTATAGGTCCCTGTTGAAATACGCTGTTTTGATCACTCAGTCACTAAATTATAATAAACTATAATATTTGTAAATGGCTGCATGTGCACCACATTTGCAGTGTTAGGAATTGTTAGGTAACTTATAGAATGAAAAGGTATTATTACTATTGTCGAATATACTCGTATTATACGGTAATATCAATCATAAATTGTTTAAACATGGTCATTATACAAAGATAGGCAAATATATGGATTAATTCAAATACCTTTGCTAAGGCTACTTATATTTCAATAAAATTTTCCACATTTAAATTAATGCAAATAAGGAATTCGATGAGTATATTTATATTCAAATTAGACTTCCGGTTTAGGCGTAAACGATGGACGCTTCCTAATACTATTTTAAATTAACACCCTATATTTCCAGAATCTCTGCTTTAGGAGTGTAGCAATTTGTTCAAATAGCTACAGAAATATTTACATAACTGTGATATTTTTGATAATGTTTATGATTGATTAGTAGACAATGGAATTAAAATTCAATATTTGTCAATATTTGTTTAACCTTGCAAATGTCTTAAATATTAAGAATGGTTCAATTAACTGAAAAAGAATATTTTTAAATTTTGATGATTGGTTTTGGTGACCGCGTCAGAGCTCATAATTTATACAACAATTTCCACCAAGATTTGCATCCAATATCACGAACTGTCTTTGGTAAAACATTGAGAAGGTATAATTTGACTGGAAGCGTTAGAAATTTACCGAAAAACGGTCGACCAATAATTAGAATTAATGAATTTATTGCTCAAAATATTACTATAGTATTAGGAGAATTGCCACAAATGTCTACTAGATCCTCTGTACTGAACTGGGATATAAGCTACCGATTAGTAGCCAGAATATTGAGGTATTCCATTTTTCATATAAAATAAATTTAGCGTTTAGAATTATTGGAAGGAGATTATGATTCCAGAGTTTAATTTGATGCAATTTGTTACTTTCACACTACAAATAAATTTAAGTTTTGATTATAACTATGTTGCAGACTATATTTGATGGACATCCATATCTCTTGAATTGTTTCATATGGTTCTTTTCTTGAGTATTAGCTACTGAAGAATACATGCAGAGGTATTCATATAAGGAGTGCAGCAGAAGTAACTCCTAAGTGTTAAATGTAAATAGAAAAGTAACCGTGGAAGCTTCTCAAAAACATATTTGGCAGTTTAAAAGAGCAATTTGTGAATTTACTTCACATATACATGTGTATATCACTTGGTTTTGAAAATGGTTCTTCCAAACGCCGGAAGTGAAAATTTCTTTCTTTTTCTATACAATGATGAAGCCTCTCTTGGAGATATTGCCTCGATTTTTTGACGAATAACGTTATTCAATACTTCAGTTGGTAAATTCGCGTCTTCGAGTATCCTCGGAAAAAAAATTGCAAGGTGCGAAATCATGAAAACAGATTGACCTTGAAACGTCTCTTCGAAAGGAGATTAAATGGAAGTACGGTACATTATGTAAAGTAAATGACAAGCATTGCTGTTTCAAAGTGTGACATAAATTTTTGAATAGCTTCTAGGCTTTGTTATTTACATTTAAATTTTTTTCACAAAAATTCCGAGATTGTTACGTTCACTTTGAAATTATTTATATCGACGATAAATAGTTCTCTTGGATGGTGTTCTATTATATCATCAAAAATAGACTGGTTTACTTATTTAGACATAAATAATCAAGCAAAATATTATTTTTAAAGCGTGGTAAAATGCAAAAATCGCTTTTTCAAGTCACTGATCCATCGAAAGTAGAACATCTAAATATTTACAACAAACTTCGTATTATATAGTATGTAGTTATGTACATATATGTATAGTACTTTCTAATCTAAACCATTCTTACTCGCACAATATTTTAGCTAGCATTATTCTCTACTAAATAAAAACATATATAACTCCAAAAGAGTTGAATAAAATATTACCTGCAAATTAAAAAAATAATTGGAGCAATACATGAAAATTTATTTAATCTTCAGGTTCCTTTACGTTTCTTTTATTCCAATTATACTGACGTATGCTAAAATACGTCTAATTAAATTGTTTGCAATCCATAATTATGGTTGTATGCAAATAAGCATTTCAAAATATTATACATCTAATTAATAAGCAAGTACAGATTAGTTGAAAAGCAACATATAAATAATTATTGTTTTAATGAGCCTTCATCGTTACGTAGATAAAACATACATAGTAAAGCCAAGACTGCTAAATCTACAATAAATAGTAAGAAGTAATATTGTATATCATAATTAATTAAAATTGGTAGTTTACATATAACAGAAGCTGAGAAAACGGTATTTTTGCATAGATTATATTATAGCTGTTATTAGTGATATGTCGTGCATTAATTAGTAGATTCATTATGATTTATATACAGGGTGATACAAAAAGCATCATCTGATTTTCTTCTGCTATAACTTTTATTTAAAGTGATTAAAGTCATTTGGTTTTTAACTGATTATGTTTATTGGCACTTACGTATAAATTTTGTTTCAATTAATTGTGGAAAATTATGTCCGACGAATGGCCGCCGCCGACATTCAAGCATATTTGGGCTCTTTCGATTACATTTTGCGTAACTGTGCTCAGTATTTGTGGTGTCACGTTGTGAATTTCGCCTCGAATGTCGTTCTTTAACGCCTCCAAGGTGCAGGGTTTGTTCACGTACTCCAACGACTTCAAATATCTCTTGTGGAAGAAGTTTGGGGCAGTCAAATCGGGAGATCTGGCTGGCCAAGCCAAATCACCGAAACGCGAAAATGCTTTCGCTGGGAAGGTATCCTTCAAAATACACATCGCGTCCCGTGCAGTATTACAAATTGCCCCGTTCTGTTGGAACCATATGTCCTCCAAATGCAGATCGTGAACTTCCGGTAAGCGAAATTCAGTCAGCATGGTTCTATAGCGGTCGCTGTTCACCGTAATAGCGTTACCGTCGGCTCATTCGAAAAAATAAGGTCCAATCACCTTTTCCGGTGCACACCATACGGTAACTTTGAGAGAGTGTAATGGTCCTTTATGGATTATGCGTTTATTTCCCGTTCCCCAGAACCGAGAATTTTGCTTATTGACGTGGCCGCTGAGATAAAAATGAGCCTCGTCTTTCATGATCAATTTTGATGGAAAATCATCCAATTTGTCGTTGAGAGCCAAAATCATACGGCTATATTCTAAACGGACGCCGCAACTGTTGGACTACCTGAATCAACATTTTTAAGTCCAATATCAAAATGCAGCACAGCGAACGTCGCGAAATGTGGAACTGTTTGAGCGCGTTTTCTTGTGGATGTTTCGGACTCGTTGACCACATTTTCACGCGCTGCTTCGATGTTTTGTTTATTATTTGGACTACAAAGGAATTGACAATGCGAATGTCAAGCAATAATTTGAATAAGATCTGTTATAGCCTATAAAGCCCGAGTTTCTGAATTTCTGCGGCAATCTTAAGAGTGGACAAGTTGTGGTCGTCCTTCCCTAAAGGAAGGATGACCACAATTTCCATCGGCAAGTAATGTAATGTGAATTTTTTGAAATAATTTTAATAGACTATATTCAAAACGACCAAACAGTTGATGAATCGTATTATATCGCCTCACTAGACTAAATGAGGTAAACAGTTTTTAATAGTCGATCTAGGTCACATATAAACAATCTGTTTATACACGACCCAAAGCAAGTGAAAAGAAAATAGAACACCAACACTTTTACACTAATAGCTCTTGTCAGTGTGGTGTACAGATTAAAGTCTGTACACCTCCCCGCTGCATAATGTAGTTTGTATAATCTTCCCCGATCGTAACAGATTCTTCGAATCGCTATCGTACTGGAAAATGTAATTATATGTAATAATAAACATGTTGCAGAATCTCTAAATATTTCGCTAATCCACCATCGTACTTTATTGTTAACTGTAATAGATGATTGGTTATACGCCTCTCCAACTCTTCTGCGTAGATACTATTTTCTTTTGGACCAGAATATTCTAAATTTAGACTCATATTCCAACCATTCCTGTTTATCACCCGTTTGCAGTATTAGCTTCCTTCTTGCAACACGACTTCTAAGTCCTTGTTTAATTAGGCGACCCAGAACACGGTAGGAAAATTAACAAAAACTGATATCATTTTACGAAGATGTAATGATAATCCTTTAGATGATTTTGTCCTACTTCACAAGGATGTCAATTACAAATATTGATCTTGACCTTATTTTATTTTTCTTGGTCTTTCCGTCCTTTTCTTATTAGCCACCAAACCGGACTTAGAACATTGCAATTTGTCGCCTGAATGAAAAAACCCTATCTGGCGGCGATTTTCATTAGATAATCTAGGAACTTCACTACCCTTTCAAGAAATTGACCTAATTAGAATATGGATGGTAGAATTAATTACAATATAGCTTTACAGTATCAGAAAAATATTCGCAGGCACTTGTACTAAAGTAAATATGTTCTTTAGGATTGAAAACACAATAATTCATTCAATAAACATTTCGAAATTCAGTGATATACTAACCCATATGGCGCACAAACTGTCCTTAAACAAGTAACAAAATAATCATCGATAACGGACAGATTACGCAAGTAGGATTAACTAACATTTTCCCAAAAATTGCTTCTTCTCTCATTTAACAGTACATTTTCAATTATTAGAAATTTAACATGATAATAAAAGTAAAATAATATTAAATATATATTATATATCGTAATACTATTGTAATCATTTACTTATGTTGTATATATGTATATATATATATATATATATATATATATATATATATATAAATAATCATTAGTCAAAAACATTTAAAAAGCAAAATTTTAAAAATTAAGAAAATAAAACGTTAAATATTTTGCAGATGTACCCGATGTTATGGTAAGCGAGTGTACATAGTAAATACAAATTTATTTCGTTTTACATCTTCAAGTTGTCCACAAAATACATTAAAACACTACACTACAGAAAATAATAAATACATACACGTACAATGCGTATTATAACACTAGGATTAGATAGAAGATATATTACTTTATAATTTATCAATTTTATCATCATTCTTTTAACAAAACGTTGCTTATAGCTTATAACATATACTTTCACGCTTGTCATTTATATTAAAGATAACGTCATAAAATACAAACCCTAATTACGTACATCTGATGAGGACTGTCAAATACCCTTTTTTGCATATTTATCCGGTACATTATCAAAAAGGTAAGTATCATCAATTTATGTCTAGAATCATGTCCGCTAAGACATTTACCTGTCATTTCTCTTTAAAATATCAATTATCAAGATTAATAACTACAATATTTAATGACAGGCTAATTGTTATTAAAATGCATACTTTACCATTTGCTAGTTTGGTATAGGTTTCCTAAAATATATCCATACAATCCCAACAATATATGTACTTCAAACATTTGATTTAAGTTTATTACGGTTTTGAAAATGTATCAATTTTGAAAGATTGGTCCATTTATGTAGAGCTGTTTATTATTTTGGTCATTATGAGTTTGAGAAAAGTTCAATTTCTTTAATCCAATATGAAATTCTTTTCATTAGCACTTTGGTGAAATGCATGTACTTACTTTAATGTCATTTCAGTGTTATATATGGAAACGTTTTTAATATTAAACCGCTTTATAAAATATATAATTCTTATATTTTGTTAGGCAACAACGCTAACATACTATCACGTCATCTCTTCTTCGGACGATCCACTCCTCTTTTCATATTTGGTTTGTTATTTCTTGCCACTCTCACAGACTTGTTTCATTCATTCTTGATATGTGATAATTACATAATCTTCTTGTATCAATTCGTTTGTATATGTTATACTGTCCATAATTAAGTTGAAGCGTGTTAGGCTGAATGAATCTCCTCGTCTAACTTCATTCCTTTTAAGGATATTGTTCAATAGTTTGCCATTGGTTTTTATTTTTATTTCAGTTTTAAAGTAGACCTCCTTTATTAATTTGATGGATTGGTTAGGCATTTCGCACTTTTGCAAAATCTTTATTATATCTGCTATTTGGACTTTAGTTCTAGCAACGTTCTTTTTTATGTATTGTTTCTTCTTGTAACAGGGTATAGTGAGATATTTTTGGACTGATTAAGGAAACAGTTTTATTTTCAAAATAAGTATTTATATTTCTACATAGACTCCTCCAAATCTAGATACTCAGCACAATGACACTCAAGCATCTTTATACTTTTGGCGTGGTAAAATTATTTTCATGGCCTTTAGAACAGACATCAGTTTTGTATAATGTATAGTCTTTTGAGCCAGATCTATTTCCAGATAACTATTTTTCTCAAAATGGAGAACACAAAATAAGTCATCAGGAGTTGAATCCGACAAATAAGAGGCATGTGAAAGCAATTAGTAAAGAAAAGGATTTTTTGCTTTGCAAAGTATAATCGTCTGCTTTTGAGTGTCAAACTCGTTAACTGATGCTATATAATACACTCCTGTGATAGTTTCCTTTCTGAAAATGGTTAACGATTGCTATATCAGGTGGCCACTTTTTGCCTTTATAGGTGCATTATTCTGCATTAACATACCCTCTATGCAAGCTATAATAATAATAATAATAATAATAATACATTACAATCTCTTAACTCAAGTGTTATCTGCAAAAATTCCATAACATTCCCAATTAAAGTTTGGCGTGTGAAATTTGATATTTTTTTAACAAGTTCCATAAGTTTTCAATTGAATATGAGTCAAGTAAGAAATATTTTTCTTTCCTTGTGGTATCATCAACTATATAAAGAGAAGCTCTTCTGCAATAATTGTACTGGTAAGTGTTTTTACTATCCCTTGCATATAAACAGGATGACACCTTTCGTCCGGGCATCTTCGGGCAAGAATGCCAACTTCCGTAACAACTAAAATTGTCATCCGAAAGTATGAAATAATTTCGAATATTTACGTAAATAAAACTTCTTAATAATAATTTTATTCTAATTACTTTCTCCAAATCCTCAACAATATATTTTGAATATACCTTATAGAACTTTGAGATCACTTTAATAAGACAAATGAATATATATTAGAGTAATTTCAAATATCCCAAGAATCCAGTCTCAGTCCTATTTTACTTATATTCGCAGTGGAAACAGAGTTTCTACTGTACAATATGCTGAGCATAATTGTATTTTTGCATATAATAAGAAAATATATGTGCCACAACAAACTATAAAAACTGCGATGAATATTACAGTGGATTGGTTAATAGCAAATGGATTTAATTTATCTGCTGAAAAGTCTGCAGGTATTTTTCACAGCAACTTAAGGAGAATTCAAATACCTGTACTTACTAATATAAAATACTTCATAGAAATAAACTTAAATGGTTCCAGTATATATGTCCCTATTGAACATGAATGATATATCAATGTTCTGAAAATAATATCCAAAGTAAGTTGGGTAGCTGATCCAAGCATTTCAAAAATGCTTACAAGTCTTATATTACAGCCATAACGGGCTTCAAATCCGCTCTACATGGGTCTGTGTTAAATAAGATATTAAAGATAAGGCAATTAGTAGTAGTTATATATTAGGTTATATATATCCATATATAAATATATATCTACATATACATATATACGAGGATAGTCGTCTATATTTCGAGAACTGGCAACATCGTTAGTGTTGCCTCCGATCTCATGATTGCATCGTGAAGTTTGTCACTTTTGACAGCTTTATTATCCGGTCGCTATTTCTATTGTTGACAGTAGCTTGAAAATTTTATGCCAATGAAAAAAAAAGGGATTAACTCGCGAACATTTTCGTGCAATTATTTATCATACCTTCGGCGTGGATTATCTCAACAAAAATACATCGACGAGCTCAATTTTTATATGGTGATGAATCATCATCGACAATTACAGTAAATCGTTGATATAGTGAATTCGAATTTGGACGGCGTTCTTTGGACGATGAATTTCGTGAAGGCCATCCCACAAATGTTGTTGTGTCGGAAAACATTAACGCAGTATCTGAATTGATAATGCAAGACCGTCATGTGACATACCGTGAGATCGAGGCATCTCTAGGTATTAGTAACACCAGCGTGCATAAGATCCTGCATGAACATTAAGCCGTTAAGAAGCTATGTTCACGTTGGGTACCATATAATTTTACAACTACTCAAAAAAGGGCTAGCGTCGATTAGTGCCAAGAAATGCACAAAAAATACAATGGCGGTGCTGCAAAGAACATTTACAAAGTCGTCATAAGTGATGAATCTTGGATTTATACGTATGAGCCCGATAGTAAATTGCAATCGACTGTGTGGGTATTCCAAGATGAGCCAAAACCAATAAAAGTTGGTCACGCTCGAAGCACATCTAACAAATGGTCGCCTGTTCTTTTTAGAAAAACCGATGACGTTGCAACTGTGCCTTTAGAGAGTTGTAGAGCGGTCAATTCCAAATGATACACAGCTATTTGTTTGCCAAAAGTTTTTGAAAAAATAAGGAAAACAAACCGAAAACGATAGACCATTCTCCACCATGACAATGCGAGCTCTCACAGGTCGATTCAAACAATTGAATATTTGACTGGGCAAAACATTGAATTGATGAGTCATCCTCCGTACAGCCCTGATCTAGCTACCTGTGATTTCTTTTTGTTCTCACACGTGTAGAATAAACTTCGTGGTCTACGATTTTCTATGCCCCAAGAAGCAGTCTAGGCATTAAAAACTCATATTTCGGAGATACCGCCTTTACAGTGGCAGCAGTGCTCTTCGGATTGGTTTAGACGAATACAAAAGTACATTGATTTTCAAGGAGAATATTTTGACAAGCAATAAAAAAATTTTTTTTGTTTGCTATTCCCGAAACAGAAACGGCTACCCTCGTATATATATTCGGGGTAGTTGATATTGGATGCATCATATAAGTCAACTAGTGTAAGCTTATAGAAATATTAGTAAATTTAAGAAACATGTACGTTTGTAGAAAATGGAACACAATTAAATTTCTTTGAATGCACGCAGTATACGTGTAAAAATTCCAGAATCTATGGTAATTTTTAATGGTGCATCCAAATCAAGCCAAAGATGTGGATGTGCCGCACTTGTATCAAGAAATGGATATGACAAGAAATTAATGCTATAGAATGTACATCCATCGTTACAGCAGAGGCAGTTCTAATTATAGAAGCACTAAAGTATGTACAAAAGTATCATATTGGAAATACAGCGATTATGATAAGCTCTAAATGTGTATTGCAATCTTTACAAGAGAATATTCATAAAAAAGTATAATTTTGTAATATCCAATGTCATTGTATGTCTAAATATAAAGGATGTAAAAATTCAATTTTATTAGATGAAAGCACATTCAGGTATAGAACCTAATAAGATTATTGATTGTTTAGGAAAAGCGGCTATAAATATTGATCATGTGTTGTCACTGTTGCTAAAGCGAAAATATTAAAATATGATTGACAAGTACATTGGAAGCATTCATATGGCCAATAAGATAGCACATTAGTCAAAAATGCACCCAGAAGTAACTATTCGACAATAGCACAAGGAACATAAGTTATCGTGGATAAATCGTATTACCATCGCACGATTATAATTAAATCATGGACAATATCCAGTCGACTTACATAAACTTAAAATTATTGACTCAGCTACTTGTACATGTGGAAGGAATACAGCCAGTACAAATCATTTAATTTTAGAATACCGTAAATACTTTATCATTCGATATGAGTTTATTGCCAGACTTATTGATGCGGAAGTGCCTATGCTTAGTAAACATTACATTCTCAATGTACATATAATACTAGAATACTAGTGAATTGACGGATTACATTTTCGAAGCTAAAATTAAGATTTAGAATAAGATATTAATATAAACCTTTCCCTGTCTACCTTTGTGGGAAAACCTATTTACCCGATGTTCGTTTTTGTTCTTGGCAAAGTCATCTGATGGACCACGGACATGAAACATGTTTGTTCCAACGTTTCCCTTCCAGTAATTTTCTTTCTTCTTTTTAATTGACCGATTATTTTCGATTAAAGTGGCAATGTGAGTAATGATTTCGAATGCAAAAAAAAAACAGTTGAAAAAAAAGAACTTTTGTTAAAATTTTTACTGTAGTTCTAAATTTTTGGAGAAATGCTGTATACCATTTTCTAGGAGAGACTAAAAGTACGTTTATAGAAATTACAATAAACGGCTTGTTCATATAATCTATTTAAAAATATAACACACACTCGAAATTAATCACAGCAGATCACGAACTACTGCTACATTACTAAAAAAGATATAAACTGACTTACTGAATCCATTTAATAGTCGTATGAATTTAATTTATATGCATTAATAAGAATTAATTTGTAATTAGGTAATTCAAAATTATTCTAGTTTTCATTATTATTTATGAAGGAAATATCTGTTCAAAACAATTTCAGAAACACATATCATAAATTTCACTTAGTTTTAATATGGTCAATTAAAATGCATTATATTCTATTCACTGTTTCTAAACGCTATTCATCTTCCATTAAATTCATATATTAATAACACATACCCTATGCCGCCGGCAGGTAGAAAAATTAATATTTCGAATCCATTTTGATTAAATTAAACGGTGCGTGCACTATATTTTCGAAAACGCCCACTTTCCTAGATTTATGTGGGAGCAACTTAGCGCTTCGAGCAGGTCTCCCGGCTTTATTTATAATTTGCATTAATAATTAAAACGTTAAGTTTTCAGTTAATTAGTGTTTCTTGTGGGCCGCCCCTATAATAGTATGTGCACCAATGAAGTCTCTGTAATTCTAATTCATAGCGGAAGAATATGAATACATTTCTCGCTTCATGAGCGTATACACTTAAAATACTTCCATATAAATTAAACGCATTATTTTGTAACGATATTTAAATTAAATTCGGGTTACATAAATTGTTTGATTTATAGGTAATTTGCTTTTAAAAATGTTTCTTAAATACGAACAATTTCTAAAATAGGACAATTTAACAGATATATAAAATATTCTTTCTTACATCGCTAATAACATGAAGCCAAAATATACTTAACAAAACTACTATAACATCTTCAGTACAAATATTTTCATCCCACACCCGTATATTTACGTCTTACAGCCCACGATTTTATTACAACAGCAAATATAGTGGTGTGCAATGAAATCCGAACACTAATAATTTCGTAAAACTATTAATCAGAAGTATTCTCACTTCTTTTTAATCACTGGAGGTTGACGCATACTGTGCACAGTGTGCGTTTTGACTTCCGACGGTACAGATCATGTACGGAATTTTGTTTCGTGCGGGTTTTTGACGTAGCTTTCCAGGTGCGACACTGCTTAATTGTATGGTGATGATGACAACCTAGTTGTTGAAATACAGAATACGAAAATTAATATGAAAAGGAGTTATATATCAACCTTAAGTGATAAATTTAATCAATCACAGGCTCCATCAAAATTACCTACATTCCCACTTTTCTTATCCAAAAATAGTTTTACGCTTTCTTGAACTACAAAATAGATATAAATTGGAATACTTCGTCACATTTTACTTGCAATTTTTACTTTAAAACGAGGAAAACAATATACCCCAGTTAAGTAAAGAGAAATAATTAATGTTGTTACACATCTGAAAGAGAAATATCTTATAATAAAAGCAAAAAAAATCATTCAGATACAGTTAGTAGTTAGCATTTAGTTGGGCCATCTCGGACTTTTATCACGACGATTATTATTCTTGATAGTGGCTCAAACAAATTTTTTAAATAGTCCATACTCGGATCCTGTTGCCACACATTATAAGGCTATTTTAGATTTTTTTTGGTTTTAATATAGGCAGAAGCCTTTGTCAACAATTTTCTGTAGGGTTTAAATGTGGATTATTTCCAGGCCTCGTTGGGTATTGAATAGCATTTTCTTTAATTAACTTTCTACTTGGTAAATAAAATTTAGGTGACCTAATCTCCTACCAGAAATACAACCATTACACATTCGAGAAATTTTACTGTTATGCTGCATAACACTCTGTTTTAATAGTTTCTTCCGGTTTTCCGCTGATGTTGTGTGTACCAATATGCCTTGTAGATTTAGTTTTGACTTGTTTGAAAAGATCGTAGTTTCCAATTGCTCTACTCTGCAGTGTAAATGATCTTTTGTCTACTTCCACCGTCTAGACTATATTTTTTCTGTAGAAACGCTTCTTTAGAGGTCGAGATACTCACTTGCGCGCCAGTCATTTCTTATAATTCATCTCGAAACTATGTTAACATCGACGCTATATTCTTTAAATACATTCTTTCTAAAACATGAGACTACTGTGTTTTAGAAAGAATGTTCAGTTGTAGCTCGCTCCTTGCTACTACTACTACTACTACTTTCTACTACTTTTTGCTTATTTGTCATATTGAGATATTTTCTTCTCTTAAAACCAATATAACCATGACTTTTATTGTCACTAGTTAATTTATCAAATCTAGATATCTTTACCTAATGAAACACAAATAATAATTCGCCCGAAGTTTTATTTTTAATTCAATGTAATTTCAACGATATTTGGATATTATTCTGGTCAGGTAGTAATCGTATTTAAGTACTGCCTCGGCAATAAATATTCCCAAATTTAACTTAATCCACTTAATGTTCGAATTTCATTTCATACTATAGAATATATAATAAATTTAGTTTTTCTTCTTTTGACCGGTGTCAAAAGTACAAAAAAAAGGCACTAGAATGTCATATAATTGATTGATTCTTCTTGTGTCTGTATGACAAATATGTATATATCGATATTATGGAAAGTATTCCTTCTTCGCCTCTAGCATCCCATACGATATCAAGTTCGTATACTTAGCGTTTTCATTTTGTTAATCCTAATTTCATAAACCCAGAATTCGTTTCTGACCATAATAATATCCAAAGTTAGATTTTGGCATCATAGTGTCATATAATTACTATTAAATAAACAAATGTTTCCTTTGGATAGGATGAAGAATCTTTACTCTTATCTTCTCTACTACTCTATTTTACTACTTCAACTTTCATTCTATTTATAATGTTTCTCCTAATATTGTTTTTCAAATACTGTTTCCACAACATCTGCTTTTATATTGCTTTGTATTTGTACTATCCTATCGTGATTAAAAGAAGCTATGTTAATCTAGTGCATAAATCTGACAAGTCTAGATCAATCCTTGCTACAGACCAAAACATTAATAATGTTTTTTGGATCCATCTTAGAGCAGTGAAGGTTTTGCACAAATACTGCAGATTGGAGCAGTTTCCAACAAAAATAGGAAAAACAAGCAAAAATTGAAAAGGAAGTAGTATGCAGGTAAATAACATAAGTATAAATTAAAGCGTATAACCAGACCTAGTAGAAACTACAATCATTAAGAATCAATTATACGTTCTAATCAATCTTGTGTTGTATTGGTTCTGCACACAGAGCAATTTATATTTAATTAAAATTCTTTTAAAAATCGTAAATAATATCAGTGGTTTTATGTGTGTAATTTAAGAAATCCACGTTGTTTTCTTTCTCTACTTTTGGTGAGAAAGAAACATGAACTGAATGAAATATGATTGACTTAACGCCTTTAAACGTTTTCTAAAAAAAGAATGATAACGGCACAGTTGGTCCGGTTGCGCTCAGTTTTAATACCTACAATATTATAATTTCATTGAAAGCACGTTGAATTAAATATATTTGACTAATATTAAGTAAATTTGTCAAATTTGGTTTCACAATGAAATCTAAATCATGCTACTTTGGATTAAATTTTTCAGTACTATGAAAATATCAAGACTAAGATATCGTTACTTCCCAAATAGCATAAACCCCAGGCATGTACATCATACGAATGTAGTAATTAAAATGATTAAAGTTTTATCATTTTTCTCATGCGAATCGACAATAATCCCAAACATTTGTCAAGAACAATACCAACAGATTCCCCCGTACGATAGTACTTACAAACAATTTTTTTTTTTGACAAAAAGCGTTAAAATATGTGAAAATATATAACTCGGAACCAATTTAACATGTATTCAAGGCATATATCTGATCAACGTTTAGAAACTAATTCCCCCATTGAAACTTTTTTAATGTATAGGTATATGTATATATGTATGTATGTATGTACGTTCATACATTAAGCTAAACAACCGTGCACCCGCAGACTTGTGTTGGATGTAATGCGTTATTTAACATTTATGGCCTTAGTCGAAGAAGAAAAAGAAGCCAACACGACGGGCGGCATTTCGTGCTGTATAAAATATGACATTTGAAGTGTTATCGGTCGGTGTGGATCTAACGCGATGTGTATATACTGTTTTATTTTTTCTGAAATTCACCTTTCGAACGTGATAAGACGGTCGGTTGTTTGCTGCATTTGAGCGATTGTCGGTTTTGATAGGAATTAATCCAAACGCTAAATAATGGTACGAAGTAAAATTTATTTATTGACCATCATAGCTCGGGAGTTTAAAACGATACTAAAACGAAAGATCATGATTTGATTATAGCAGTACGAGTAATTATATAGGTTATCTGAATATTATAAACCAATCAACAATAGAACGTTAATCTTATCGAAATAATTTCCTAGATTATAATTCCTAAACTGTCAGAATATCTGTATAGGAAATATTGCATACGTGATATATAACATTACATAGCATTAGTAATAAAATAAAATACATAATGAATATATGCCTCATATACTTTAAAAATGTAGTTTAGAAATTACATTTCAATTTTATAATAGCAAATAAAATCTTATAATACATCCAAAATTTTCGTATATACAATATATTAATTAATAGATGTAAATGAAAAAATTCTATTTAATTGGAAAACAAAAATCATTTTATAATATTTCTATGATTAAGAAGCGAAATTTAAAGCATAGTGTTTTAAATATTTCTTAATGTCTTTAAATCTAATGTTAGGGCAACTAAAATATTAACAAATATACAAGGTTTTGATAAGGTGTGGTATGAGTGGCATGAGTGCCGGACAAAGGAAACGAAAAACCTGATGAGGTTGTCAGAGAAGCATCAGTGTCATTGTATTGTACATTATTATCGTATGAGACATATTATACGGTTATAATTTATTGTTAAATAATCAAGTTTAGAAATTTAAAAAGTGTACAAAATTAACTATATTCTTTAGTTTTCAGAAAGTATTGGATCTTAAATTCTTTACAGTGAGATTAAAATTAGACCTGGTTTTGCTTATATAATTTACTGCTTTGTATTTATGTATTCTTAATGTAGTAATGTGTATTTTTCATTGTAATTAATTGCAACTTTATTCTTTTTCATTAGGAGTTAAGACCATTGGAATAGCAAGCCATTTAATTTATAGTAACTATGTCTCGGGGGAGGGGGCACCTTTTTCAAGTTGTTTATTTCTTCAACGTACAATATCTTTTACAGTTACATGTTTGCATTTGTGAGCAATAATTTTATACATATATATAATTATATATATAATGTTAAAAAGATAGATGCATAATCATTTTTTTAATGTAAATATTTTTCGTTATGAAATGGTAATAATGCTTACGCAAGTTTGCCAAATTTTATGTAAAGAGATGTGTCGTGGTATTAAATTAATGTATTATACGAGGATAGTTTCACAAGTAGTGAGAATGACACATAGGTGGCGTTCCAATTGGTAAAACAAAGGCACTGTAATTTAGGTTACCTATTTTTTCCCCATATTTAGATAAATCGGTTGATTAGTTTATTTTTGACAGCTGATTGAAAAATAAGCAACACGCCGTTTTGTTAAAATGGAAAAAGCAGAATATCGTGCGGTGATTAAATACTTCGTAATTAATAGTATGAAAGCTACCGAAATAAAAGATGAGTTACGGGAAACATTAGGTGAATCTGCTCCATCATCCGCCACAATAAGTAGATGGGTAAATGAATTTAAACGTGGTAGAACAAGCTGTGTTGATGAAGCGCGCTCTGGAGCACCCAAAATCGTGACTTCTAAGGAAATGATTATAAAAATCCATAATATTTTTACGCAAGATCGACGACTCAAAGTGAGAGAGATAGCAGACATGGTAAACATTTCAACAGGACGCGTACATCACATTTCAACGAATGAATTGGGCCTTTCTAAGCTTTCGGCAAGAAGGGTGCCGCGATTGCTTACGACTGATCAAAAGTTCACTCGTTTGCGCATTTCCAAGTGTTTGGACCTTTATAAGCGGAATCCGGTTAATTTTTGTAGACGATTTGTTACTTGCGATGAAACTTGGATACATTACAGTACACCCGAAACTAAACAACAGTCGAAACAATGATTAGAACGTGGTTCTGCACCTCCAAAGAAAGCGAAAACCACTTTATCGGCAAACAGGGTGATGGCAACAATTTTTTGAGATTCAAATGGCATTTTACTCATTGATTACCTTCAGAAAGGTGCCACAATAAACGGACAATATTATGCCAAGACAACGCTCCCTCGCATACCAGCACAGTTGCGATGTCCAAAATCCACGAGTTGCATTTCCAATAGTACCGCATGCGCCTTATTCGCCGGATCTAGCCCCTCCGACTTTCACCTTTTTCCAAAATTGGAAATTTTCGTCTAACGACGAGCTTATCATCTTCGTAAATGAGTATTTTGCAAGCCTTCCGGAATCGCATTTAAAGATGGCATAAGGGCATTGGAGCACCGTTGGAATAAATGTATTGCTCTTTTAGGAGAATATATTGAAAAATAAAAATTAATTTGTATTTAAAAAATTCGTTTTTCTTTTCCATTCTCACTACTTGTCAAACTACCCTCGTATGTATAACTATAAATAAGCAATTTTGTGTAAAATAAAATGTATAAATTAATTGATACTTACCTTGTTCTTATACTATTTTTTTTTAATAATAATAACTTGCTTATTTATATTTTAACTCTTTTTCAAGGTTATGAGTCGGGTAACACTTTGGATATTACTAGGCTAAGATAAGCATATAAAAACTCAAAGTATCTACCGGCAACAACATTTAATAAATCTAATTTCGAACAAATCAAAAAAAAATATTTGATATACGTTTCATTTCTCTCTTCAAATCATATATAATATTTTTAATATGATTATTGACTTTCTTTATTATTGTCTTTATGACTATTATTGAAATGATTTATTATAAATATTAATTTGCTATCCAAAACAATAAAAATTAAATTAATACTTTGAATTTTCTTTATATTTGTATTGGTAAATTCTAAATAACCGCACGGTTGAAATCAAAATAAATTATAACCTTATATAATTAAGAATTGTCACAATTCTTATCATTTACTACCAAACTAAAATGAAAAAATAAACTCTCACTTAAAACTATACGTCCTAACAATTTATGCCTTTTAATAATTTTAAAAGTTTAAATCTATCTTATCTAACTTTTAACTTTAGCCACTTTTATATTAATTTTCTTTATTTTTATACAAGTAATTTTCGGTACCTTATTCTCAACTTAAAACAAATGATCAACATTCCATCTACAAATAATCTTTTTCTTTAATTTTCGTTATCCTCTTGATTCCTAGATGTCGTTCTCTCGGCGTCAAGTTTCGTATTTTTTCTATATTTGATTTATTTTTAACGTTGCTCTGCATTAACCACTTTAATTTATATTTACACTACACCATCACAATTAGATTTGTTTATTTCACGGATAATAATACTTTTAAAAATAGTTTACTCACTTTAAGTAACTTTAATAACACTTATTTACAATTTATAATACTCTTCAAATAAATTGTATAATTTTTTAAAAAACAGTTGTATTTTTATAAATTCTTGTAAAACTGTTTGTTTTTACATATTTCGATTGCTTTTTGTTGGAGGTAAACAATACGTGTTTACTAGGCGATTAACTAATAGAGAATTCTTTAATTTTGAATCCCTGTCTTATTTATAACATCTTATTATAAATATTTTTCGTCCAATAGGATTTTAATAATAAACAAAAGACTAACGTCTCTTCTTAATTTTACTAATGGTTAATGAATTAATTATAAATCGTTAATTTCTATTTACATCTTAATTCTCTATTTCTTTTAATTCCCTAAAATATCTATTTTTACAATTAAATATTCATATTTGGTGCTATTGATGTACTAACTTTTACTCTATCCTAGATCTTCTTTTCTAAATCAACTTTTCATATTATTATTTATAACAATAATATTTTGAAATTTTTGCATAACCAATTTCCTACATCTACTTTTCATATGTGGTAATTCCATCTAATACAATCTTACCCTTTTAATTACTTTGTTTTAATTATATATATATCATCCATATAAACGTATAAATGTTCTATTTTCGAATTAAGCTCTAAGTATTCCTATATATTAAATTGGTAAGTGAACAATTTACAAAAATTACTATCTATTTCTTATGTATAATTGTTATTAATACTCCCAAATAATATAAGGTTTTATTTTATGTCGTCATAAAGAAATACGTTCTTACATTTGTTAAAAATCGATGTATACTTATTATACTATTACAAGTAAGTACTTCTAATTAAAGAGAATAATACTTGACATATTTAGTTAACATATACATACATACACACACATACACATACACACATCTTTCTCTGTGTGTATATGTGATTACTTACATTTTTTTTATTTAATGTTGTTCAATTTACAATCACGTAAGCACTTTTAAATTAACAGTTTTTGATGTGTGTATTTGTCAAAAGACTTATTCTTTGTAAACGTCTTTAGTTTCTTTTCGTTTTATTTCATGTTAGACGTGCATGTATGTTATAAACGTCATTAAGATTAATAATGTTTCTTCTATTAATAAGTGATTGGTCTTTTGTATTAGCTTATTGTTAGGATAAAACGACTAACATATTAAAAAAAACAAGAATTCTAATTAATATTTTATAAATGTAAATAATTTCTTTAAAGACAACAGAAATAATAAAGGCTATTTTCAAACATTTTTAAAATATAATTTACTCTTTTCATATTAATTTATCAAGTAAGTTGCATAATTTCAATGCATATTTTTGCTAAGGCTTTAATTTTTTTTTCAAAGTTCCTCATAAACAATATTAATCTTTAACCATGTTCAAATAGATACTAAACAAAAACGCAGGAGAATTGTTAGTTTTTGCTACAGAGATAAATAGCATTAATTTCTGCCCTTATCAAAATTGAATAGTTAATTATCCAGTCATATATCAAAATTTGCCAAATAATTTAATTTCGCAGTGGAAATAAAAAATGTTGCCGCTTAAGAAGTATTAATTATAAAACTGTCGAATATAATAACATATTGAAACATAGAAAAAATATTTTTCATATTAGGAAACAACCTATTTCCAAAGGCTGAATTAGAAATTATTCCAAGAAAAAATCGATTCAGGAAGATGGTTTTATAATAAAATTTTAATATTTATTTATACACATAAATAATATCCACCATCCTCCATCAACCACAGTAAGAAATGCCATCATATTATCTACATTCACGGTAGCTGAACTTATTGCACATATTATTTTCATATTGTTTCAAATTTTGAAAATAATTATTACCATTTATTTTATTTTATTTTTATTACATAATATTTGGCTTATATTGGACCAAAACCTGATTGGGAGTGCTTAGTTGGATCAAGGTTCAACATAAAACTTACTGGGGAATATACCCAAATATGATTATAATAAACCTTTGTCGGCGAGTCAAACCGTAAGGAGGGTGCAGAATTCCTTTCGTTAAAATATTTCCTTGACAAGAAACCAGTTTAGAATAAGAAGAGAATGCCTCACAGATCATGAGTCGATTAGGTAATTCTGAAGAATATTGCAAAAAATAAAGCAAAGTATAAAAGTTAATTCGCATTCTCATATCAGTAGAGTATATTAGCGCTTTGGTAAATGGAAATAATTAAGCATTCTTAATTCATCTTCACCACTTTCTTTAGACTATAATCTCTGCCTTGAAACCAAAATTAGAAAAGTTGCTCTAACCTTGAAATTGCAAAATTTCTCTGTTGACAAAATTAGGTCAATCAATCATCTAGATTACACTGCTACATAATCTTATTTTTATATGGTGTAAAATGTTAATTGGTAATGCAAAATTCTTATGAGATTTGTCACCTAAAGCATTAATAACTTCAATTCTTCTTTCGCGTGATAATTTTTTGTCTCAAAAATACAATTTGTTCATTAACTTCTTTTTATATTTCGAAGGACAAATATAAACTACTAAATATACGAAGGTGATTTAACGAAAAATCGACCACTCTAATTCTGGCATTTATGGTGACAAGTAAAATTTGATTATTTCTTATATTCAATTTAAAAATTATAGCAATGTGAATAAATAGTCCAAATGGAAATCCGCAAAATATATAAATTCAAAACGTCTGGACTAAACTCAAAATTGCAAATTTTAGGGACATACGCCTGAAAGCTACCTTTCGTCTCTGAGTTAACTCCAGAAATGATCAATAAAATAAATGAGATTACATTGATTGACCAAAGAATTCGAGCAGAAGGCGTATTGATTTAACATATACTTATATCGCATTCTACACTTAGCATTAAATATTTTCAAGTTATCTGTACGGTGAATGCAGCGAATTTTCAATTTTAAAAAACAGCCAATTTTTTGCGAATTTTTTGTTGGAGTTGATGAAACTAACTTCATCACTACGTCCTTGTTCTATCTTGCAAAAAACTAAACCAGACAGTTAAGGAACCATTTTGTACTACTATAGTAGACAAATTAAAGAACAATCTGTGCCTCACCCAGCCAATTCACAAGTCGTAGTACCAAGTGACTTATATTTCAATTTCACCTTCCTTACGAGAAAGAAATTTAGGTCGAATTTACACATTATTGCAACAATGGGCCAATATTTCGAAGATGTTGAGAAAGAACACTACAAAAATGGCATAATATTACTTTAGCATCGTTTGTTTAAGTTAGTCGAAGTTGTAGCGAAGTACATCGAAAACTAAAAAAATAATGCTATAATTTATTTGTTTAGTTTTTCTAGCCTGCATTGCTAGCCTTACTTCTCATCAAGTCATCCTTGTATAGTCGTATATTTATTATCTACATTTGTCCTAATTGCTTTACTTAAAGTTTTACCTTTTTTTTATTTATACTTATAGACGTTTATATAGATTGATATATTATCATTGTTTACGTTATTATGAACCAGATGCAGAAAGTTATAGATTTCATCTTTAAAAGGAATAACACAATAGCTAGATACATAAAGCGTGCCACTCGTTTAATATAGGTCACAGAAATCGTGACGATGTACAATCCACTATGAAGTTAGCCGGATAGGTTAATCGTATTGTCCTTTGTAATAATTAGAAGCCGCTCTAAATATAAGAACTAATTTAAATACGAGGTGCTTGCTATAAATTACCATTTTCTATATGTTGGTTCATTTATTGACACGATATTATATAATAACATTCTTTCTTAATTCAAATTTTTGTAGTGCCCGAGAACGAATATTTATATCGTTAGGAAAATTAAGAAAATTCTCTTTAATTATTACCATTTAAATGTACAAGCAAACTCATACATATATATATATATATATATATATATATATATGGAAAGATTGAGTGCAAACTTTCTCAACGTTTGGATGACGAAGTGCGATAAATCTTCGCCATAATAATAATAGCAATAATCCGTGGCTTCACATTTATCAACAGTTCAAGGTTAATTACGGAGACATTAGTGGGCCATATTATTATTGCACTTACGCTCGTGGCATGTCTTAAGATCTTCGACTGTTAGCATTCACTTACACGAAAAGAAATATCAGCAAAACCCCTCCAGCACCCCAGGCTACCGGGTTTGGTCTCGAATCCCTAGCGTAATAAGCCAGTAATTTACCACTGAGCTATCAGTCGGCTCATTCTAAAAAAATGGTGAGAGCTCTAAGGTCTTATCAAGTCTGTTTGAAACCGTAGTTTTTTAGTGTTTCTTTGCTTAAGAATAAATAGAAGCTGCATGGAGCACTATATGCACAATTGATTGTTCAAAAATTCTATCACAATAGCCGTGTGTAGACAACCATTATCGTGATTAAGCACCTATTTCCTAATCATGTCAGGTTCTTTCTAATGATGTGATCCTTCTTTAATTGACGCAAAACTTCTTTATAATAATTTGTGATTACTAGTAGTATTATGTGGGACCTTATGTGTATGCATTTTACACCCTTGCAACCATGAAATGTTATGACCTTACTTTAGACAACATTACATCATCCTCTACGCCTTGTCAAAATCATACGAGGGAGCGTTTTTATATTCGCGGAATGGGGGACAAGGTGTGGAAATAAAAAAACCAAATTATTTTTCTTTTTCAATATATTCACTTGCAAGACGGATACATTTTTCACATCTTTCAATTAATTTATTTATACCCTCATAAAAAAATTATTTCTCTTTATCTGCAAAATACGCCGAAACTGCCTCCTTGACTTCATCATCGGCAGTAAATTTTTTACCCCGCAGCTCTTTTTTCATTTTCGGAAACAGGTAATAATCACTCGGGGCCAGGTCTGGGCTGTAGGGTGGGTGATTCACAATTTCGAAGCCCACCTTATGCAGGGCAGCTAACGCAACGCAGCTCTTGTGGACGGGCGCGTTGTCGTGCAAAAGCAGAACACCTTTTGTCAATTTTCCCCGTCTTTTCTCTTTAATGGCTTCTTTTAGTCGCTCTAATATTGAAGCGTAATATTCTCCGGTTATAGAAACACCTTTATCTTTATAATCAATCAACAATATTCCTTCCGAGTCCCAAAATACCGTTGCCATGAGTTTCCCAGCTGATTGTGACACTTTAAATTTCTTGGGAGGTGCTGTGCCCTTTTTATGCCACTGCATGGAGTCTTGTTTGGACTCAGGTTAATAATGATGAACCCAAGATTCGTCTCCAGTAACAATTCCACTCAATACACCATCCTTGTCTTCATTACAGAGGTCCAAAAATGCACGCGAACACTCTACGCGCTGTTGTTTTTGCGGGGCGTGAGCATTCTCGGCACCCATCTTGCGCTGACCTTAGACATGCCGAGATGATAGTGTAGGATTTTAAAAATTGTTGTATCGGATACTCCAACCATTTCTGCGAGTTGTTTCTTCTTTAGTCGAGCATCTTCGAGAACAATTTGTTCAACTTTTTGGATAAGTGCTGGCGTGGTCACCTCAATGCTGCTGCCTGGCCTCGGGTCGTCTTCAAGGGATTCCCTTCCTTGTTTAAATAAACTATGCCACTTGTACACCATGGTTTTTCCTGGACAAGAGTCGCCGTAAACCAATGACATCTCATTCATTATGGTCGCGACTGATTTTCCTTGCCTGGTAAGGAACTTTATAACGGCACGATATTCGATTTTTTCCATATTTCACTTTTCACTCCTGATTATGTTACTTGGTTGACGATAGCTCAAAGACTAACTGTCTAATAACAATGAAACTTCGTATTTATACTAATCATAAGTCGCTGTACAGGCCACGCCCCCAATGCGCCTACTCACCCCTCTACAACCCGCTCATTCCGCGAATATAAAAACGCTCCCTCGTAGATAATACTCAGAAACTTATGTTAAGGGTTTTTAACACATAATTGATATTGATCCTTTGTAACAGTATGTAATAAATGAAAGTCAGTAGAAGTAAATATAAAAACCAAGTAATAGAGAAAAAATAAAATTTATGCTGATGAAAAAAAAGACTAAACATAACAAATCAATCATCAAATTTATTGATAGATCACGTCGAAAGATATTATTTGCTTCATATTATATAAAGTATAAACAGATCCAGTTGCATGGAAAGGCATTTCAACATCTAAAGCAAAAAATTGAAAAGAGCAATACAACCTGGATGTACTCTGCTGTGTCGAGAATCCCTGATGCTGAATTTTTGAGGCAGTTGAGTATCGTCCTTTTACTCTCTAATCTAAAAAAGTATATTTATTTTAAACACTCACTAGTTGAATAGAATATAAAACTTTAAAACACCTCTTAAAGGACTTTATGAATAAAAATTGGAAATCGTATTACATTTTCAGGTATTGTTGATGTGTTCAAATACAATAGTTTTAGAGAATGAAATAAAGAAAATATATACTCGTAAAAAAGAGTAAAAAGAACTATATGTAGACAGAGTTTTAGTAATTTTCCAGCCTTCTGGAAATTTAGACATATGAAAAGATAAATAAAAATAATGTGTAGAAACTCGCATAATATCGATACATATTTTCGAATAAAAAAATTAGAAATTTCATCATGTTCAGAGACCGAATTCATGTCAATCTTTTCCATTGCTGTTCTAACTTCGTGAATAGAAAACCGTTAAATGTAAAAACAGGCATAAGTTTCTCGAAGAGTTAAAATAGGTAGTATAGAACGATGTTAACAAACGGCAGAAATTCCCCGGCAAAAGCCTAACCAATACGATTTCGATCAGATATTACCTCGTCATCACTCTTAATGCTACTGGGAATTCTTCTTTTACACCAGACTAGCTTTAAAATTAGAAAAACTCCAGAAAGACTTGGAATCGTTTTACTTTCAAAAAAGGATAAATAAAATTAATAAGAGCTTTTCGCCTCCATTTTCACTAGTCGTCGGGCTCTTTCGTATTCTTAGTGAATGGAGTCAGAGCGTAAAGCCTTCCACCTTCTAAAGTAATATTCTCTAAGTTTTAATAAATTAATTAGTATCTTATTATACCAATTAAGAAATCTACAAGAGGTTGTTGTGAATTTAGATATAAATTTTTTTACAATGAAAAACAATACAGAGCAAAAATATATATACCATTCAAAAATGAACCATAGAACCAATCCTCATGAGCTAATTCATGAAAAACGAATTCAAAATTAGCTCTTACAAAATAATACCCTGCATTGTAATTGTAAAATTACTAACAAACCATATAAATTCAGGGCAATAATCAACATAGGATGGCAATCTTTAGACGCTAATGGTGTGTTATCATTTGTAATAGTAGTAACGAAGGCCATATTAGTAAAAGCTAAATCTAATAACTTATTATGATAATTTGCTACATTATGTTATTGTAAGTTAAGTATATTCTTAAAGTTTATGAAGTATTCAAATTACGATCATTTAAGTTATAACAGCTATTAAATTTTGGACAATTGAAATTTCCACATATTACGACTTTTTATCCAACAAAATTAAGCCCAAAGTTAACATAATTCCCATAGTCATTTTAAACAAAAATGACTATTCAGATAAATTTAAAATTAGTAAGCAATTGAAGACATAATTGAAAAAGTAATTTAAAAACAGGAGCTTCTTTTATTACCTTAAAAATATCCTTACACCAATAATAAAATTTATGCACTGAATAATTCATTGAAATTCAAATATATATCAACATGCCAATCGTAACCACTTGCAATGAAATTTATCTTGCATCAAGTTGTCTTCGCAGAAAAACTTGTTACTTAAAAAATCGAAACCTTTCCCTTATTAAGACAATCGCCATCGATTAATTTAATAACCTAAATATACATCGGTAACAAAAACGGCAGTTTTTAATTAACATTCATTCTACAACTGGTTTAATTCGAATTGGTGGTACTGATCGTTGACTTAGATACCAGATGGTACATTTTTAAAAGTCAGGTCACTATAATTATCATTTAATTCCGATTGAGTTTGCTTAATAGTATTAAGAAACGTATCTTTAGTTTAGTGTATTTATATTCCTATAGTGTGCTCGTATTTTTTAATTATAGATCACTAGTAGGATACAATAAGTAATATAATATCTACAATTTCGATTAGCTTGTATAATACACATTTATTATACGTATACAGACATATATAGATCTGTCTCTTTCGTATATTAGGTGTATTAATAACGATAGTAGGTAATGTAAAATTAGTAATTCTCTTAATATTATGGTACGTATATAACCCGTAATTTTATTATATTATACTAATTTAAAAACTGGTGTTGTTAATTTAGCATCCGCCACGTACTTGTAAATATTGTCCTGCTAAATGATACTTGTTAGGTGATGCACGTAGGATGGAACAAACATTAAATGTTTCAGAATATTATCACCAACATATCAAGAAAGTCTATGTTGAACGAGTAATTCGTTACTTAATGAAAAATATTTATTATATATAAACATCTACCATACTCTTATCTGAATTATTGTGCCTATAAAATAAGTTAAAAACATCTAAATAACTTGTAAAACAATTTTGGAATAGAAATACTTTTACCAAAAAAAATATATTGAGATCTAAGGATAACTAATAAGTAGACCTGGGCACTTGCACTCATTTGCAAGTGCGGTTTGTTATTCCGTATATACAATACTTAATATTGAGATATAATTTTTATAATGTAACAAATTAGTAAAAATAATACTTAATTATAATTTTGGTCTGCTGCGGAAAATATATTCCATATTATTGTAATAAACATTTATATGTTTGTTGTAATGTTCATGTTATTACACTTCGTATATATGTATAATAATTTTCTTAATCATGTTTTTAAATTACTTTATGTAATTTAAATATAATTCCATCTTAAATACGGCAATTATTATTAAGAGATCGTTTGTAAGTTAAATGAATATTTGAATGAGAAATCCTTTTATTTGTATCACATGCTGCCAGGCGACTATAATAAACTAATGGTCATTATTTTCTAGAACCAATAGAATGTACCAATTCTATAAATATTCTCAGTAATATTCCATTTACATTCAATATTACTTCGATTTTTCTAAGTGTAATAAAAAATTCAAACATTAAACTTTTTGCACATAGAATTCATAGAATTCTGCTCACCTATCGCGCCTTTTAGGATACAAAGGACACAAAGACAATATTTAAAACATAATCCATTACTTCGATAGTTCTCTGCCATTGTTTAGTAAGGTTTTCGATTCTACCCCTATAACATTCCACTGGTTTAGAGGCGAAGAACACACGGCATTCTTGGCAAAAATGCGTCCAAGAAAAGAATCTGTCACCAAAAAAGGTGGTAATCGCATGATGCTAAGTCCAACTGGATGTGGTAGCAATTCCATCACATCAAATTATTTTATTTCTGAAGCATCCTTTGGGTAGTATGCGGTGAAGCAGATGTAGTAGTATTTTTCCTTTAAAACTGCATACATTCGATCCAATTGCTCTCAGCATAATTTGGAATTTAACGCTCTACCTTCTAGTGTCCATGTAGTGTTAATTCAAAGTGGTTAATAAATCCATTTGTAGTTCCACCAAACACACAGTATCCTTCGCTTTAAAGTTTTTGATCTTGACTGCAGGCTATGCCTGTTCTGCAATTAATTTATGAGGTACTTCTCTGCTTTTTCCGTTTGCCACTTTCTAAAGATGATGACCAATTGTCTACCGCAAAGGACCAAGCTCATGTATAAACCTTTTCTTTATGTTGTAAAACATTATTCTTTGCAAATTGTCATTTTCCTATAATGTACGTTGTACTTTTGAAACATGAGATGGTCTTAGAAAGCTTTCCGCAATCACTGAAACAGCATTTCGTGGGGTATTTGTCTAGTACTGCAACTGGGATGCTGTTGAACAATATCCAAAATTTCTACTTCAATTTAGATCGTAAAACGATGTCTTGGTCTATCTGCATCACTTTGATTGGGAAGAAATGTGTCTTCACGAAGTCTCCGATCTAATCTTCGAAATATATTGGTAGATGGGTACTGCCGATGTAAATACCGTATCCGATGTAGTGCCACAGACGGAGCACTGGATTCTAGGATAATTATTGGCAATTATTTAAGTTTTTTTCTAAATAAAGAGAATACCGTATTGCATATTCGTCTTTTGCCACGTGCGCATTTCCATAACGAAACCCAAATATCATATCATCGTATACGTTGAAAATGTATATTACAAATTGCTTGGGAAATCACAAAAATGAGGTAAGTAATGAAAGTGAAAATAATGAACGTTAAACTGACAAACGTCAAAATCTGACAAATAATTGTTTTGAAAATACAGACATTATTCTAGGCCTTCGTTGCCATATATATTTTAATATAAAAAAGCAGTTAAAGAAATGTTTAAGAAGGAAAAATATTGACATAAAACGCTTAATTACACCAACGTAATGTTGTATTGTATAATTTTATTTGACCGTAAAAATATGATTTTCCACAGAAAATTTAAACAAATTAGAATATCGATGATCTCGTGTGCCTTAGCGACTGACAATCTAACTTTTTTGTACTAGGATTATCGTGTCAAAATTCCTAGTCCTACCTGACGACTATCCCTGATATCTGTCCACCGTATATATGTAGATAACAAGTATATAAGTGAAAAGAATGTGAATAAAACCCCCAGACGATCTGTTTCCACAATGGAATTTACGGCGTAATCAAAAAATTGAATCTCACAATCTATTGTATCTCAATGGAAGAGTGCCCACCTAGTAAGCAGACGACTGGGGCTCGATTCCTATTTTTTCATTAATTTCTGCATTAATTAAAAACAAAATTATATCAAAACAATTATACCGTAAGGAAAAAGAAAAGGAAAATTTCCTGAATCTAATAATATAACTATCAACAAACAAATGTTTAAACAACTCACAGGAAAATGCTGATATAGAAACGACGATGAAGATACTATCTGCTTTTTAACAGCAAAGATGCAAAAAAGAATTCTTTAGAGTATCAATGTGGTTCGAGTAAAGCAAAAATAACCCATTTATTAATTACTTTACTATAAAAAGGAAGAGAAGGGCATTTTGTTTAAAACGAAGAGATATATGTAGATCAAAATGTCTGTGTCATTAAATTACTGAATCATAAAATATTATTTCCTGAGTTAATTACGAATCATAAATTCACTGTCAAGTCTAGCATATAATGTAAAATTGTTTTCAATACGTCATCCAATAAGAATAAATTTGCTTAATTAAAATAACTTTCCATATTAGGTCTATACATATTTTTACATAACGCCCTAAACAATATATTTTTCAATATAATGAACACGTAACCCATACATCAGAGCATGCGAAAATGTAAGAGTATTTATTACAATACAAGATACATACATACACATGTATAATAAATAATAACACGCTATCAGACCCTGACGTCCGTCTTTTTCTCTAGGCAGTGCAAATTTCGCGCTATAGTGGTATGACCAACCATAATAGATCAAATGTCTTCACAGTACAGAAAAAGGACATCAAACATTGTAGTTATTAAATAACGTGTAGTGGTCGGCGTACTGAATTACTAAATCAACTTTTTAAATTAACAGGTGATATGTACATATACTTCACATTATATGTATTTACGAACTGTTGTAAATTACGCACATGTACATATGCATATACAAGTATTTTTATTTTCACGGTTTTGTAAGTCTTTTTTCTTTCCTATTTATGTGCTTGTACTACATATACATATCTACAATGCAGACCTCGTAATTTACGAGATTTTAAGACCTGTCCGTATATTTCATTCCGAGTTAAGTAATGTATATAATTTTGCTGCCTTTAGAAAAATATCGTTTCTTAAGCAAAATATCAAATTCTTTTAGTTACGCTTCTATTTATTTCTACCACAGTTTGCCCTCTCCAATACACACCATCATAATCTTCATGTCACCTATTCAATTATACTATTAGTTATGTTAGTAAACGGTATTTGTTCTTCATTTCTTTTAAAACTTTAAACAGAACTAGAAATCACAATATTATTCAAACATGTCAAAGCAAGACACCTAACCAGCACTAAATAATATGTGGAAATTAGAATGAACAAAAATAGAAACATTTCTTAAGTTTTGTTGAAAGACACGAAAGCTTGCATTTCAATGTTAAATTTAAGTTAGGAAGTCAACTTGTAAATAATTTAACAATGGAGTGTGAAGAACGTCTAATTATCTTATAACGCATAGTTAGTTAAAAATGGTGGAATAAGATCGAAAGTCTTGCTCGAGGTCGTATAACAGACTTCATCCAAAAAAGACAACAAATATACTAGGCAAATGTACCCAGATAAAAGTATAGCAAGAAATTTCCATGTGGTCTATACGAGGAGGAAATGTAAAGCTGTTGCTTTCTTGAGCAGAAACGAGTTGGAAATATTATGTTAGGTAGATGCATAAATTGTAGCGTGGGTAAAGGGGAAAATGCGCATTTACATATATTTTTTTTCGAGTTCAATAGAGGAGTAAATGCATCGAAAGCGGTTAGAGCCATTTATGCCATTCATAAATAGAACGTAAATGGGAAGAGTATAGCCCGGATATGGTTTTCTTGATTTAAAGAATCTCAGTCAATAACGACGAACTCTTCGCTTCTGATATATGTACCTGATTTATTCAAACGTGGAACAGTAAATTTGTCAAATCCTTAGAAGACAACCGTAAATCATGGTGAAGAAAATTTTCTTAATTAGTACATATCTTTTATTTATTAAAAAAATAATAAACAGACCAATAAAAACATTATCAACTTGACATGTTTGATGACTGACTATGAACCAGTAAAAGAGCACTTACACAAAATTGAGTTGTATCGAGGTGAGCTTATGTGTAGATTTTGCATTAAGAAAACAACAAAATGTACATACATATACTGCATGCCTATATTATATTACACGGGACCACTACTATTTGGACAACGGAAGTAGAACCAAATTATACAAAACACATTCCTCCAGACTTATACAACCTAATACAGTGTACTAGACAATGGGATAAGTGTTGCAAACTGAAGGTTGAACGCAATAATCTGTAAGTTACACTTCTGACAACGGGGACCTTGTTCAAACAAATCGTTTATAGATTAACACGAAAGGAAGTTTGAACATAATTATTTTTACGAAAACAATATATGAGGCCTTATAAAGTAGATAATATTCGCTTATCTAAGATCTAAATTTTAATCAGAAACTGGTAACTAATCTTAGCAGCCCAAAACAAAATGTTTTGCTGATTGACATAAAAGTGATATAAATTTCACTAGAAAATAATTAGAATATAATATACATATTACAGAAATAAATAATGTATGAATTTGTTAATTTGTTCAAAGATTACTTTATTTATTGTGTATAAAAGAAAATTTGAATTTGAAGTAGAAAGAAACGAGTTGTTTCATCATTTCTTTTTGTTCGAGCGGATTTAAAGAGAACTATTATAACATAACCGATTCTCAATGTTTAGGACTATCATCGGAATTTGATGATCGTCTAAACATCTTAATCAATGGATTGCAATCAGTTCATCATAACATGATGTTTGCTTTCCATGGATAAAGTTTAAAAATATGATGGTCGGCTGCTGCATGTGTTAAGCTAAAATAAGGATTAACATGTAAACATTTGTGCCTCTACCAGATTATCATCGTTTGCCTCGATCATTATCATGAATAGAATAGAATGGATTACCATCCGTGTAAGCTGATATTGTGCATTTGGTGAGACATAATGGGCGTAGTCTACTATGAAATGCTTCCCAGAAATGTTACCATTATTGCGACATTTACTGTAGCAATTCCCCGCAATTGAAAAAAAAAACAGGAAGACATTATCAAGTCGAGGCTATTCAAAAACTCAGTTGAGAGTGAGTTCACATCCACCTCATTCTACTGATATCGTTCTGTCATCGTGCTTCAAAACTGGCTTGACAATTTCTTTACTTTTAAAACACCAGATTTCTTCAGGCTTGAAATAGAAAAATTACAAGATCATTTGGAGACAATTGTAAATATTGTACGAAAATATGTTCTTGATGATTTTATATATGTGTTTGTTAAAAAACTAATAAATTTTTAGTTAGATAAAAACTTTTCGAATCTATGCATTAACCTGATACATCTACCTCATAGTGTCAAACGAAAATTGATTTTTTAAGTTTTCCTGGCAACAATTACGACTAATAAGCCTAATATAGTCATATCTTAGAAGAGAAAAGGGAAAAAAAACAAGAAATATTTGGAATTGGTAGTTTAAGGTTTATTTCATTGAACATTAGTTAGTCTAAAGGACAGAAGCCTTGAAAGGTAAGTAATGTCTTTCTTTGAAGTTTATTCTTATGATCTAACATAAGTATATTTTACTATAAACTTCGAACAGGATATAATAAGTCAAAAACGAATTTGAAATTTCTTTTAACACAAAAATAATATACTATTTGAAAATTCAGTCTGTACATTATTATACTACAGACGCAATTAAGAAATTACAACTGTTTGGTTAACAATCAAACACTAATCTAGATCTACTTTTTCTGTTCTGTACAGTACAGCACAGCTTGACACTATTTTTAAACATAATCATTTTTTAAGTTCAAGTATTGGTCATACTGTTGTAATAGGATTTTGAAGCTATTGGCCGTTGTAGAAGCTCAGTGAAGTAAGATACTTTTTCAAATACATGAAAAGATATCCCTTTCGAATTGGCGTAAAAGCAACTGAATGTATTAGACGCTGTGAAAACGTATGAATTCCTTTGGTTCGTTCCAGCTTTTTTCAATGTGATAATAGATTTGTGTCGATCGTCGTTCCACACTCCATCAACTCTACCAGGAACACGCACTTGGCATTCCAAAAACTTCTCTGCAGGGAAGGGTTTGTTGAGCTTTCTTAGGTTTTCTTAACCAATACGTGCGTATATTTCATCATCTCCGGTTATGGTCTTGCTAATATTCTACTTTTCCTTTATCCTAACGTGCAAGAAAGTCCATAAAATAGCTCGTTCTTTGTGTTTTCTAATTTTCAAACGAATTATCCAGAATTGTATGCCTATATATAAGAAGTATCATATATGTATGTACATATATTTTATAAATTTCTAGTATTGTTGTTCTGTTAGTTGTGTATGCAACAATGTAAAATATTTTTGCCAAAAATTATACATATGTTGCTTTTCAGTTAGGAGTGGTTTCGTATTGTCTTCGTAAGTTCTTTTCTGGTAAATAAAAGATGCTTTTGTTGCGGAATATTTCAGTGCTTATTGTTAATTGTATATTATATACAATTAAGTATAGTTTTAGCTCATTTAATTCCTTGTGAATGATATGATAACGCTATGAAGGAATCGTTCATTAATAACACAAATCAACCTGACGATCCGTGAATCGGTGAAACATATGTAGTTGATAGGGTGTTATTAATAATAGAATGATTCCTTTTAACATTCTTTAATTGGTATAAAGCCGAGCACGGAAGTTTCTGTCTGTTACACACTGGAAACCTAGTTTACCGATCTTGTGAGATAGAAGCGTTTCTCGCTTTGTCGCTCAATACATTTATGTATTGGTTGAGAGAGGGAGACATGATATTATTCATAATTCCCCTTGTACCTTCTTAGTTTCTTAGAAAATACTATTAATTTTCATTTTAGAGTGCCTAATTTTTTGTTTCGTTTTCATGATCTCTATCTTATGTTTATTAACCTTTCTTCCAAGCTGAAATTGTCAATTCTGTTTTGTAAGATTTTTCATTTCGTTATCTTGACATTCAATTTTAACTTTTATATTATTTTTATTAACCTTTTTTTCAAGTCGAAATTGTCAATTCTGTTTTATAAGATTTTTAATAATAATAATAATAATAATGTATATACTTACCCAACAGATCTTTACAATCCTATTACAGGACAACTTTTAAGTCTAATTACTTCTGCGTTGACTTACAGTGAACACTAAATTTTCTAAATACTTTAAATACTAATTAACATTAAATACTTTTTTGTAAGACCCATCACCACAAGAAGTATAAACACACCTATACACTACAAACACTGACGTAAAATCGTTGGTAAAGGACTATAGTTTATATCCACGGCTGTTAAATTATTAAAGTTATAGACCGGAGATCCAATCATTACATTTGTCCTTGGAATAGGTGTTCGTTATTCTAATCACTTGCCTGGGAACCAAAAAGTTTATCTTTGCTAGAATTTCAGGTGCGTCTATTCCATTATGTAGAAGATGGTAAAGAAACTTTATTTCATTGCGGTGTCTACGGAGATCTAATGATTCTATGTTAAATGTAGTTAGTAGATTAATATGGCTGTAGCCCCGAGGAGGATAGTTCCCAAACTGGCGAAAGTAGAGGTACTTCAGAAAGCGCCTTTGCACTAATTTCAGCACATGGATATGTGTTTTATAAAGAGGTGACCACACCAATGACGCATATAAAAGTTTCGACCTAACAAAGGCAAAATAAAGTGGTATTATGCTGTCGATTGACGAGAAGGACTTGGTGGTTCTAATTATGAAACTCAAAGTTTTTAATGCAGCATTGGATATATTATTTATATGGATATTGAATGGATATTATTTTTCATTTCGTTATCTTAACACTCAATCTTTTGTTCGTCCTGTGCTATAACAGTGATAGAATCTAAATGGATCAGTAGATCTTCTAGCAAGTTTGCTTCTTATATACAGGGTGGAGCAGAGGAAACGCATGTTTTTCACTATTGAATGACTGGGAAATGGTTCGATAAAATTAATAAAAACAAGCATTAAGTGATAGACTTTTTAATGCAGTTTTGAAATATACATACTTTAATTAGGTTCGAAAAATAATGTCTTGGAGATGACGTCCTTCTTGCTGGATACAAATTTGGATCCTCTCCTGAAAGTTACGGACGGCTTTCTCCAACATTTCATTCGGCACGGCTTCAATTACTTGACGAATGGAATTCTTCAGGTCATTGATTGTGCGAGGCTTGTTCATGTAGACTCTAGATTTTAAATATCCCCACAAAAAGAAGTCTCATATCGACAAATCGGGTGAGCGAGGGGGCCAGTGAGCATCACCATTTCTCGAAATAACAAATAACATGTCCTGGGAACATTTGTCGAACCACTTCCATGGATGCTCTCGCCGTGTGAGCTGTGGCACCGTCCTGCTGAAACCATATTTCTCTCATATTCACTTGACGCCTTTCAAATTCTGGATGAAGAAAGTTGTTTAGCATTTCAACGTAGCACGCTGATGTCACAGTAACTGTAGTTCCTTCCTCTTCAAAAAAATAGGGTCCAACAATTCCCATCTTTGAAATACAGCACCACGCTGTTACTTTCAAACTGTGGAGAGGTCTTTGGTGCAATTGATGTGGGTTCTCCGACGCCCGAAACCGACAATTTTGAACATTGACGTAACCGTCTAGATGAAAATGTGCTTCATCACTCATGCGGACTATAGCATCTGCATCTTCCGTAAAAATTTCGTCCATTACGCGACAAAACTCTCTGCGTTGCACAAAATCCCCTTCACTAAGCTGCTGGACGATCACTAACTTGTACGGGTGAACCTTAAGATCATCATGTAAGATGCGATGAAGCGAACAACTTGACATACCCAGCGCTACAGTCTGTCGTCTAGTCGATCGCTTCGGGCTAGCAACAACTGCCGTTCTCACTCGTTCTACATTTTCCAGAGTTCGTACTGAACGGGGAAGACCAGGTGGTTGCTTTTTCATCACAGATCCAGTACTTCTACACGCTGCAACCCATCGGAGTACAGTATTTCGATCAGGCACTGCACCTCGACGTCCGACTCTAAAATTTTGACGGAAAAGACGTTGCACTGTGACTATGGAATAATTGTTTCTAAAGTACTGCTCGACAACGAACACGCGATGCTCTACGCTCCAACGCTCCATAGCATCTGAAACTGCGTTGTATGGGTAGTCTGCAAACATTCATAAGGACAATACCCCCTCACGTCGCCGCGTACTAGTAGTTCGAAAAACATTGGTTTCCTCTGCTCCATCCTGTATATTTTCCGTTGAGTATTTACATGATAGATACATGTTTTTGAATATTGATTTAGGTAAACTCCGCTTACTGAAGCAATACCTTTCCATTTTAAGATATTTGTTTGTGTTCGTTGTTTCATGTTTTGTATTAGTGGGTCTTTGTGCTCCTTTTTGCATATTAATTGTGAAGTTTTGTGTTGTTGTAATGATTTGTGGAGCAGAAGGTGTTGGAGTTTCAATGTTTTCTTGCCGACTCTTGTTACTTAGATCAGGTCTTTCAATTACTAATTATCCTAAATCTACTTTTATTCTTCATATTTATTCTTCGTATTTTTAGTCATTTTTTCGTGACTATGATCCTTTTTGGATCAACCAACCTTGGCAATGTAATAATTTCCGATATATGCTTAAGAATGCTTTAGAAGTTCTGGTTTATATCCAATTTTTATTGGATATAGACCAGAATTAATGTTAATATCTATATTTTATGTCAAGCGTTGCTGGAGCTTCCCAGTAGATGCCTGTTGTGATTCCTTATGATTAAGATCTACCGTTTATACTGTCCTCGCATTCTTTCTCTCTTTTAAAGCTTTTTCAATATTTAACTCTGCAACAGGAATATATGTATGTATACTATGTGACACCCAAATTGCAACACCAAGAAAGGATGCGAATATTTGTGTGTTTTGAGGGTTTGATTATGCCTAGATTGCTGATTCCATCAAGTCATGGAGCTATGAAAAATACCGAGAAGGAATCGAAGGACAAAGAAGAACTCATATTCGCCTAATGGCACTAAGAGACCCATTCTCCAGTACTAGACCAATTGCTCATATATTTCACCTTACAATTTTATCTATCGTATGTATATTACAACTTACGGCTCAACACGTTTGGAGTGTGGAGTGATGTTCAGCTATGAATCTTGATTTTGTATAGTGATGCATGATGGCCGCATAAGAATCATACGAAGACGTGAAGAACGTCGTGATATTCAATTCAATCTATCATATCTTGTATTACAACTAACGGCTCAACGCTGATAATAAAATTTGGAGTGTCCTAGAGTGATGTTCAGCGATGAATCTCGATTTTGTATAGTGATGCATGATGGCCGCATAAGAATCAGACGAAGACGTAAAGAACGTCGCCGAATTCAATTTTCTGTTGAATGACATGTGCACTGATTCGTGGGTTATAATATAGGGTGCTATAGAATGTGGAAGTAGGTCTCGATTGGTGTTAATCTGAAGCACCATGAAAGCCCAGGGTTACGTTGATGAAACTCCATATTCTTCTATATATTCAGCAGCTCGAAGACGCATATTCCCAGCAAGATAATACCCGTACCCACGTAACGAAAACTTCTCTAAATCGGTACAAAGAGGCTCATGTCAATATCTTGTCATGGCCGCTCAAATTTCTCCACGTCTCGCCACTCGAACGTGTGGAATATTGTGAGAAAGAAACTAATAAATTTAGTGAACCTCCCACAAACACTAGAACTTCTCCAGCATGAATTGCGGGGTGTTTGCCCACTGAAATCAATGCAACGATGAGTGAAGGAGTGTGAATCCAATAGAGGCAGGCCAACACATTATTAATAAAGATAAAATTATATTTTTTTCTTCATTTTCTTTGAAATTATGATAAATTATTTTCTTTGAATATATACATTTCTGCAAAGTTTGGTAAAAAAGTCGTACCCCTTCTTGGTGTTGCAATTTCATACCATTAAGCAGATGTATGTTAACAGATAAAATTAAAAATTATAATTCTTTTTACTTAGAGATAATCCTGATACTGCACTTACCACGCTTTCGTCACCAAGCACTGTAATTATATTATTAAAATCATGAAATATTTACATTTTTGTATGCATGCAATATCTTTGGTATATATATAGTTACCAATTTGACATCAATGCAATTAAGATACTACTACTATTATTATAACGTTAATAATAGACAGATTTACAACACATTGATATTAAACATTAGAATGACTGCTAATTTTGTCGAAATCATTTAGTATGTAATACCTTAAATATTTAATCACGATAATCTGTGATTAAAATATTATTATTGGTGCATATTATATTATACTGGAATATCCAACTCCAACGATTCATAAACAGAACGAAAAACAAAAAAGAAAATAATCCGTTAAAGTTATATACTCAAGATAATCGCATTCATCTTGAAATGATACGATACCATTAAGCGGTCTCCTTTCTATGAAACTGTATCATTACCTGCCGTTATTTGTTTCGTTTATATGTTATTAGGCTTGATGAGAAGTCAACGACCACGAAATAAATCGTTAATGTGTAACTCGTTCTAAAACATGCATGAATAGTGGCGGCATTAGAACTGATTACACCTTAGAAGAAACAGTACGCGTTAAGCAAAATCTTCTGAATAGAACTACTGATTTCATTGGCATTAATTTGATATTTACGTGTTTTATCTTTTATCTAATCACATGAAATATTGTTGAATATATTTTCTTTATTAACACAAATTTCATAGCATTATTAGATATAACACTTAGTATAATTTTAATGTATCTCTTATATATACATTGTTTAGCAAATTTTCTTTGCCCAGCGAACAAGAAATAAGTGTATATTTAATTTAATTATCAACAGTAAATAATACATACATATGTCTAAAATTTAAAGAAGAATGTAAATTTTAATGAAAACTGTGGTTAATTGAATTAATCGAAAAAATTAAGTAAAATCCCTTACCCCATCAATGTTCGTATTCATCAGCAGATAATTAATCAGTGTCCCACCTGGATCCGCAGTAGAACTCTCATAGAATAACTCTGTTGCCCTGCTAACACTACAGAATACGAACTTTGATATGGTAAGAGATTTTATTTACCTATTTTGATTAATGAAAGAACAATGTTTAGCAGTTATATATATATATATATATATATATATATATATATATATATATAAACGACGAGCATTATTCTCTTGTTGAATCTAGTAAAGTAATACACAACTTCTTGACAAAATGCATTTATTTCTAATTTTTCAAAGAACCCCCTCCTCTGCTAATAGGTTTTTACATTAATGAAAATAAATCTTCAAAATATTTTCTCTAATTCCTCCCCATTTGGTTATTAATTCCATTTTTATATGAACCGACAGCTTCCCTGATTGTAAAACTTAAATTCCGTAACCTAATATTTACACAAGGAAAAAAAAAACATTAGCTATCAGATTTTGACTTTACGGCATATCACCACTCTTTCTATGTGTTGAACATTCAAACACCTACTTACTCAAGCAGCAGTATGATCCCGAATATTATCATAATGCAGATTAGTCCTTCCGTTTAGACGATTTTCGCTGATACTACTGTGCATTAACAATAAAGCTGTTCTCCAATACTATAATAGAAACATGTTCCTTAATTCAAAATAATTCAGCGATTAACTTTTTGCTTCGCGTTCTTTCCAGAGCAAGTTTTGTTGGAGCCGATTCGAATAGATCCATACATTTGCATAACTCTGTATACAGAAATGTTGATATTTTGATTGATAAAGTTATCATGTATAAGAAAACTTCTAAATTTTCTCTCAGGTGCCACTAAAAGCAACAAAAAATTGTTGTTTTGCTGGAGCATAATAACGCACCTGGCACGAGTTCGACTGACGTAGGATAGGATGATTTTATTTACAGCTATATCGCGCAATTGTGGCAGTTCACTCTAGTTTCTTCTAGAGCATGTATCCCTGTTTTATCAAATAGTACGCGGATGAGTGAAAATGTTACATAGCCAAAAACGCTGGTCACAAGAGTACACCAAATTATTAAATATATTGGTATCCTGATTTAATATATAGTGACAGTTCCATAAAATGTGATATTTCCAATTTGAACTTAATGATTTACGAAAAAGGATTCCAAACACGAAAAATTCGAAAAATGATAATTAAATTTTTTATGTGCCTCACTGATGATATTGCACCCCAAACCATTACAATCGTAAACGAAAAAAACTGAACAATGCACTAAAAGAAATGCTATAACATGTGGTTCCCCAGAGAATGGTTTATTTAATCTATGATATTTAATTCTTCTATTTAATTTACACTTTCTGTAAAAATAATATATACCTTTATCTAGTTAATAACTGAAAAATATATTAGGAATATGGTGATCCTAAAAAATCTCTAAATCCGAACTGTAGTGCTGAACAGCTCAAGAAGAGATAAATCTAGAAATGCAGAAAAGGAAATTTAGATAAGACATATGCTAAAAGGATCCCTTAATTCAGGAAAGAGAACAAGAAGATTCCTTACTACAGTGAGAAGGACCGCTACGTAGTAAGGACAGTCACAGAAGAAAGTAAAAAGTCCATACTAAAACCAAAAAGAATAGCATAGGACCGAAACTAATGGGAGGACTACATGGAGACAATATCAATATAAATACATAATATAAAGTTAACATATTTTATTACTTTGTATAGATTGTATATGATGTATGTAAATAAGTTAAGATTACTCTCTCTCTCTCTCTTGCAGGGAAATAATGGGTTTAACAATAATAATCTAGATAATAATAATTGATATAATTTATTAAATATATTCATATATTCTACATAAATCATATTCACGATCACTAAATTTGACAAAACAATGAATTGTTTTTAAAAATAGTAATGATAATGGATATATATTTTATTGCAGCAGATCATATACATGATGTCAGCATTGTCAATAAAGCATTTAAAAACACTATAATATATTAAAAGTTCTTCATGCGAATGAAGACATCTATCCAATAAATAATATTTTAGAGCCTTCTAATAATTATTATAACTTGAAAGTATTTAAATCTTTTCAGAAATTTTACCATACACTTTTATTGCTCAGTATTCAAGTGTTTTTGGAATAACGCAGATTTATGACGTGGTATATAAAAATTATTTGCACATCTAGTGATCTTACTTTTATAAAATGTAGGATTCTTGCTGTGATGTACATATTTCGACGTATCCAAGCTCCAACTTCATACAAGTGCACGGACGACAAAGAAAGAATATCTAGCGCCCTAAATAAGAGGCGACGTAGGATATTTGCACGTTGTTTCAACATACATCTCCTCTAAAAATATGTGCGAGTCCAGAATAAACTCTCCAAGTAAAGATATAGATATAGTGTTTTATCCATTCAAATGGCTGTTATATAAATTGTGCACGAGCGATATTGGCGTGTGACTAAATACATTCATGCGAGTAGTAATAATAATTTAGTTCCCGGGAAGCTAATTGACATGACGAGTGTAATTACAGAATATTTCAGTATGAAACGTATGGAGCTCATAGATTTCTGTAACCCAGATCTCAGGTTATAGAATGTGAATAGCCCGAACATTATATGTCGAAAATAAACTTTCGGTGCAAAAAATTTAAAAAGCCAAGTTGTCGAATGTTTGCTTGAAGAAGATTACCACACTATTAAAATTCATGAAATTGCTGAAATTACTGGCATTTCTAAGAGTTGCGTTCATGAAATCATATGCGACCTAAACTTGCGCAAGTTTCGGCTCGCTAGGTACTCCGATGAACAAAACTAGAGCTACCGTGTTGTAGAATAGTAAAGATCTACTTCAGTATAAATTTCTCTAATCAAGTATAACAATTAACAGTGAGATATACTGCGAAACTCTCCAGAAATTGTACATAGTCATAAGGAGGTAAAGGCTGGAACGATTACTTGAAGAAATTCAACTTTCGTATGATGACGCGAGATCCCATATGTCAAATCAAACCAAACTGTAGTTGGCATAGCTGAATTGAAAGGTTCTGCAACTTCCTCCATATAGACCAGATTTAGTCCATCTGATTTTCATTTATTCGAACCTTTAAAGAAATTTTTGGTGGGAAAACGCTTTACAGATCAGGAGAATTTGCAGGACACTGTTGTAGACGACTTCACGCAACTTAACAAGCAGTAGTACCTTGAACGGATATTCAAATTAATGTCACGCTGGAATAAATGTATCAGTGTTATCGGAGATTATGAAGAGAAATAAACAACGGTATGTAGTTTCGTAGTTTTTATGGAATGTATTAAACGTAAATCGCAGTGTAATTTTGGTTTGTACCTTCAATATAGGGCACTCCTCGTATACCAACAATATTTAACAAATCACAACTAGAAGCAAGTTTGTTCGCTAAGTTATTTTATATATATCCTAAGATGTATAGTTGTGAAAATTCATACCCAAAAATTTGAAATGACTTACATTTGGCACTGGAATTAATGCTTTGGCTAGTTTTGCTGTCAAAAGCTACTTCTTGAACATTTAATTCTAAGCAGTTGTTTTCGCACCGGTCTATATATGCAATCTTGCAATTATGATATAATGGCAGTGTTTTTTTCAGCTATTATATATGAAATGTCATAGGCTTGTATATTGATAAAAAAAAATCAACACAACACAGCGTACATATCGGTAACGTACGCTCGAAATAAAATTGGTCCTATTGTCGATTCTTGTGGAATTTCTCTGGTTATTAAACTGGATGACAATAAAAACCCTTTCTGTATATCATCATATATCCCAATAATGCTTTCATATCATTTTCTTCTCTTAAATATGATTTAAGGTAATCAAAAGCAAATACTCATACTTCTAGTAATTCTCATTTGCCCAATAACTCATAGTGACTAACTACGAGAAATGTCAAAGAAATACCTGCAATCAACCTAGTATCAATACAACAAACTGGTCTGCCTAGAAAAGTGTACGCGCATTTCAATACTCTATCTAGATAAAAAGCAAACTGCGTCGTTGAAATAAAATTGTTTTAAGAGATGAGCCGTCTGTTTAAAAATTTTCTCGTACATTTTTGAGAGGGATGCTAAAAAGATACTGGGCGATAGTTATTTATGTTATTTATGCTTCCTTTCCAGTACAATTTTTGTTATTTTCAGATTATCTGGTTGTATAAATGAACTTATTGAACTATTGATCATTGCGGTTAATGATTTTGTGACATATTGTGAACATTTCTTTGTTATTTAGAATGGAATCTCATCATACAGTTTAATATTTACTATACTTATTATTTCTCTAATTTCAATATCGTCTGAGAGATATTATAAAAGGGAATGCTCACTACTAACCAATATAAAGAACGGTATATCGATACCATTAATGGTAGTAAAATGCTCCATAGATAAATCACTGGTAATGTGACCATCTATTATATTGTCATTATTACAGAAGGTAAAACGAGCGACCCAGCGACGGAGTGTGCTTGATAGTACGTAATAAAATTAAGTGCAGAATAAGTTATAATATATAGAAAGTTAAACACTTACCCTTTTAAGTAGGATTTCCAATGTTAAACAAAGTGAATAAAACTGATTAAATATTTGCAGCATCAGCTACATTTCAACAGTTGTTTCCTTGTCCTGTACTCGTTATTGTGTACAATTTAGATTTGTACTTCACTCTGATTTATTATCTTCATACGACTTCTGATTTATTATCTGAGAATAAAACTTTTGTTTAGATAAATGTAGTATTAGATTTCCTCCAACAATTCTTAAATGATCCTATTGAATTACATAACATTATTTTCAAATAACAAAAATATTTCACACATATTATAATAATATTTTAAAATAAAATTTAGAAGTTCAGAAATGAAAGACTCATCTTATTGTCTAATATAGTTCTTTATATTCTTATACTTTATACTACAATAACATGCTTTTACATAATTTATTTTTACTATAAATACATTAAATTTTGAATAACACGTTAGGGCGAAGGAAATCACCCTTTAACTTTTCTAAAGCTAATTATTTCTATACACATATACTTTGCTTTAAAAAAATAAAAAAGAATTTCATTATATAGGGCAATTTAAACCTTGTTTCAAGATAATAGCCACGACGAATAGAATTACTCGCTTATAACCACGTAATGTAATTTAATTGATAACTCTACGCAGTAATCAACCACCTAGTAGTAATTAAACAGAATATTTACATTATTATATATTAAAGCTACATTAAAGTAATTTGGAGTACAACTTACCGGTATTTGGAATATTATTAAAACCCTGGATTTCCGGTTATTAGTCGATGGAAAATTTTATTTTGTTGCTATTCTAATGATGTTATCGAATGAATTTATAAAATGTATTCTCTTTTATAAAAATAACCACAAGCGGGAGAATTTAATTAAATATAGAGTAGTATATAATAATTTAATTTCAAACTTTAGCAGCATAGAATAATTATTTTTTAAAGGAAGTAAATTTGTCTAAAATCAAGGAAATGTGTTAAAGAAAATTTTTTTTAGTAATTAAACCAATTAATAAACGTTCGACTTACAGGCTAAGTAGTAATATTTATTTAAATATTATATTAAGTGCTCTAAAATTATATACATAAATTATAAAGTTTCTTTTAAAAAAATGACCATATACTTGAAACTCCTTTTCTACTTGTCACAAACACAAAATTTTCGGGAAAAAGGCCAACAGAAAAAAAAATGTTAAAAATTTTATTATTTTAATTTTTCAATACATTTATCACTATAAATTAATAATTCTATATCCTTTTAAAAATAATCTATAATAATTTTTTCCTCAAAATGTTACATTAGGACAATGTATAACTCTATTTTTTGTTTCCCAAGTTTTTTTTTTAATAGTAAAATAAATAATAATCTCTCGGAAGCCTATGAAGACTCTACTACGGTGGATGTTCAATTTCTTGAAAGCCAAATTCGCGAATTACAACCTGTGAAACTGCAGCAGTATAAATGGGCGCATTATAATGCAATAATCGAATACTTTTGGAAAATTTTAATCACGTTTTTCATTAATATTGTCGTTCTGTTTATGCAACAAACAAGCATAACATTGGTCATAATCTTTTTGCTAATTCAACGATTTTTGCCTTTGTGGAACTAAAGGGTACCATTGCGTTGCATTAACCTAATTCATACCAAAATGCTCTTGCAAAATTCTGTATATATTATACATTGCTGATAATTCCGTCCCTTCCAAATAGCGATCTTCAAATACCAATTGTTCAATAAATGAAATCTTTTTGGGGTTACCTAGTCAATTATCTATCACATCATCATCATCAAAAGATTGCTATCAAAAACGTAAGTACTTACCTCTTTCAATAGACTACGATGGAGCTTAATCTCCATAAACTTTATCTGAAAATTGTTTAATTTGATTAGGTGTATTCCCCCCTCTTAATAAAAATGTAATAACTACGCGGTATTCAATTTTTGTTAAGTGAGACATTTTGATGCATTGATAAATGTTACCTGATTGCAAATTAATAACTATTACACGTAGAATTTTACTTTGATCCAACTGATAGCTCAGTAGTAGGTCACTGTCTTATCACGCCGAGGGTCGGGTTCGAGTCCGATGTCTACTGTCCAGGAAGTATTTACGTGGTTTTCCTTTCTCGTTAAGCGAATGCTGATCTTTGCCCCACAATCGGTAACGAAACAATAGCTCATGGTCTGCCAAAGTCCTCTGTAATTGACATTGAGGGTGAAGTGAAAGCATATATTATTATTATTATTATCATCATTATTATCATTATTACTATTCATAGCGTAGGCTTCCCGTACATGCAACTATGACATTATAGTTGCACATACGCAAAGCCTACTCTTCACTTTGAACACGTTCGCACATGTATATGACGCTTACGTTGTACTTTTTACCTAATTATTATACCACTCTAAGCGGTTTTGGCAATTAAAATTATACCATTTATACTCTAAATATTTGTTTCTAAATCATTTGTTTCTAAACCAATCAACGTAAAAAGATTACGATTATTACCTACATATAACTAAGCAAGTATTATTTTAATTCCAAATGTTTATAACATTTTAACGTCATTATATTCTAGTTATGAAAGATCTACCTTTAGTTTCAACTTCTTCCAATACCCCCATGACTCTCATGATAATTTTCTTTTGCTTAATCTACACATTTGAGGGAAAATTGTAAGATTTGTATAGTTTTGATAACATCTTGAACTTAGAAACGCTATACAAAAATTTTCTATAAAGGAATAATTGCTATACATGGTTAGAACTAACCATCACGTTATGAAGTAAAATTCTGATCGAAACAATTTCGTTAGTTTCGGGAATCCGTTGAAAATTACGCAAAATTTTATAAATTCTTAATGACAAAGAAACAAGAAACAATAGGAAAATTTAAAGTTGGGTGTTGACAGATCAAAACTTTTTTTTTGAAAATTTGAGTGAAGGGAAATAAATTTTCAAGTTCTTCACCTCAAATGCGGACTTGTGAGACGAGAAAATTTGGGTACCTTAAAACAAGATTGTGATTTATCACTGGTGACAGAAATACAAACAGCCGTTCTTACTTTAAAACTAGATTGTGATTTATCACTGGTGATATACCATTAACTCTTTCAGGCTTGGTGGTCAGTTATCTAACCACCTATTTAATAGTGCTCAAAACCACTTTTTATGCCGTCTTGTGCCAATTTGCTAAGCAATTATCTTTTTTGAAGTCGTCGTTGTTCGTTTAATGCGAAACTTTTACTCTAGAGTGCGCTGGGTCGATTAACAGATTTATTTGAAAATGTGGTAATGTATTGTTTTTCAATGGGACTTTCCCAAATGTAATAAAAAATGCTCAGAGTATTTATTATTTAACGAATTCGGTGTTACTCTATGGTATAGTGTCTGTTTAATTATTTTATAACAAAAGTGTTATAATATATTACATAATCTACGATAAATAAGGTAAATAGCACGGTGGTTAGATTACTAACCACTGTGACTATAGTAGGTTTCACATAATGTACATATTTATGTTGCATTATAAGGATGCCGCGTGTAGTTAATGAACGTGATATAGAAGATATTTTGTTCGAAAGTATACCTTCTGATTGCGAAAGTGTGTGCAGTTTTGAATCGGATGAAAGAGAAAATTATGAGATGCAAACGGACCCGATGGGGCTCGGTGATATACCTTCTGGGCTCCAGCTAAATCCTAAAGATGAATTTGACTTGAACGATGACATAACCATTTCAAATTTGCCTGACACTGCTGGTAGTGGTACTACGAGCGCTTTATCTACTCAAACTGTTATGAGGAAATCAAAATGTAAGAAAATTTTCAGAATGGGGGAGCCGGAAAAGTACACTGGAGGCGGGGGTGTAGCAAGCGATGTAATAGAGTTAGAGAATATCACACCTACGCCTATTGTTTAGATTTCGATATATATACTGGCAAGGATAGTGACAAAGTACAAACTGATTTCGGTGGTAAAGTTGTTCGACAATTTTGCATGGATTTGAAATCGAAAAATCACAAAGTCTTTATTGATAATTATTTCAATAGCTATGCCTTGCAAGAAGATTTGTACAAAGATAACATATTTGCTTGTGATACCGTAAACTCAAATCGTAAATATTTACCTAAACTAAAAGAAGACAAAGTTCTAAAAAGGGGAGAACACGATTCAGGGTGAGTAACACAAATATCGCCTTTCTAAAGTGGAAAGACAAAAGATCAGTTTTCATGCTTACAAACTACATAGATCCGAGAAAGACTGGTACTGTTACTCGCGGGGAACACAATGGAGCCAAAAATGAAATAGCTTGTCCTGAAGCTATGATACAATACAACAATTCTATGAACTATGTGGACAAATTCGACCAACTAAAAAGCACTTATGCTATAGACCGAAAATCACGTAAATGATGGCAACGAATATTTTTTCACTTTTTAAACTGTGCTGTCACAAACTCCTTTGTGTATATGGAACTCCAGAAAAAACATAATCCAGAACTGGACCACCTCAGCAACAAAAATTTTCGAAGAAGTGTTTACTGAGGGATCCTAGCACCAGCTCAGGTGAAGAACCCCCAATTATGCTCCAAACGCTCCCACAATAGCTATGCATCTTCTCCTGTACAAATAAAGCGGCACACACCAGGAGTATCAACAGAATTACGTCTGGAAGGTAGCACGCATCAGCCAGAGCGAACCACTTCTCGAAGATGCGCAAAATGCAGCACTAAGAAAAGTCCGGTGCGTACTATATGGCAATGCGAAACCTGTAAAGTCCCTCTTTGTATACGAAAAGATAAAACGTGTTTTTCAGATTTTCATAGAAAATAAATTTGTTTATATATTATACTAAACTTTTCTTAATAATTTGTTATGCAAACAGCCACGGTGGTTAGTATACTAACCACCCTAATTTGTAAAAGCCCAAACGGTTTTTTCTTATTTTATATGTTTTTTATAATAAATAAACGCTAATTAACTTAAAAATGCAATTGTTTTTATTCTGAAGTAATATATAAGAAAGCGTGGCTGAAAGAGTTAATACCCTCCAACAAAACAAGAATCAATTCAGTGGACATACACAAAAAATCCCAGGCACCGTACAATAGGATGAGAACGCAGTGTCCAACAGAAAAATTGATTGTAACGATTTCTGAGACTAAAATGGGATTATGTTAGTAGAATACACGAAGAAAGGCATGACAATTACAGGATGCATATCATTCAAAAAGTTGAACATATAATCGAAGAATGTAGTTTTCAGAAATTCAAACATCCACTTCATAGTTCGAATTTATACCAATTAACTTCGTTCACGAAAAACATGCTAACAACAGTGCTATTAATCATTACTTTGAGTTACCGAAACAATTTTTTGAAGGCATTTCGTTATTGCAGAAATATTGGGATAAGCATCTTTTAGGCAAGCGAAAGTTATATAAAAATATCCCCTCGTATATTCTTTCAAATGATTTGTATAGAAATAGTCCTTGTTCTATTTTTGTTATGAAATAGTTACGAAAACCAGAGTGAGTTCTATGAAAGCGTTGAATCGAAACTGTTGACATATGTAAATGCTGACTTATGTTTATTATATAGTTTCAATAGTCTAGTAATAACTTTCCTGGACTATTAGTATTCAAAATTTCGAAACCAAGTTCAAACGTTATATCATACACTGTCTTATGAATAAAAAATTAAGAAAACACCCTGGCTGGAAAAAGTGAAAAAATTAATTTGTCAAAAATGAACTAATCTCAGGGGTGCCCTAATGCCAAAACGAATTATATAAATCCTTCAACAGACAGAATTGACAAGTAAACAAATCTAGAAAGATTAGCTTCTTGTAAAAACGTTGTTCCCTAGTTCGTTTCTTAATAAATTAAAATGCCGCTAGCTTTTTAATTTTAAATACTTTCAGTTCCAAAAGAGCCTGTTCCATCTTGAAGAATGGTCCGTCGCCTGCCAGAATCCAATTAACTTCCTATGACAATGGTTTTTTCAAGAGGCGTTCTATCACTTCAAACTTGATATGCTTCATTCAATTTATTTCTGACGCTTTTGACTTCAGAGGACGAGTGGTTGTCATTTACACTGACTTATCCAAGACTTTCGACCACATAGACTATGCTATTCTTCTTCGAAAAGCAAGATCTACTCGGATTTAACAATCGACTTTGTCTGTTTCTACTAAGATAACAGAAAACAACATGTATATTTTAACGAGAATAAGTCATCGACTTATTATGTTAAATTAGGGATGCCTCAAGGTTTCAATCTGTGTCAACTTTTTTTAATATTTTCCTAAACGATCTTTTGGCCTTCATTGGCTGTGATAAATTGATTTTCGCTGATGATTTAAAAATTTTTCACTTTAAATTTCCAGTAACGATTGTGGGTTTTTACAACTGCAATACAACAAAGTAGCCAATGGTGTGAGTATGTGGATTTATCTCCCAATGTATCTAAATGCAAGGTAATAAGTCTATAATCTATAAATGTTCATTCAACGCCTCACTACATAAACGTTTTTATTCAGTAAAGAATTTGGGCGTTTATTTTGTCTGTAATCTTGTCTTCACTGAACATAAAAACTACGATATATCTACAAGTATTAAGTTATTAGGATTTATAATTAAAAACAAAACGTTTCTTCTGTTTTACTGTACGTGTGTGGTAGACTTGTGTGTCCTAGACTTGATTACGCAAGTTTGATCTGGAATCGACTGTAACCTTATTGGGTAAGTTCAAAATGGATTCTCTTCAAGCTAGACGATAATTCATTAGTCTAAAATTTCTTTTAGACTTAATTTATTACTAGATTGATTGTCCCGATTTGTTATCTCATTTGCACTTTTAATAACACGTTTTAGTTCGAAACAAAACGACTTTTTTATAACACCACGTGCAGGATTAACACATCAATTAAATCACCAATATCTCAAAGATGTAGGTGTGTAGGCTATACAACAATATAACGCCGTTTTGTGATATCAACCATAGCTCTTTCAAGAAATTGTAAATATAACAAAGATTTTATTAATAAGTTACAATAGTTTAGATAAGTTAATGTTTTCATTTAATAAATTTGTTTTTTTTTTGTTATAAGGTTTCAATTTCTTAATTTCGTTTGCATTTTATTGTTTCTTATATTTTGTATTTTATATTCTTTTTGTTTTGAATATGCTTGGTTTAATTAATTTTTAATTTATGATCCTTAACTTAACTATTATTATTTAAAAATCTCAAAATTTGTATTATTATTAACTGCTGTGGACGTAAAGCATTTCAATCACAATTTGAAGTGTAAAAATTTTAGCTTCATTTCTCAATAGTTAATAACGATGCGTTTTTCTTTTTTCTGGTTACAACTTAAAGCAATAACACAATACACCTCTTCTAACTAATACTGTCGCGAAAAGAACCTGCTATTCATTTCAGACTTAATACAATGAACTTATTAATGATCCACCTTTATCGATAAACCGAAACAATTACAAAGAATACAAGAGAATTGCTGAAGTACTTAACTACACCTTTTGGTTGCTTCACCATTAATTAATTCGAATGAAAGCTGGGCGTACTTTTTTCGATTACAAGTATGAACCCACACTGAAGTGTAGTATATTAATCAAGTGCACAGTCATCACCGCGGACATTTTTCATAAAACTGTCAATCAAGCGTCAAATTCTAAAAACCTCCTATCATTTCAATTAATTGACAAGAAAGTTATTACAAAGTTTCAACGACAAATCATTACAAGAGAAAATAATTGTTTTTAAAAGATTGTATCGAGCGTGTGCGGAGAATTAGGAAATGAAAATTCTAGGAAAGTGACTCTAATAATAATATTTCTCGTAACTGTAAAATTATTTCTATTAAATTGGTCTTGTATATCAGATAGAAATGCGACTTACTTTTGCACAAAGAGGATATTTTAATCTAAGCAAGCTATTAGAATCCCTAATGAAATATCTGTTTTACTTGTATTATATACACTACTTGTGAAACGGAAATGAAACAACAATGATGTAATTAATAATATATGTATGTATATACTTCTAGAGATTACTGAAGATTAAACAAAAGTTTTAATAAAATGAATGATAACATTATGTAATATAACAGTAACAGCTAAGTTAAGACAAAAGGAAGGTAAGAAAAATAAGAATAATAATATAAATAACAATACGAAATATCAAAAAATGCATTTATGTATTTTCGGAAAGATACAAACACCTGTTATTTTGAAAACCGGCGTGAATGTTACATGCGTAAAGAATAGATCATCTAGAACTCAATCTAGGTACTTCAAAATTCAATTTGCGGATCAATTACCTGTCCAATAAATAATGAATTTCAATATAATTATTATAAGTAATAAATAGATAAATAAATATTTATTTCCAAAGTCCAAATACAAGAAATTTCACAAAATTTTAAAAAATTCTTGCAAACAAACAAATATAGACCGTTCTTACTATAAAAGCAGCTATTGCTATCGTAACCAGTACTATAAGTAAAAACATCATTCAGGCAATTTCAGTGCAATAGTCCAGTCCTGAAGATGTCCCATACAAATGGGTGCGAAACGTCGGCAGATATACAAGTGACGCGGTTCCAGCCCGAAAACCCAGAAGCAGATAGCATGGACCACGACCGCAGAAATCTACTTACCAGATTAATCATTTAGGCGTTTTACAGTAAAGCATTACTTGATAACATATGCCCGACTCGAACATATAAATGTTCGCTGCTCAATAACCAGAAGCAATCTACCATATTGTTTGACAAATCGAATAAATAAAACTTAAAATAATTATCCCTTTTTGTAATGCTGGCTCGACTCATAACATAAAAGTATAATCGGGACTTCGCTTCGGATATACATACACTGTTGAGCAAATACACTGTTGAGCAAATACACCGTGCACTGACGAAAATGTAGCTAAACACGTCCAACAACTGTGAATTCTAATTATCGATATATTTTTAGTAAGCTAAATACCAAATTAGGAAAACATATACTCCAGTTTTCCCCTTATTATAGCACCATAAAGTCAGATATTTGACATTTTTGAGGACCTGTTAGTTCTTATATGTAAAATCGTGCATCCTATAGGCTCCGGCAACCATGGATCTTGGACAGTTAGACAACAGCTAAGTACAGTGTTCTCTATAACGTAATTGAAATTGTTGGGTACTTTTGTTAGTATAGATTTCCATTTCGAGATGTTCTATGATAAGTGGTCACTTCTACACCAAATTTTAATGGCTAGAAGTTATTTTGTAACTTGAAACAATCCTTAAGGCAATTAATTATACAGAATTAATTGCTTACAGAATTCATTGCATCTTCAAATCTTCCACAAATAACAGCTTCTCGTTTCAATAATATTAACGATGTCATTAATAAGTATCTAACATAACGGTATTTGACATATTGCATTCTGCTAAATAAGTATGATTTGAAAAATCTCGACAATTATAGTAGACAAACACGCATATTTTGAAATTTATATTTCAATAAAGTTTTGAGATAAGCAGAATACCTAAATTCCCAATTACTATATCTATTTTAAAAACGCACCCAAATATTCGATAATTTGATATTGAGGGATGCCTCTTTCCTCGCTGGAAAGAAATATGTAATTTGTCTTTGTTTACTATATTTACTTCCAAAATAAATGTACTCAATTTTGTTATAAATAATGGAAGTACTGTTAAGAAATTATTTTTATTGGCATTGCCAAATTAGCTTTTGTATGATAGAAATTGTTTCAAAAGCTTCCACACATCAAAAAACTTGAAGCGATTTCTTCGTAGACATTTACTTTAACTGATAATAGAATGGTACAACTTTCGAAATATAAAAAGTCAATCGTAACAACAGGACGTTGCATTTTTGCTTTACAATTAACCTGTTTTCTGTAATACTTCCGGTTTTCTAAATTTTATACAATTCCAGTAAAATTTAAGTGTTCAGAAACCCTATTTTACCCCAACCTTTCAGATCTATTGCGATTCCTTGGATGTGCCTGTTGAAATTGGTTTTTATTAGGACTCTTTTTCCTTCTACATAATCTTGGCCCTATTTCCCTTGTTTCTGCACCTTATACATTCCAAATGACTTAACTGATAGGACATTCTTCAAGCATTAATTTCACTTTCTCTAAATATTGATTCTCTCGGCTTTATTCATATTTATCTATAACAATAGCAGAGATTCATCCTTGCATCGCTGACTTGTTTCTTCCATAGAGAACTCATGTCTTGCCTTGTAATTCTAAAGCTTCTCGCACGTTTTTTAGACATTTTTTTGTTCTTTTTTGTTCTCTTTCCATATTGTTTCCATGAATAACAACAGTCCACCCAAAAGTATAAACGATTACAACTGGTATTATCCCAGTAAAACCCAATTTTTTTCTTTAATTCATTCCTCTTTGCAAAGTTCTGTATCACAAGTTTTTATTTGTCGATTATGTAAGCTTTTACATCTCTGGTAACTCTGGTTGGTGATTATAACTTCCTACAAGATTAGATGAATAGCATACAAAATTAACTTATTCTATAAATTAGTTTTCTATAATTAATAATAATGGTATAACAGGAAATGTTAATTTTCATTAATTTTCTATAGTGAAGCACGACATGACATATTAAGAGACACGAAACTGTACTGTTTGGTAGCTCAATTGATTAGAACATCATCTGGAGAATGGTAGGCACAAATTCAAGTTTTGGTCCAATGCAATGTTATAATTATTAAAATGTCAACATAGGAAATTCTCGGTCTCGATATTTATTTCAATTTAGCTCATATATGTCTTCTTGGATAAATATTTATAACTCCAAGTATTCCACTTGCCCCCGAAATCCGATTTCACTTTTCCAAGTGACAGTGTCATTTGTGGAACAAATTAAGCAAATTGATTGATTGTTTGAAGTTTTGTAAAAAGGATGCGTCGGCTAGCTCGATATTTGGGTTCCGGAAAGAAGTTTTCTTAATGTAGGGTATAAACATCTACTATATGCGATTTAAAAGAACGGAAAACAATCCTCTTTTCAAGAGAGTTATAGCAAGTGAAAGTGAATTGTGATGCGAGAATTGTCTTGATCACGACCCGAAAATCTGCCTTAAATATCATTAAAAGCAGATACTCATTAGAAGAATCTGTGTGGTGAAATTTTAGAAGATGAGGTTCTTTTCGAGCTCCTACCAAGGAATAAGACAATCAGTTTGAGGGTGTATCGCAGGAAATTTGATCGGCTATCAAAAAGTATTGGAACTTAATTGAAAAGTACTGCAACACTCGCTCTACTTGCCAAACCTTGCGCGTTCAGACTTCCACTTACTTCGTTCTTTTCAAAAGTCCTTCGTGGTGTAACGTTCAACTCAAATGAGATAGTGAATCAGCACCTTGTAAAGTTTTTTGCCGGTAAAGGTAGGTCCTCCTATAAATAAGAAATTATAAAATTCACAAAAAGTTGGTAAAAGTTTATTAAAGAAAACACAATATTATTGATTGATCTTCGTTTATATTAATAAATTACCTATCAATGGCAAAAAAATAAATCATGTCTTTTCCGAAAATCCATAAATCCTGCTTGTTTTCCATGTAATGTGTTTCAATCCTTCTGCTAGAGCTCTTATCTAGGATCTTTTGTACATTTCCAGCAATCGATATAATGGAAATTCCATTATAGCTAATACACAAATAATAAAAAAGAACATAAATAATTAAGAAATTCACATTTTTAATATTAATCTCTTAAATTAAGAAAAATTGGATTTAAATAACATTAAAACACAGGTCGCAGTGTGACTTGGTATGCAAATTTACAATATTTTTAATTTGACTACTTATAAACTTTCTCTAATTATAATATTGTTTAATTTTATGTATCACCCAAGAACAGCTGCAAGTGTATTAACGATAAATAGTAAAAGTATTTTTAAGTGTATTTACATATTTTGTGAATGATTAACGTAAACATTTATATACTTTTATTATACACTAATGAACAAAATTATCGGATATATATAAATTTTCATAATTTCTTTTAGGAAAAAAAATTCCAATGAATCAAATTATTTAAACACTTTGTACACAGAAAAACAAATTTATTTCTTAAACTTTAAGAGAACAATGTTAAGTTTCATGAGCAGAAAGTCGTGAAAAGTAATTAACGTTAATTCTTATGAATTTAATAATATTTATTTTTCACTCAAATGCTATTGAAATGGAAAATCTTAATAATTTCATTAAAATAAAAGATTATTTAGTAGTAAGTATTTCCTCTTCGAGCTTTAATTACTGCATACATTCTTCTCGGCATGCTACTAATTAGAATTTGAATGTATTTCTGAAAAATGCGTTCCATTAATATTGTGTTGTAAGCCAGAGCATCTTCTATTGTACTTGGAACGGGATTTCTTGTTCGTGTGCAACATTTTAGCATCCCACATGTGCTCCATCGGATTTAAGTCTGGGTTATATATTGACTAATCTAGCTTTTGAATGTAGACTGCACTATCGAGTGTTTGCTCCATTGAGTATGTCTTCATACGAAATTTCCAATCACTTGATACCTTTCTAAGATATTCGTTGCTGTAGATTGACTTCTAAAATGTCGTGCAATATTTTCTTATTTTTATGTTTCATTATGAAAAGACAATTTGTGTCGCTTTAGCCTCACTGCAATATCTAACTGATAACAAACTATTTAAATAGAGGTAATGTCAATTCGAATTACTTTCGCCTATTTAATTTCACTTCAAAATACAAAATTTACTATAATTCTTAAATTATGTAAGGTTTAATTCATATTAATAGCGTACATTAGTCTCCCGCGCAAAATATCGTAAAAATATAAACTCCACGAGACTAATACACGCTATTAATATGAAGTAAACGTCATAATATTTTAAAGTACTGCCTACTAGATGAATAATGTTAGCACATAGATAAGCCTGCTACGATAATTTAAAATTGTTTTTAAGTAATAGTGAAAACAAACAATATAATTTTGACCATGAGTGTATCATATGTACTGCTTATAATTATAATATCACAAACATCCTTATGGCAATGGAATATTTTTCCGAAAATCATAATATAAAATTAGAATTAATAATATAGTCCACTACAAACAATTTGTCTTTTCATTAAATTGTTTTATATATATATATGAAATGCAAGAGTAGATTAAAAGACTATACCCTTAGTATAAACAAACGAATATCTGCTTACCAAAAGAACGCTATTCAAGATGCAAAAAAATAAAGAAACTATCATGTGAATCGACAATTAGTTTCAACACTATCCTATTACACGTTCATTCATTCCAACCCCACAAATGAATATAAGATTTTTAGTAAAAGGGAAGTTTTAATTTAAAACCAGCATTGAATGCAATCGATTCAGTCAAGGAGAAAAAGAAAGCCAACAAACGGTATAGTGATAACGCAGTAGCGTTAATTTGTTAAGGTAATTGAAACGTGCTCAGATATCGGTTTACCAGCTCACAAAACAGACATTGGCATCGGCGACTTCCAACAGTAGTCGTGGGCCGTTTGTGAGACGAGTGGGAGTTCTTTCCCCATTAAACTTTGTCTCATAGATGGCCAGCAGGTGATATGTCTCGCTGACACATTGACTTTGTAATAGGTCGACAGGTGGCACCATGTTAATTGAACGCAGTGCGAGGTGACCGCTCTTTATAAGGAAGTGCACATTGCTGGGCAGATGACCACCGTATACTTCACTCACTCGTTCACTTGGCTGGGTATGGTTTGGTGTAGAAACACCCCCGCCGGCATATCTTATTATTATGATGATTATTATTACGTAAAACTTCCTTAAACGAAAATGAACGGCCATAAACGTAAATTCATGTTGTCCTAAACGTTTGCTCGTTGAAACGGACTGTAATATATTAAGGAAGGGGACGTAGTCGATAACGACAAAGAAATTTGAAGATCACGGACTGGTGTCTTCTTGTTTACTGACTGTCGCCACATCAAGATAACAAAAAACATATAAAAACAAGATGTGTACGGAACGATTACGACGAATGTAAGCAGTTATTTTTTACACGTCCAGACGTATGAGTTAAAATATTACTGTATAATAGAGAAATTATACACATAGTTTAACAATTTTGTGGAACAGCTCGTATGAAATTGAATTGATCATTAAAAAAAATCAATATATTTCCAACTTTAATTAAAGTAAAAATTACTAGTACACCCAAGTTAGCAATATATAACTCGACTACAATTAAAACGGCCAAATCTTAACCATAAAATTTGGATGTATGAAAGAGAAAATGTAATGGAAAATTTGTAACTTATCGTAGAAAGCATATAAAAAACCAAATTGTTTTTCAAAGCAAAATATCAGAAAGCCCTTTAATATATATATATATATATATATATATATATATATATATATATACACACCAAAATGATTGGCTATAAGATAGCTACGTTTTGTAAAATTTCTTCAATTTTCTGACCTATATTTCTTATTTCTCTACATCAAATTCATTATACGAGGGTAGACGTTTATATTTCGGGAATAGCAAACAAAACAAAAAAAATGTTTATTATCGAAAATAGTTTTATTGCTTTTTAATATTTTCTCCTTGAAAATCAGTGCGCTTTTGCATTCGTTTAAACCAATCCGAAAAGCATTGTGAAGACGGTATCTACAAAATATGAGTTTTGAATGCCTCTGGCGTAGAAAACTGTTGACCACAAAGTTTACTCTTCACGTTTGGGAACGAAAAGAAATCACACTGTGCTAAAAGAGGGCTGTATCATGGCTCATCGATTCAATGTTTTGTCCGGTCATTCAATTGTTTGAACCGACCTGTGAGAGCTCGCATTGTCATGGTGGAGAATGATCTGTCGTTTTCGGTTTGTTTTCCTTATTTCTTCAGAAACTGTTGGCAAACAAATAATTGTGTACCATTCAAAATTGACCGTTCTACAAGTCTCTAAACGCACGGTTGCAACGTGACCGGTTTTTCCGAAAAAACAGGCGACCATTCGTTTTGAGTTCGTACGTATAGATCCAAGATTCATCACCTGTGATGTTAATAAATGCTCTTTGAAGCACCATCATTCTATTTTTTGTGCATTTCTTGGCACCAATCGACGCGAGTCTTTTTTGAGTGGTTATCAAATTATGTAGTAGCCAACGTTAACATAGCTTCTTAACGGCTAAATGTTCATGCAGGATCTTGTGCACGCTGGTGTTACTAATACCTAGAGATGCCTCGATCTCACGGTATTTCACATGACGGTCTTGCATTATCAGTTCAGACACTGCACTAATGTTTTCCGATACAACAACATTTGTGAAACTAGCTTCACGAAATTCATCGTCCAAAGAACGCCGTCCAAATTTGAAGTCTCTATATCAACGATATACTGTAGTTTTCGATGCTGCTTCATCACCATATAAAGAATTCAGCTCGCCGATGCATTACTGTTGAGGTAATCCACGCCGAAAGTTATGAAAAATAAATGCACGAAAATGTTCGCGAGTTAATTTTAATTTTTTCGCTGACATAAATTTTTAAAGGTACTGTCAACAATAGAAATAGCGACCGGATAATGAAACTGTCAAAGCAAATATATTGTCAAAAATGACAAACTTCACGATGCAATTATCAGATCGGAGGCAACACTAACAGTGTTACCAGTTTCCGAAATATAAACGGCTAGCCTCGTATTATACATAGACTGATCAAGCGACTTGTAAATTTTCAAATAATTTATTAACTAATTGTAATTATATTTTCAAAGCTATGTGTAAATAGTAATTATTTTATACACGCATATTTATTATACTGATAATTTTGGACTAAGCGATAGTGAAAATGTTTTAACTTAAACAAGATACCTTTATTTTGATAGTTTATTTGCGCAGGGGAACACAGACTTCTAATTGTTCATTCATTACAATCGTATTTTGATCATTTATTTAACAGTTGCCTAATGTAAATATTGATTTTGATGCACTTGATTAACATAAATGGTGAATTGCGACTGTTTTGAGAATAATTATTGCATTTGCAAAGGATAATCAAAAGGTCGCCCTACTTTATTAACAGTGGATGTTCGTGCTCCTAATTTTTATAAAAATTTACAGTAGAAACAGCTATTTTAACAAAATTATACTACATACTTAGAGTCAATTAAGTATATTTTATCATTTATTGGTTATTCAAAATATCACGGCCAACTAGAGAGGTTCATTAGAAAAAGAACAGCCCTCGTATCTAACAATAAAATTACCCTGTCTAGCACGTCTTCGGTTGTCGAACGATTTTACCTAAACTTGTAATAAAATCTAGTGTTTTTTCTAGCAAGCATACTTTTGATAAGAGGTCTAAGAATGAAATCAACATGCATAACACAAAACTACGAGGTGGTACCCAAAAGTTCCCCGAAATACAGCGTTAAATAAAATTGCAGAACACTAGAATTTCATTCAAACCCATCAATTTCAAAGTAATCTCTTTGGGAGTGCTAATATCGACCTCATTACCCCCACTACAAAAAGAATACATTCTGGAAGTTTTGTTTTATTAATATATTTGCTCTTATTTTCGTGTGTGTTAATGTCGTTATTTGTATCAAATCTACTTTCAACTTTATTTTTATCTTTGAAGAGAAGAAAAAATCGCAAAAAGCCAAATCTGAAGAGTACCTTAAATGAAGAACAATTGCTATGTTGTTTTTCGCTAAAAACTGCCATATGATGAAAGCAGTGAGGGATGAGAGCGCCTCGTGTTATCATGGCGGCGAACCCTGTCATTCCTGTGTCACTTCTTTCGACATTTTTTATATTATTTTTCCTCAGCAACCTTAAGGTATCACTACAGAATTCTACATTAATCGTCCGACGTGAAACGATATATTCTGGAGAGTCACTGGTTAATGGTCGTCCAGAACGTTCATTGTTATCAACTACTGTTTGGCCATTTTCGAAAGGTTCAAACGAGTCCAAAGTTTATGTTTTACTCAAAGCGTTGTTTCCAAATGCTTACATTACTTATTATGTTTTTCTGTGGAAGTTTAATCGAGTTTAAAACAGAACGTAAATAAATATGCTGTTACCTCAAATTAGCCATTAAACAATACATAATATACAATTTTCAACATGTGCTTTCCACTTCTTCTACAGTCCCGGATAATTGGAAACTGGACGTCCTATTGGTATTCTATCGAACCGTATTCGACCATATATCTTTATGGACCAACATAGATTTACAGCAAATCAATTGACACATACCAACTTAGTCGAAATAACACAATTTATTAGCAAGTCGATTGATAAACAACAGCAAATAAACGTTATATATATACTAACTTCCCAAAAACCTTCGAAATAATTGATCATCTTGTATGTTTTTCTAAACTGAATTTTTTTGAACTTCCAGTTTCAACAGTTGGACTTTTGAAATCCTATGCAATAGAACTCCTTACGATTCTTACAATGATTTTAGCTCTAATTGTTTTATTGCCTCAGATGTTTCACTGTGAACAAATATTAGACCAATACGCTTTTGCATTTATATCAATGATCTCCTGATAGCAATTGATGCCAAAATTTTAGTTTATACCAATGATTTAAAAATATTTTAGTCAGTTTCATCTATTTCTGATTTTTTAAACTTATAATATCGTCTTAACATTATTTTCAATTGGCGTGAGTCTAATAAAATCATACTTAATGTAAACGAATGCATCGTAGATGCCTGTTCCAAGTATAATAACCCTCTTATATTTAATTATTCAGACGATCAAAGTGTTTTAACTAGACAAGCTGATATTAAAAATTTAAGAATTCTTTTCGACTCACATTGAAGCTTTTCAAAACATTCAGACGATCAAAGTGTTTTAACTAGACAAGCTGATGTTAAAAATTTAGGAATTCTTTTCGATTCACATTGAAGCTTTTCGAAACATATTCACTCCATGCGTAATTCTGCTTCGTGTTTTCTTAATCATCCGTTCTAGCAGACGATTTACAAGTCCGTAGCTTCTTTGCGTAACCGCTGTAGTTTACAACATTACCCATACATATGTTAATCGACATATATTTTAACGATACACACATATAATGTTCATCCTCGTCGTTCAGTCAAATGCAGCGTCACGTGACTGTTTCAGACCATATACGAGGGAGTCTGCAGCTTAGAGCATTAATAGAAGACGAATCAAACCCTCGCTTTTAATGAACGATTGGGTGATCGTGAGCTGGACGAAAGTATCTTGCATGACGAAAGCCGACCTTTTATTTGATGCTTTCAACCTACTCGATTCGTTCGTACTCTATTCGTCTCTTTGACTAAATTATGCGAGGGTGATCTATAATACTGGACACCATTAGGCGACGGATCAGCCCAATAGTAGACCGTCAGTGGTATAGTATATATGTACTCACCTCATATATTTAGTTGTAGTCTCGTTCGACTGGCTTCTCGTTGATGAAAATAAATCTAGCACTTCGGACTTACAGATAAATTGTATACAAGTACGTTATGAACGTCCTCTAGTGACGAAAAATCAACGCAAATAGTCTGTATAAGTATACACATTTGATAGCGGCATAAATAGATCTGTACCATGAATTGAGATATATGCATGCGAAGTTGCAAACTATTATGCAGATAGTATTGGTTCAGTTTCGTTTTATGTAAATAGTTTTATTTTATTTTAATAAATGTATTAAAGGTATACAAGGCTTTTATTTAGAAGCACAAGCATATTTGCTATGTGAATTTCTTGTGTTTTGTTACATCTATAGCATAAACATATTAAGAGAAACATATTTATTTAAAATCAATTTACTGTACTAGGACTGTAAAGTCTACAGCATCAGTGCAACAACGAAAACAGTAGCAGCAATTAAGCCCTAAAAAATACGATTCCAGCTCGGAAGCCAAGATGAAAAAAGTATGGTCATCAACCGCGTATCTCTACGAACCAGATTAAATAAAATTTCTTTTGAAATAATATAAAAAATTCGTATTGCAATTGTTGAAACCCATTCCCGTTGCATATTGGTTGTGTTTTGGTACCGTCTAAAATCAAGAAAGAGTGCCTAAAAATACGATAGTGAGCGTACATTATAATATGTTATAGTAAGTACTTATCCATTGAACTGAATTCATTCGTTTAAGTGTTCTAAAGTATTTAGTAGTTTCAAGAAAAACAAACAAACTCGTTTCAAGTAGGATAGAATTGAAGAAGAAATCCTTAAGGTGAGACCCATTTGGTGCAGGAGATATCTAGAAGCGAATGGTGGAAATGATGGAGGACCAAATATTTAAACAACATAATTAAGAAATTTCTCTCATAACAGATAAGCTTGAGATTAATATTATTATAGTTTATAATTACGCAAATTATTTTATTTATAAAAATGTTTAAATAATATAGCTTTTAGTGGAAATGATTTTTAAACAAAGAAAGGCTTATATTTAGAAATTAAAGATTCAATTTTCAAGCAAATATAAATTTGCTTTCACAAATGAATATCAATAACTTGGGGGTAATGTAGAATGGTTTTATTACTTTATTTTCATTAATATATTCAATGCTGATAGTGAATATGGTTATTATTTTTCATGTAGTTAGAATACTTATGTCTATACAAAGATAACGATGTTCGCATAAATTTATAAATTAGAAAGAATACCGTTGTCACAGAAAAATATAAAAAAAGAAATTATATATTTTTTATGATTCCTTTAATAGAGCTTATTTACCTCTATACCGCAAAAGTGAATAAGGTAGAGATTCTGTTTTCTGTCTAAATCTTAAAATGAACCATCACCACACACACGTACCCTGTGTCCTGTATACTGTGTTTCACTGTTTTCTTTAAAAAGTGGATATTGAACATAATAATCAAACAAATATATAATAAAACAGATTTCAAAAATAAGTTCTTTTTACAAGTATTACATGTTACATATATCTGTTTTCTAAATATCACAACCCGTGCGGTGCTGGTTCTGAGTCGAAACTTCAACTACACGATGTTCTAATGAGCTCTTATCTTCTTGTGAAGCGTATGTAAATCCAAACATTTCATATATTATATATTTTACATTTTCTAATAATTATTTCTATTTAAAAAAAAATAAAAGTAAACTTTATTTGACTTAAACCTTCAATTTTGTAAAATGTTTGCCAAGCCTTCATTATTTGCAACTTTTAAACTAAACTAAAGTGTAGTTTCTGGTCAAACTAAATTCATTTATTTTTGAGTATAAAACAATTTCGCACGTCTTTCTTAGGTTACATCACTTTATATAAGCAACCAAATTAGTGTACTGGGTATCTAATAAGTGATAAATGCATATTATTTAATTATGAGGTCACACATCTTCTTCATTATATTTTATCAGCTAGTCTACTATTATTTAAATTATTGAATTTCGGATCTTTTTTGCAATATTCTCTTCCACTGTTAACAAACTTGCATTGCTTTTTACACGAATTTTTTTTAGTTCCTGAGTTAATAAAACTCACAATTATAAACGTTTCATAAGATTTATATATTAACTTAGCTATAATTTGAAATACCTACTATATACAGTTTATATTATAATAAATTAAGTGGCCTGACAAAAGACGTATCCTTTAAAATAGACTGTATCTATTTTTATTTTTTTCATATCGCCGTAGATGATCGTGCCAGATTATAAATAACATTATATTAAACTCCTTTCTACTAGGGTGTGTAAATAAATGCAGCAGCAACTGTTCAATAATTCGCACCCGATCTTGATAAGACGGATAAGTTGACGATGGAACGTGTATATTTTAAAAGCCTAGCATTGTGCCAGTGACTGGATCGGAAAACTAAATATATCAGATTATATACATTGCCGTAGAACATCTATTATATCTAGTCTCCATTTATAATAATCTATGTTAGAACACGCAGATATGCACGTTATATTTATACCAATATTTTTATTCATACTATAAATTACATGACTAATACACAACTAGAGACTATATCTATATATAATATTTCGAATTTAACATAAATTACAATAATAATTTAACTCAATAATTACATATGTATTTTTTAATATAGACCGATCGGTGAGTCATCATAATTAAACTATAAAAACATGTCTCTCATAATTACGACATTAGCACTTATCGTGGAATCTGTCATCCAAATAAATCAGAACTGGAAGTTCAAATGTCAAGATTAACAAGTAACGAAGCTATATAGCCATATACCATAATGAAACATATACATTTTCTTACAAGTTCTTACGAAACTAAACAATGTAAAAGATATTTAGATATTTCAATTGTATAATTACTTAAGTCCTGTTATGCAATACATAGGGTGTTTTTTTAAGAGCTTGAGAAATGATAATACAAGACAGAAATATTGTTGGAATGAAACTTTTTTTATTATAATCTGGTAGATAATTTCATGGCATTTATTTTTTAAATATTATTTCCGGCATCATATGTCCGCCGCGGCTACGAGTTACATAGTCCATTCGATCAGTCTAATTTTTGACTACTTTTTCCAATAAATCAGGCCGTACGGCGTCAACGGTGGCTTGAATATTGGCTTCCAATACTTCAAGAGTTGCTGGTTTGTCGGCATAAACCAATGACTTAACATAGCTCCATAGAAAATAATCCAGAGGCGTTAAATCGCACGAACGAGGGGGTCAGTGAACAGGACCACTTGTGGAAATAAAATTGTCACCAAATTGATTTTGTACTAAATAGGTTGTTAAGCGCGCTGTATGGCAAATTGGCCATCTTGTTGGAACCAAATGTCGTCGATGTTTAGCTGATTAATTTAGAAACAAAAGTTTAGTCAGCATGGCTCGATAGCGCTCGCCATTCACCGTAACGGCAGCTCCTTCCTTATTTCGAAAGAAATAAGACCGGTGATGCCGCCAACGTGTAAACCGCACCAAACAGTCAATTTTAATGGATGTAATGGTGATTCGTTAACGGCTTGAGAATTATCTTCGCTCCAAATACGGCAATTTTGCTTATCGACGTTGCCATTTAACCAAAAATGAGCTTCATCACTAAACACAATTCTTTGGTAAAAATGTTCATCTTCGGCCAGTTTCAAATCAGCCTAATCAGCAAAAATGCGACGCAAACGATGGTCGTTTGGCTTCAACTCTTGAATGAGCTGTATTTTATAGGCACGTAAGTCTATGCGTAAAATTTTCCACGTAGTCGAAGAAGAAAGGCCAACAAGTTGAGAACGACGATAAATCGACATTTCGGCGTCTTCTTCAATACTTCGCGCTACAGCAGCAATATTCTCTTCGGTACGCAGATTTCTTCGTCTTGTTGATGGTTTCAAATCGAGAAGAGTAAATTTAGTGCAAAAACGATCAATAACTGCACGAACTCCTTGCTCACTAGACCGATTATGTTGACCGTAAAATGGACGAAATGCTCTATGAACTTCGTGAACAGATTTATGTTTTTCAAAGTAAATTTCCACAATTTATAAGCGTTCTTCGGGCGTTAAACGATTCATAATGACCTGCCAAACCTTACTGAACGGAAATGTCAACACAGTTTGACATTATCAGCTGTCAAACCATAATTATCGATATCGATAGTTCTCATGCAGCTTAAAAAGCACCCATTACTAAGAATAATGAAGACAAAAGAAATTATTATTACGTTAAAATTCAAGTTAAATACAAAAGTGGTATTTGAAAAATCATAATGATTAAAACACATCTATAAATTAGGATACATGTCTAAAAGTATCAGATATGTTTTAAATTAATTGAAAAATAATATAACTAATGACTTATATAGTAATACTCACAGTTAGTAAATGTATTTAAATAAACTCATAAATGGATCCACAAATAATAACTGTATATCTTGTCAATAATGTAATTGTGTATAGTTAGTTGTATACAGCTTTTTTTATATAATCTTACACAAAATTGATTAATATGGATTTATAAATCTTTATAAATCAATACCAAAAATCATCTTAATTAAGTAATAATTTGGTATAAAGGATAAATAAGGTTCGAACAAGTTGAAGGAATTTTGTTAATTAAAGTTAGTGAGTTGAAAAGACATTGAATATAGTTAAAGAAGTTGTAAATAAAGAAATTGCAATTAAAAAAGAAGATTACATGAAAGATTTCTGTGTAAATAATTAATAGTTTGTGATAAAAATTGAGAACAATGTAAAATTTATATAAATTAAAAAAGATAACATTTATAGAGATAGTAATAGTAATAGTACTAATAGTAATTTATTTTCTAATGACAATTACAAAAAAGTCAAAAGTAAAAGTAACAATGTGTTCCAATAACTAAAATTCATACCAATAAACCAATATAAAGTACATTAAAAAAATTATAAAGTTTTCGTAAATGATGGTAAAGAAATTCTACTTATAACATACAAATGTATAATACAAAGGACCAAAAATTAAAGACAAACGAACAAATGCTTGCACAGCAACTATGGGCCGTGCATATATTCGTCGATAGAATAGTATGCCTTTTCAAGCAGCAATACCTTTACTGTTGCGGAGAACTGTAGATAATTCATATTTTTAATATTTAGCCGCAGCCTGTTATACAGTTGAGCCCCCCAGTAGTCAATGTAGAATTGGGTTTTTTTTTATCCTGTGATATGGTGTCCTAAAATTGTTTTTGTTCCTAGTATTGTGTTCGTGGACTAGTCTACCAGAAATGAATTTATTTTTATTTTGATGTACATATTTGACTGCTGTAAGTTATATATTCAGATGGTATTGTTAATATTTTTTGGTTAATAAACTCATTTTTATGTTTCTAGCTGCTTTGTATTTCCCATAATTCGCAGTACTCTTTTCTGAAGAAGAAAGACATTCCCCATAAAATAATGCCATAAGTTGCAACCGCGTGAAAATTTGAAAAATATGTTAACCGGATGGCCTGATGAGTGGAAATATATTTTATAATGATATTATGGTCAATTAAAGTACAAGGAACAGTAAAATCTCAAAGAAATTAATAAATTTAGAAGATATTTAAAAAGCATCATAATTTTGGCAGGTAAGAATTCACGTAAATAAGGTCTATATAAATAATAATACAAAATTAATGTTATATTTAATAATTTGATAGCAAAGATTCTGAATATGCACTTTATTATTAAAATACTTATTTGTAATAGCTATATTTTTAAAAATTATTGATGCTTGAAAGTTTACTTCTTCTAAGTTAAGTTGAATTTGGATAACTATACACATAAACATTAAAAGTTTTATTAATGTTTATGCGTATAGTTAAAGTTTATATCATATATTTTTTTCTATTTATTTTGACATCACTTACTTAAAAGTTGAAGATTGGTGGTAAGGAAGTTTAATTTTGGTTATATTCTGAATAAATTTAAAAGATAATAAAATAATAAAGTTTTACATTAGTTTTGAGTATTATTATTATTATTTGCCCTAACATTAGCTATTTAAAAACTAAAGCGTATATATTTAGATAAATTTAATAACAATACATTATTTTTTTACCTGATCATTATATATAAATAAGTAAAATATAGGGATTATATATATATATATATATATATATATATATATATATATATATATACAACCATGCTCAGATGTATTAGACACCCCAGGTAAAAACTCTTATTCTCGGTATTATCTAAGTCTGACGGAAATTAACCGTAAAAATAGTTAATGGTATTTACAGAAATGCATTTTTGAATACCTTAGTTAATCCCCTGTTGAAAAGAATAGGTAGAAAGGGGGAATTGTGGATTTTAGAAATTTAGTGTCATTCTAGCAGTGTGTGAACAACGTGCGTTTGTGAGTTTGTGGTAGAGATCAATTAGATTATCCTATTTTTTCACGTTGTGTCAGTTATTTGTTGAAGAAAAATGCCTAAAACACGCGAGTTGTCGGTAGGGGAACGCGCCCAAATAGTGCTACTGCATTCTCAGAAGTTATCAATAGCTGCAATTGCAAAAAAAAAATGTTCGCGATGTGCAGTCCGTACAACCATTAGTCGCTATCAGGAGAGTGGGTCGTTTGTTAACAGACCAAAAAGTGGCAGAACACCCTGTACCTCGATTAGAGAAGACAGAATTTTACAAAGACTGGCTCTCAGTGATAGGAAAAAATCGTCGAAACAGCTCGCCAGTGAGCTGAAACAGCGTTATCGCGTAACAGTTTCTGCGCAAACAGTGAGAAGGCGTCTCCAGCGTGCTGGTTTACGAGGGTGTAAAGCGCGACGTAAACCGCTTTTAACTGACGCTCATAAAAAGAGGCGGTATTTATGGGCCAAACAACATGAAAATTGGACAATCGAGAAGTGGTTGAAGATTCTTTGGTCTGATGAATCGAATATCGAGGTATGTAAGTACATCTTCATGACTAATATTCTTATCGTTGTATGCAATTCAGTCTACATGTAACATTAAACAAAATTAATCCTGTCTAAGTGCTAACCTTCTTCTTTTGCCTGACAGCTTTGGGGACTACCTGGGACGCTATACGTTCGGCGTAGGCAAGGGGAAGCTTATGAACCACAATGTATCATTCCCACAGTAAAATTTGGAGGTGGTAGTATCATGGTTTGGGGTTGTATGTCTGCATACGGTGTTGGAGAAGTGTACCTGTGCGATGGACGGATGAATAGCCAACGCTATTTAGCCATGTTGGAGGAAGTATTAGAACCATCTGTGCTAAAACTATTCGACCAGGATATTCCACAATACATTTTTCAGCAAGATAATGCGCCCTGCCACAAATCGGGAGCTGTAATGCGTTGGTTCGAGGAAAACACAGTGGAGGTATTGGATTGGCCGCCACAATGTTCCGATTTGTCGCCCATTGAAAATTTGTGGCGTATCTTAAAAACTAAGATCACGGAACATAAATGCCTGTCAAAAGCAGAATTATCAACAAAAATTTGCGAAATATGGGCTACCATACCACCGGCAGAGTGTTACAATTTAGTAGCAAGTATGCCTCGACGAGTACGAGCTGTCATTAAGGCCAAGGGCGGAGCGACAAAATATTGATAAATTGTACTATATTACTAAATAACACTTTGTATATAATTTTCACAACAGTTTTATTTTCCTCACCTCTGTTTTGTCTAAACTATATAAACTATATATGTATGTATGTACATAAATTCGTAAGGTGTCTAATACATTTGAGCATGGTTGCACGCTGGAGGTGAGAACCATGGATTTGTATATATATTTGCATAAGATTTAATTCTTCAAAGGGCTATTTGTTCATTCTGAATACATAACTTCTTCATTTCATTCAGAGATTGGTCAAATGACCATACCCTGGGATAAGAGTTAAAAGAAAAACAGAAGTAAGTACCATATTTATTTTATTTCATTAATTGATGCAGCTACTTTTTTTCACGTTTTCATATATCGTATATATCGTATATATTAAGATCATATTTATCTATCTTGGCTAAACCTAGTATTCGCTAACTCATATCATTATATATATATATATATATATATATATATACATATATATATATATCTTCGTATTTTCTTAAGTGCCTTAAATAATTATAATAATAATAAACACAGAAGGACCTGGGGTGATGTAACAATATATTACATTTTAACACAATGACTAGCTAGCAAAATGGATTTAGCATATGACCTTACAATTACATGAAAATGCTATTTCCTTTAGAAGTAATAATTCTCAGGGCGATTTAGATTGCCGATACGCACATATAAACGCTTCCTTTATTTGAATAGCGAAAGAAATTATTTTATGCATTCAGCGAGAATCAGAATCGCTTTAGGAAAGTTTTCTTATAAATGATAAGAAAGAAAACACAACAAAATTAACATTACATATACAATTTTTTACCTTATACCTGTTTATAAGTATATGCACTTATCTTGTTCAACTGCTAGTGGTCTCCACTTCGGACGATATGTACCTCAATGCGCTATTATAATCACAATACCCACATTATTATTTTTTGGCAAATAATTGTATGATATATTTTATATTAGGCGACTCACACACACTCTGAGTAAAATGGCCTGCATGTAGATCTAACTCTGCCTCTTGAATGTCTCTTCTCTATCTACTCTGAAGCTTAACTATCTTTTCGAGCTCTTGGGCCCAACTCTCTTTTGTCAGCTCTCCCTTGGCCCCACTAACTTTTTTTAAAATTCCCCGACTATTTATAAAATTATCAATTTTTGTCATGCACTCTAAACACAAAGGAATTATCCTCTTCGGCCCACCCTTCTAAGTGCATATCATAAAGATAGGCAATATATTATATATATGTATATAATACAGTCGATAACGAACCTGTAAAATTAAAATCGTTCTGAGACGCATTAAAGAAAATATATAATAGATTCAATGCCTAAAACTAAAAGTACAGGATTAAATAAATTAAACGCTCTTTTCAAATTGGCCTGACAATATACAAAGTAGAAAAACATAATATTATGACCATAAATATATCAATAAAACCTGTCTGAGGTTACATAAGGAAAATAGAAGTATATATACATACATATATATTTATATATAAATACTATAAGTATATATATATATATATATATATATATATATATATATATATATATATATATATGTATATATATATATATATATATACATAAATATATACTTAATACGTAATAGGTATAATACTTGCACCTAAAACAAATAGAACTGTATTTAAAGCATTAACAATTATTGCTTCCTCTTAAAATTTAACCTATTACACAAATATAATTACATTCCGACTATGCGATTATATACTTTATATAATTAGATTCTTTCTGAGAACTACATTAATAATACATTAAGGTAAAATAAACATAAATATACTCAAACTAAATTAAAATAAATACTATAAAGTGTTAAAACCTCCCTTCTGAGAAGAATTATAATACATATACATTTGGAAATACGAATTAAGTAACACCTTCATTAGAATTAAATTAAAAATGTAAATAGAAAATAAAAATGTTCTATCAACAAAATTACGTTTATAAGTACATGCACTTGAATTTTCCGAACATAATAATAATTTATTTATCTTTATTACAGTACGCAATATTTAAAAATTCATCATTAAAGAAAGTATATAAATTGGTCAAGGTATGGAAAGGAAATACAAATTAATAAGTAAAGGGTATTTCAAATTGAGCGTTTTTTTAAGAATAAATAAAATATAGATGGCGCACTGAATTTGTCTGAGTATGTGGCCATTTAAAAAGTGTGATGTATGACATTTATAAAAATGGTCATACACGGTACAACAAATTGTAAAATTATTTTATGAAAATCAGCGTTCTGAGAAAAGAGTTTTTATAAAATTACTTGAAGTTTATAGTTTACATAATCGTCCATCTGAAAGCACTTTTGGTCGAATTATTAAAAAATTTCAAGAGACCGGTTTCGTGGAAGATCAAAAAAGTGAAAAATACAGACGTAGTGGTCGTTCACAAGAAAACATTGGTTTGGTTCGTGAAAGTGTTGCTGAAGATCCTGAAATGTCCATTAGACGACGTTCACAACAACTTAGACACAGGAACTGAAGCCATTAGATCATTTAAAACGTCGTTCATTTATCAATTTCATCAATGAACAACCAGCTGATTTTTCTCAAAAAATAATGTTTTCCGATGTGGCACATTTTGAACTTGGTGGCTATGTTAATAAACAAAATTGCCGGATATGGGGTGAGGAAGATCCACGAATCCATGAGAAACCTATGCATCCTAAACGAGTTACTGTTTGGTGTGCATTATGGTCAGGTGGTGTAATTAGGGCTTGCTTCTTTGAAAATGCTGCTGGTGAAGATGTAGCTGTCAATGGTGATCGATATCGTTGGGTGATAACCGAATTTTTATGGCCTAAATTAATGAATATTGATCTAGAGGATATGTGGTTTCAACAGGATGGCGCTACACCTCACTTTGCACACGAATCAATTGATTTATTGAGAGAAAAATTTTCTTGACGTGTAATCTCTAGAAACGGTGATATTAATTGGCCACCAAGATCATGTGATTTGACACCGTTAGACTATTTTCTTTGGGGTTATTTGAAAAGTCAGGTTGATAAAAACAATCCACAATCAATTCCTGCTTCGAAAGATGAAATTATTAGTGTCGTTGGTGAGAGATGGAATCTCAATTATGTCAAAATGTCATTGAAAATTTTAACCAAAGAGTGAACGTCTGTGGAGCTGCAAGAGGAAGCCATTTGGCAAACATTATTTTTCGCATATAAATGTCATAACTGATACTTCAATTACCAGTAAAAAGTTTTTGAAAATGAATGCAAATTATGCCTTTACATAGCACAGAAATTTACATCTAATTTAATAAGTATATAAATATTTATTTTTTTTTCACCAAATGCTAGTAGTGAAAAATTACAAATATATAAAATATGAGTCAAGATAAAGAGAATTAGTGTTACTATAAAGTTTTAATGCTTAAGGCACAACTACTATCGCTGTTACCACCTAAATATATGATAAACTTTACTAATTTTCAACATGTATCAATTTTCTGTTTAGGAGACCTTTAAATATTTTCAGCATAATCGACCATTTGCAAGTAGAAATTCAATATCTACATCCTCTACATTTTTCTACCAACCTCCAACTACTGACAATTATTTTAAAAAAATTTTCCAATAAAAGAAAATAGAAATAGTTTTAAACATTGCACTAAGATTTATTTGTACGGGAGTGATACGAATTGCGATAGTTCCATAAGCCAATTGTTTTCGACTAAAGAAATTATATACGTTAGAAATAGCAAATATTAAATTGAATACTTTAATTTCAACATACAGATCTTTGTTTAATTCTTCGTATGTGTTAAGTTATAACATAAATGTAAAAACTGTTAGAAACTGTATGTCAAGGAAGACGAAACTATGTATTGTATTTTATTTTCAAAATTAATTAGATACTTCAAATTGTTCTTGTTACATTGAGAAACTGCATGCTAAATATACAATACAATCAATATAGCAATGCGATATTTTGCACGTCAAAATTTCTGCATGTTCAAATATATCATAATATACGCTACTATTATATAAATGTATTGTAACATGTCACGCTAATAGAGATATTAACAGAAATGCATAATTAACAAGTCTGTATTTAATTAACGACAGAACATTATATGAAACACATCCATAACATAAACATAGAAACTTGAAAATTCGCAGTCGCAAACGTTACTACAAATTCTTTCATGCTGCAATAAATATTTCATGATTATTAAATAAAACGGAGCACCAGTTCCCTTATCGTTCGAATTTTAAATACACATATCCATCACGGACGTCAGATTTCTCAAGTGATTGCAAGAGAACATTACCTAACTCAAAAATAAAAGATGCAGCTTTCAGGAGGTTCGTCAATATATCAACGTAATACAATTCAGTAAAGGAACTATATTAACATAATTAAGGAATATCAGAAAGATTTCTTTGAGTAGATATTGTTGAATTATATAACACTTCAATTATAGTGTGAATTTTTAATTACTTTAAACAAGAGAATGTTATGAAATCAAGCTAAATAACACGGGCCTGTGAGGGAAAAATTGTTTAAAATGTAATCAGTGATTTTTATAGTTTACGACTGATTACGGAAAAATAATAAAAAATTTTTATCACGCACAGTTTAATAACGAATTTCACTTGACATTATCGACAACTAGGCATTTTAGGCAAGTAAACATTACAGTGTTTAATCTTAATAATTAAAATTGAGCTTAGATTGGCCGTGGGAAATATTAATTAGGTCGGGTTCATACCAAATTCATTACACAAAATCAAAATTTTATTTAATCTTTGCTTTGCTCTTCAAAAATAAGACTTCAATCACAAATCGATCCTGCATGTTTCAAAAGAAGCTAAAAATAATTAGCAGGATGTGGTCCTTCATTAGCTGATGCAAAGTTTCCATTAACCATAGATCGCTACTCTATTCATTTCAGGATACGATGTTGTCTCCGATTCGACAAAGTGTAGGTATTTTTAATTGTTTGTGCAAAAGAGCAAAAGCATTTCCAGCAGATATTTCAAAAATGAGAGAGCGAATTATTTCTGTTCCAGTATTGATAGTTCCTGTGAACACACACTAATTGAAGCACATGGACCATTTTACAGGTCGCAGTCTATTCTATTATTTCTAGACACTTTATACCAAACTGAAATAAATAGTTTGTGACTATTATCATTTTAGAAAATGAAAAGAAAACTAATTACATAATATTTTCTGATTTTTAGCATTTCGTAACTTGATTTTGGACTGGAACTAACAAAAAAAATTAAAAATTTTTAATTCTAATTTATAGTATTTAAAACATTAATATAAACAAAAGTAATACAAACCGAAGTACACACTACTTTCATAGTTACATACCTAAATAATGAATTGTGTATGATGAATCGCAAAACATAGAAAGAAAGGAGAAAATGTTGTCGTATATTCAACGAAACTAAAAATTAAATTATGGTGGAATATAAAAAAAAAGTTGAAAAAGGAAAATATTCTAGAAACAACAAAATACATGTCCGTCACACATAAGTTATTACTATTAACACATATCTAATGACGAGTGTGGACCAGTAGTAGATGGTTCAAAGAATTTAAATAGTTGTCTATCGAATCATATAGTGCTCGTACCATACGAATTAGCATCTCAATATAGTTTGAGACTTAAATCCATTTTTTTTTCATATAATTCTATAATATAATTAATTAACGTTAATATGCAAATGGACAACATGTATAAATGGTATTTCTTTTACAGAAAATTTCAGATCGAGATACCAGATAGAAATGTATGCATTAGTAAACAGCAGCGTTAAAGAAAAAGGTCTAACCTAGTGTACAGACGAATCGAAGGCTGTTGAGTTTCTAGAGCAGAATTGCATTATTCAAAATACCATCTACAACTATCCATTAATAAATTAGCATCCATTCTTTAACCGGAGGCATTTACCTTATTGCAATGTATGTTGCAATAAGCACCGCTCAAAGCTTTTGCAACCAAAAAAGTGACGTCAAGACCAGCATAGGTATACCTTGAAAACTATAACACTTGGTGGAAAAAATGGTATAAACGATCTAGCTGTCAAGATACAATTGAATTGACAACAACGAGCAAACCAATAAACTCGTTATCAGACTTACGGAAAAGAAGATCTTTGATCCAGAATTGGTCCTGAAAGTAACTGGAAGATAAGGCTAAATAACCAGCTGGCTCCTAAAAACAATCATCGTGCATATTGAACAAGTGTACAAAAATAAAAGTATAGCAAGCAATTTATAGATAATCTACGTCAGAAAAGAACTGAAGAACTAGTGTTGTTTAATAAGAACCAGCTTCAAATTATTATAAATGTAATAACACAACTTACTCATGATTGCGCAGCATGGACAACAGAAAATTCAATCAGATTTATACAGAATATCTTCTGCTGGACAATCTAATACATAGTAAAGACATATTGGAGTGGTTACAATATGCCGTGACAGACGAATACAATATGTTAAGCTCAGTGTTGAAGTGTTAGAATTATCCTGACCAGACAAACCTGGGTTTCAAAAAATTTGCTTATATGAAGAACATTACAGAGAGTACATTTATTATTCAGAAATAAAGTACCATTACTAGCAACTGAGTGTTCTAGTATGGTGTGTAAACAATGTAATTGAGCAGCAAAGATCTTCTAGTCAATAAATTCTGCCGTTATTTAATGATGACATCAAACAACAAAAACACGAGTTGGATCCTGAATATAAGTTTAAGGGAAGAGGTTTAATAAAAATACTACCTAAAGAAAAGAAGAATCACACAGAAAAAGTCTGTACTTTTAAACAAAATTTTGTACAAATGTTTACTGCGGATAATAATTTCGTTTTTCTGTTCTCTATTTTGGATCAATTTTTTTCTTACTTAAATGTAATGTATATATAGTTGTGAATTATTGTATTAAAATGATAAGAGTCTGAAGAAATAAATTCGCACCGACAAAAGAATTTTGAAAGGCGTCATATCACCGGACTACATGAAGCGGGTATTGCATTTCATGAAGTCGCTAGGTGTATACAAAGAAATACTACTACAGCTAATCGTTTTTATAGAGGTTGGTCTCGAAAAGGTACGCAACATTGTAGAAGAGATCCTGGATAACCTAGAAAATCAACATACGCGAATGCGTTTCTGCTTCTAAGGGGCGTACTACCTCAAAGTCTGTGGGAAAAGCTTTCTTTTGCAGAGACAGATCATAGAATAACAATGGGTTCCATATATCACTCTTTTCGTTCATTTATATTGATTTCTTAACTAATATTGCATCCACTAATCGACATTGTACTCTTATATAATAGATAATATAAGGGCAGACTGGAAAGAAGAGTAGATCAATATCGGTTTTTCAAACGAGTCTCGTTTTTGTTTGTAAACCCATGATGGTTTCAGACGAATTCGGCGGCAGAGAGTCTGCACTTACTAGAGGATTGATGTTTTGGGATGTAATTAGTGTAAGTGGTAAAATTCCTTTAGTATTTCTTCAAGGTCATTTAAATATTCAAAGGTACATTTATGAAGTACTGAAAACATTCGCAATCTATGTATCGTAAGGCTAAATAATGCCACATGTAAGCAATATGTGAATGTGATATGAGTCCTAACCCTCCAATGAATTTACAAGTACGTACATGATGCGTTACAAGTTGCGTAGAATAAGCTTCCACAGGAGTCTGCAGAATCTCTTATTAGAAGCATAACCAGACGAATGTATTCGTTTACGTGGAAAGGGAAATCACTATTAAATTTTCTCAATAAAGGATCAGAATTTCACAATGAAAATTTTATCATTTATTATTCTTAATACAGTAGACATTTTTACAATATTTGGTTTAAAAATACATACTTTTACTGGGCAAATCGTTTCTTTTTTTGTCACATAGTACGCACTATTACTAGTACTACTACTATTACTTATATAGTACAAACATTACTATTCTGCAAATTATAAATAAATAAAAAAATAATGTTGGCAATTATTTCTAAAATTGCAGTAGGTTGTCACACATCAAAATTCTAAAATATTATATGTTGTTAAAAATATTACAGTGGCATAATATATACCTCATTCTATAATACTTTCAATTTTTTGCTAAAGAATAAGATTGAAGTTGGTAGCCGCTACTACCACCCACCGTAGCTGGCCTCGTAATATACTTACTTAACTTAATTTCGTTTTAAATTCAAAGGGTATTTATGTATCTAATTTCGTTTACTTCAGAGGAAAACGTTGATACCGCACTCCATTGTATATATTGATAATTAGTTTCATTAAATGCATCGACACTGAGAGAGATTTCTGTGAACACTCGTTACATTTGTATTTCGTGATAGTCCTCGTATTACCATCGAGAAAGTTGGGACAAAATCTCAAGTTGAACATATGAAGTAAGTATATATATGTATAATATATAATTTGAATAGTCGAATATTAAACGATATATTTGCTAATTTATATAAAAAAATTAATTAATAAAGACAATTTTAAGAATTACTATGAGCAAAACAACTTTGTGGATAACTTACTTTTAGCATTTACAAGCAATTACATATGTACTTATACGACCATAAAAAAAGCGTTAAACAGTATTATAAATATCAAACGGAAGAAAGAAATAAAACATACTACATGCGCTCCCACTTTTCATATAACAGTAAAATAAGCTATGAAATGCGGTCGTAAACTAAATCGTAAATATGTATGTCTGTAAACATTTTCACATTAGGTGTGGTTTCCAACTCTAATTTATTCAAATTCATTTATTCAATTAGCGATTCGGAACATTTGTAGTTGGTTATTCGAATGAATTTTTTTACTTACTTAAGGGACGCATTATCAAGATTGAATAATCACCCATTGTACAAAAGGATGAAATTTAATGCAGATCAAACAAGTTTGATACTTTATAGATGCATAATTCATGAAGAAAATTATAATATCATAGCATTTAATATACTCATTCATGATTACAGGTTGATATATAATTTTACGTAAATTCTATAAATTTGTTTATTTTCTAAATTAAAAGTACTCCAAAAAAGAGACTATGTTATATGCATAATTTATCTTGTGTTCATATTTCGCGGTCACCGCTATACATTATGGAATAGCAAAATTTAGGGAATAATTATTCGAACAACTATCGTTTCTTTGATAAATTGCTCTTATTGCCCTCTCGTATTTGTAAGCCTAATTTTATAACCAATACTATTGAAGAGTTACAGACCTCTTTAAGGTTTTAATTTTTACTTTAGTTACTAGATTTATATGATTATCGACATAATATATATTTGAAATTGTTCCAACATTTTGTAATTAATTACCATAATAATGAGTCTGAGTCTTGCTTTTCCCGGTCCTTTTTTTTCTCTTTTCTTTGTGATGTCATATTATTGGCACCATAAAAGATGATGGTCTGCTCATATCGATTACGAATGTCGTACACATTCATCTTTTAGTATTGATTGTACATATTGAAGTAAGTAACTATTTAGCAACGATTGCGTTGGCATATACTATGCCGATCGATTAATTTATCGACTTATAATTGGACCGTGTCAGGTAAGTCGATAAACTTCGAACACGTGGTTGAAATTCCCGGTTAGGCATCCTACTAGAAAGAAAACTTATTCTCATTAATTAACCCTCGAAACCAACAGTGAGGTATGTATGTAGTAAACTTTGTATTATATAGTTGCCTAATTTTCCTCTTTCTTTTTTTTAACGTTGACTTTAGGGTTAATTTTTTCCCTATCTTTGGTTGCTTGTTACTTAATTAATAGACTGGGTTAGTGTATATATGAAGATGCCGTTTTCATTTGATCAAGAAGACTGAGCTTAATCTGCAGTCTTGAGGTTTAACGACACCTTTTAGCACCTTACTCTACTATTTGAGATACCGGGGAATTGAAATTAAGCCAGGGACCAAGAACGTTCGTAATTATTACTTACTTAGGTTACTTCATATATTTAGTAGCCCAATTTAATTAAAGTTTTGTTGATAAATCGTTCCCTATTTAAATATTACTTGTAAAATTTGACAACTCTAATTTAGTTGATAACTCTAATTTATCTGTAATAATTGGTTAAAATTTAAATATTACCTTCATAAATTCATTAGCTCCAATTTAATTAAGTAAGGGACTCTTTAGTAAATAGATCATGATTCATTACTCAAATATTACCTTTATATACCATGTTACTTAACCCTAGCTTAATTGAGGCTCGTTAGGCGGTTAGCCATAGTTGTTTATTTCTGGTAGCTGACAATTAATTAGTAAATACAATAGCTAATTACAATAGTTTTTTTTCCATCACATAATATTTTGCTTTTCATAGACCGCTGTAAATTACCATAAAGTTAGTTATTTAATGTGATTGTTAGTTCAACAGTGAACTGAACAATATTTTTTGAAGCGATATGTTATTGTTTTCTTATTGGGTGCTCGTTAAGTGGCACATATGTATATCAAAGAATATATTAAGCGGGACGTTTCAACTACGAAAAAATATTTAAATTTTGAAATATATTTATTACAATTTAAATATTTTTTATGGAATTTTGTTGTTCTTTGTTTTTCTAAATTGCCTTTCCCTATTCTTACACCTAATTAATTTTAGAATGACTAAATATTAATTATTACAAAATGAAGAATATTTTAAATATTCTGATAAAGGGAATTTACTCACTTTAACTACTTTATACAGTAATTAAGTTACATTTAGTCACGACTTCCAGCTTTTTTAGTTTAAATAAACAATAGATTGTAATATAAAAAGTACATACATTTTCAACATTACAACTTACTCTCGCCTTCTGTATCTTTTTCTTCTAAATCTTGTATCTTGCGCCATTTCATAATATGTTAATTTTGGTTAAAGTACAGCAGTCTATGAAGATTTTTACTTCTGTCCTCTCCTCGATTAAGGCAAACAAGCTTGTCGACAATGAAGGCAAGACATGTATATTCGGAATGATTTTTCTTCTGACTTTCCTCGGCTACATACAGCTGCTTTAAATGAAACAAATTAATTGAGAAATTTGAACACCTGCCTTATAGTGCGTGTGAATACTGCATGTGTGGGCCAATCAAAGAAGAATTAGGAGGATGCCGTTTTGACGATGTCCAGCCATTTCTTTTAGAATTGAAGTAAATGCCAAGAACACAGTTTTCCGAAAAGTTATGATTATTATGGATTATTAGTGCAAATGTACATCGTGAATGACAGAAATTTACAAAAAGTGTCCTGTTATTAACAAAGAAAGAACAGCGGACCAATAGAAAGTACTATGATTCTACTTCATATCTTAATAATTTTGCCTTTATAAGCTTTTAGTAATGTTGTTCAGAAGTTACATATCGATTAATAGGGTTTATCAAAAGTAGGATTTTATTCAAAACAAAGGATATCCGAGAACAATCTTTTGGAGGATCTCTAACTTAGATGACACGATATTTCCCATTGAGAATATTTGATATATGCTTATTATGAACGATTTCAAAAATGGAATTGCATTTTTAGTAAGAGTTTCGACAAAAATATAAAAATGTTGTCAACAGTCAAAAATTCAATTCGTATCTTTGAAAACTATAGTGGCATACCTATTGGTTTCATAACAAATTGAAGTAAACGTTTCGCAGAATAAAAGATATGCTTATCGATTATGTATGGTGGTGTAATGGTGATGTTATCCTAAAAAGAAATTGTCATTTATGAAGCATTTGTTAAAATTAAATTATATCCCTTTATTATTTCAAATTTCTGGAACTTCCCGATTTCTCAATTGCACTTTTACTAGTAAGGTGATTTTATCCCGGAAATAAATAGTTAAACGCCAGTGCAAATAAACCACTCCAGCAAGAAACATCATATTTATTAAAAAATAAAAGAATTTTTCCTAAAATCAAAGTCCAGAATATTTAAAACTACATATTCCCACATTGATTTAAGGATACCAAGTCTGGATGCAGAATAAAACAGTAATATAAAGAACATTACAGGCAAGAGAAGTAAAGTATTTTAGAACTGTGAATGATGTAATTAGAATGAACAAAATCAGCAAAAATACTATACTCCAGAAGACTAAGATAATATGCTACTGGATAAAATTGATCATAGAGAAATATAATGACATTTTAATCGAATACTTATAATGCAAGGAGAAGAGCATTATCAATCTCCTAAGTAGAGATCAATCTCTATCTAGGAGAATGGAATTGCAAAGGTACTAATGAGTTTCAAGTTGAGGAGATGAAGTTGCGAAAGTAGTAACGAAAAGGCGTAAACTGGAAAAATAGAATCGTTGTTCAGAAAAAATATAATCTGGAAAGGTGCTGATGGCTTATTTTGATGTCGTGAAAAAATGTTCTAGCCTATAATAATCAGTAAATTATTTTCTAGTTACTATTTACTGCGCCACTGTCTAAATTTTCACCTTCATCTGCACAAACTAAATGTGATTACTAGGAGTAATGTTCTCTAGTTCAAAACTAAAGAATATTGAATATGCTCAAGATTTACAGATTTCCAAACTATTCACAATTTCAAAAGAACATATGAGGCAAAAATTAGAAAATCCTTCATTATCGTTAGTGAAGTCGCTGTAAATATTGGACGATGTACATTCACAATTGAACGCCTTAAGTACCAGAAAAAGTCATATAGTTACAGAAAAGTTAAATTAGTGTCTTAAGCAAAGATTTAGATTTTATCAGATAAAGACAAATATGCGATAGTACTTCTCCAGATCCCTTACATAAGACGATTATTTTAGCAATGCAAATGTTATATCATTAGATGCGGAACAATTGCTTTCTTTACATAAGCACGGCGTATGCTAGCAACTACGTGTGCTAGAGTAGTTCACGTTTAACTTTATGATATATCATATGAGAACTGACAGTTGCAACTTCATTTTGGAAAGATTGAGCGGTTTGGCTGAGTATTGAAAATTTGATAAAATGTTGAAAATGGTAAACCAAATTACGCATTTTCGTCATATTTTACTCTTTTACTTTCATAAAGATAAAAATGCACTTCGAGCTTGTGAAAAGTTGTAAACAGTGACAGTGCTCTTATAAGAATATCAATACCAAGAATATTTCAATAAATTCTCTGCTGGTGACTTTAATCTTAATGACGCTTTTCAGTCAGAGGAGTTCACCGAGGTTTATGACGACAAACTAATAACGTCGATAGAGTCGAACTCAAGAAGCATGAAATGAGAGATTGCAAAACGTGAAATATTGATCATTCAAGCGTTTGCGGTCACATGATAAAACTAAAATACATCAGCGAGCCTGATATTTGAGTTTCTCATGAACTCAAACAAATTCACTAAACGACGCTTACGAACATTTGCAATTCTAAGGAAAACGATCCTTTTTTGAAGTTACTGTTTAATGGTGAGGAAAAGCTAATTATTTTCAACGTGTTATAAAAGCGATTATTGTTCCAACTTGAGAATTTTCGTCACTGTTCTTCAAAGGATGGTTAGCGTAACAATCGATTCAGATGAGGCTGAGCATCAGCACCTTGTAGAGCGTTTCTCCGATAAGGTGGAACCTTATATGAGCGATGAATTATGAGACTCCAAAAAGATGTCAAAAGATTATCGAAGAACTCGAGCAATCAAAACATCGTCGACTGACAAACTGACAAATTATGAAACTCACCAAAAGATGTCAAAATGTTATCGAAGAATATGAGCAATATATACATGATTGATCTAAACATCGTCGATGTTCCAACCGTGTTCCATTTCTCCAGATTCATACTGCTATAGGCAATTAGAAAAAGAGTAACATGTCCAATAGTATTTTAGGAAAACCGAAACAAATGTACTGGAAGAAATAAAACTATGTATCAACAATTTTGGAAGATTTGTATATTTCAAACATTTAAATATATAAAAATAAATTACTTACATAAACAAATTTGGAAAAAAATGTCTATATATATGTATATAAACCGAACCAGGAGAGAAATCAAGTATAAACATCGAAAGTAAAAATCTAATTAGAGATTTATAACATAATTATGAAGCTAATAACGTGAATTGCAGGAACCCTGAACAATACTTAAATTTGTAAACAAAGTTATAAGCAATATACTTGGTTGAAGTCAAATTCGGAACAATATCTAGAGAAAGAGAGTAAAAATAAATCAACTACTCCAATTTCAACAGTTTTAACAACAGGATAGGCTCCACATACCACCTGAGAAATATATCTTAAGTGGGTTAATACCAAGCATGTAGGAAAAAAATCCAAGAAAAGGATATCTACGGATGTTAAGAGAGATGAGGAAAGTACTACAAGAGTTGATATCTTAAAAACTAGAGATGAGCTTCTAGTTGTCCTAGAAGGAAACTATTAAGCTCACTTCAGTAGCAATTATTGTTGTACAATGTTATTAATTCATTCATTGGTAATTTATGCTTGATTACCAGCTAATACCATAAAAACTTTACTGCGTCCTCTTTCAAATGTAGTTGATAGAATTCAAAAACAGCGTATAATCCGGGAAGTGTAACCAATTGAAATTGGGTCTATCTTTTTAACTTATATTGTTTTACTCTATTTTATTACCCTTATTTATTTGTTTCCTTCTTAGTTATACTGGCAATTTTAGAGTCACGTAACAAACTATCTGTTAGACTCAACAAAGAGCTATTATTATTATTTCTATGGTTGTTATGGCGTAGATTTTACTCACTAACGCCGAGAAATTTTTCACACAACCCACGGATGCATGGATTTGAGCTCGGACTGTACATGACTGATACTAAGGTGCTACCATACATTTCAAAACAGTAAATCAATACAAGCTTTGTGATGCTTTATATTTTAAGAGTATTATTATATCATTATTGTCTTTGTATTTAAATGCAAATGAAATTAGATACTCGCCTATTATGTATTTAGAACTCCACTGATGATTAAACAAGTTTTTTTGCAATACATTTCATATTGCAAAAAACTTGCTTAATCGTCTAGATTGAGGTTAAGTTCTTTAAGGCTTTCGTGGAGAAAGTATTCCACTGATGAAAAATATAACTAGCATAATTTTGACCTTCTTCTGATGCTATTTACTATTATTATTATTAATATTACTATTATTATGACAATGACCGTTATATTAGAAGCTTGTTTTTTTTTTTGGATATTTTGTTTCTTTCTCAAGATTTTGAAAATACCATGTACTAAAAACGCAGAATTTTAAATTAATACTCAAGAATTTTCATAAAAATCTACTCTCAATTGACCAATATATCTATTTCTTTTTGATATATAATCAAGGGTATATTGTATGAAAACACGGAAACTGGGTTATCGGCCATTAGGATTTTTCTCATTTTCTTTCTATCCCTGTGTTTAAACAATAGAAGTGTGGGCGGTCCTTATGAATGCAAAAGGGCGTGAAAGCAACGCCCAGCGTCGCAACGGAAATACGCACAACTCTCTTGACGTCGATCGAACCATATGTGTGTGTGTGTGTGTGTGTGTGTGTATAACTACAGTATATAAAAAGATTCCATAATATGACGTACATAGTTACAAGCAGAATGGCGCCATTTGTTAACTTTTACTGGCGACCCATGTACGTATGTATATACATAAATATACCAGTACATATGTAGAGTGAGTGGCTCATGTAATATTAATTAAGGAAGAAAAATTCACGTTTATTAGCGCTCCACAGCGTATAGAGTTTGCGGGAAATGCAAATTATAAACACGTTTACTACATGAAGGTTCGCTACTGGCAATAAAAAATGTTTTTTTTTCTGTAACATTTAAATTCATTTAAATGCACATGTGATACACAAAAGTTAACGCTAAATAACTCTATGGTTCCTACAGAATCTGAATAAAACTAAATGGTGGACAATTTATGTTAATAAACGAAAAAAGAGGAAACATAGTATATAATCATGCAGCCTAAAACTAATCGTGTATAATAAATTTTTAATAAGACAAATGCTGTCGTTATTTTGAGTTTGAAATTCATATTCCGACGTACCGAATATTGCAACTCTCAAAGTTTCTCTGAAACAAATTATTCCTAGTTAATAATTTGATATAAAACATATTTGCTTAATGAATTTAGGATTTCCACGAACGCCAAAATATAACAAAAACACTGATTTTGCCGTTTCCATTGCTGATGCACTGAAGCTAACAATCGTTTAAGGTGCAATACAACACCTAAACTAAGTTTAACGAAAGAGCATGAAATGCTGTAAATTCAAGAAGATTCAAAAGATTATGCAAGGGATTTTGATATACACAGTCTGTCACAGAGAAAACTGAACTTTTTTAAAATAGCTATGTCAAAATATCATAACATTTGCATTATTAGAAACAGATAAATTGCGCATAAAGTAACAGTGTGTATTTGGCATTGATCGAAAAATGAATTTTAAACGAAGAGCAAATATCAAGTTCTATTTTAAACTTGGTAAGTCGTTTACTGAAACGTTTAATTTTATGAAACAAGTGTATGGTGATGCGTGCTTATCACGTACGAGGGTGGATGAGTGTTATAAATGACTTAAAGACGGTTGTACTGATATAAATGACGACGGACCTCCTGGTGCAAAAAAAATCTATGCCGAATGAGCCGATATCTTCATTGCGATACTTAGGAATGGAATTAAGTATTTCCAAAAATTCAATTCAGCGCATTTCGACACAGTATTTGGGACTGACAAAGATTTGTGCAAGGTTTCTATCACACAAGCTAACTGAATTCAACATTGTACAGACTTGATTAAAGACTCAAAAAAGGAGGAAAACTTCAGATATTCTATTATAACTGGCGATGAGACGTAGTGTTTTCAATATGGTCTAGATAGCAAGCGTCAAAGCTCTGAATGGAAGCACCGTTTGATTTGTTTTTATGATTCGAAAGACATAGTAGACAAAGAGTTTATACCAACTAGTCAAACAGTCAATGCTGTATATTATCTTGGTATTATGAAGCGTCTTTTGGCGCGTATTCATCGTGCGCGCCCGCGATATCGTGAAAATCGTAGCTGGCGTTTGTTACATGATAATGCACCGTCTCATAGCTCGACGCTTATCAGTGGTTTTCTAACTACAAAAGGCATTTTAACTATCAACTATTCACCGGATTTGGCCCCCTGTGATTTCTATCTAATCTCCGAACTACATTTGCCGATGAAAGGACAGCGTTATGACGACATCGAAGTCATTAAAAAGGGGTCGACAGCGATCTTGAAGGATATCTCTAAATATATACTTAAAAATTCATTCGATATGTTAATTGACCGTGCAAAACGTTGTATTGAAGCCGAAGGCGATCACTTTGAATAAAATAAATTAATTTCACCAAAGTAGTAAGCTTGTTTTTATTTTAAAGACCTTCAGTTTTCTCTGCGACAGACTGTGTATAATTGGCCTGAAAAGTTTATAGTAGACAAAGTTAAATATGCTTGTGATGATTACAACTATAAACAAATCGTTAAAGTTTGGTTCTTTAAGTTGACACGGTGGTTAAACAGTGAATTGAAAAGGGCATGTTTAAGACAAATTTCGATTAGTTATTAAGTATTTATTTTGTAAAGGATTATCGAGCAAAGAGAGTTTCGCTGATATGAGAGTAACATTAGATGATTATTATTAAGAACTGGGTTACAGAATTTAAGCGAGGATGTTCGATGTTAAAAATGAACATCGCCAAATTTTAAGCCACTCTCGCAAACATTAATTTTGTTCATGATATGATTTTAAAATATCGACAAATTGGGTTCAAGCGTATTCACATCGTTCATAGGAAAAACACCACAGAAAACCTGACAAATGCTGTTCTTGCGCAAGATAATGCTCCTGCTCATGAGTAAGAAATTTGTTTTGAATTAGTAGATCATAGACCCTATTCTCCGGATTTAGCACTGTCAGAATATTATTTGTCCCCAAAACTCAAGAACAACTTGATTCGAAATTTTCAACAAATGCCGAAGACATACATATGTATGTGCCGTTTAAATGTGGTTTGCAAACCAAAACAGTCTAAAACGGCATTATGTTAAGTAAATAAAATTTTATTTTAATATGTTGTGGTGTTTTATATGGCAGATAAAGTACTTATCAATAGGCTCATATTATCTACGAAACAAGGATTATAATACTCAAATTCAAGAATAAAATTCCTATTAAAACGGTACTTCTACATGAAAGAATATTAGAGAAGCCATTGAAATAAAAAACATGAAAATTTTAATCTAGAAAAGGGTTAGAAACTTAGTAATAATTTTCTTTGAAAATCCATGATAATTAATGAAACACAAATTTCGCGCACTAATACAGCTTTAATATATGCATATTTGAAATACAAAATGGCGCATGAGTCCTCTGTGAGAGGTTGCTATATTTTTTTTTTACTATTTGACATATGTCACAATTTACTTATAAGTTATAAGGTAAGCACGTGAGAAATTCTTCATATGAATCAGTACACATTTATACAACGCCCTGAAATTGTAAAATTTTTTTATAACAATCATTCGTGGGTTACCATAATCTAACGAGAATTTCATAGAAAATATAGTAAACGTCCTGTTCCATCGGCGAAGACATTTCGAGGGAACACTGCAAAATATAAGCAAACAGTGACTACGGCTAATGTATCACAGCTTGGCAAACTCGAAAAATTTGTTCCAGACACAGTATATGCCGTACATATGACCAAGAACCTCTACAAGATAGTGATCCGTGCATTTACCCATTTTCTGATGGTTGCTGCAAGGAATTTTGGTAAAGGACATGCGTCTTGTTTTCTTACAAAAAACAGATACAAACTATTCCGTCTGTAGGGCACGAAAAGCTAGTTTCAGCAGTTGTGCAACAGATTATTCACGAGCTTTCTTTCCGAGAGCGAAAAGTTTCTTTATGGTGTAGCATTAGTGCTAGAAGAATAATTGGGTTTAATTTTTCGAGAACAAGAAAGAAAGGACCGCTTCCATAAATCTAGATCGCTACAGAACGATACTACGAGATTTCTTGACTCCTAAAGTTGAAGAGCTTGAACATGAACTATGGCTGTATAAACAGGATGGTGCCTTAGTATAATCTGTTAAGCAATGACCATTTTGAGAAGAATGTTTCCTGAGCGCGTTTTAAAAACGACAATGCGAGGTGTACGGCAAGATTACCTGATTTATCAGTTCCAGACTTCTTTTTATGGGAATACTTGAAAGATCGCGCTTTTATAAATAAGCCTAAAATATAGGACGCATTGAGAGCCAACATTTGGAAAAGAACTGTCAGCATACCACCTGAAACGTTTGAGAAAGTTATGGCAAAGCTTCAAAAAGACTCACCCTATTTTCAGGATGTAACAAAACAAATTTCCGTTTATTTAATTAATTTCACTGTTATATTTAAATTGGGGACTTGATTATGCATCACCTGTAGATAATATACAATATTTGGATAAACGGTAACGGAGGAAACTATGCTGTTAACATACTCTAAAAAGCTAGCAGTATGAACAGCATCAATTATCACAACAATCATATAGCAAACCCTAAAGTAAAAATATTAAGAAGTATTAGTCACACTGGCCGTAAAAGCCTAAGAGTTTCATTAAAGACAATGCTTGTAAACGAATTTTACGAAAATCTACATTAACCTTTAACGTTAGGAATCAATCGTACTATGAAATTAGTAAAATTGAGAACTGGAGATCTCTTTACAGAATTCTAATCGTAAAACAGCAAACATTTTAAAGGAAGTGTCAAATAGTGAAATAATTCACTGCAAAATAAAGTAGTGAGTAGTGAGCATATAAACGGTCTTTACCTACTACAACAAATATCATTGTTGAAAGCCTCTCTTCCTTCTGTAAACCTTTATGCCACTCATAAACCCAATTATACTCATTTCAGTTTATAATCCGGAAAAATCTTTTGAAAGTTTTTAAAGAAACATTTTTTACTTAGGTATACTTTAATATATCTTTGTAATCATTATTTTCTATCCATAAACACAAAATTGACTTATCGGTTACACCTCGTACAATAAGATGTCAATATCATTGTCATAATTTATGGAAATGTATTATCAAGTTCTCCAAGGATGAAGGTTTTATCGCCCATAACTCTATACATGACACATATGTTAAAGCAAAGTTAAATCTATTTTCTTTATGCTTCCGCATCAATTTTAAAAAATCGCCATTATAGGATTAGACGCCATGAAACATATTTTTTATACTTTTTGTTTTTCCATTTTGCTCTGTACCTTTATGGTACTGTTTTCACGAATACCAAAAGTATAACAGTCCGCCGATCAGAGCACTGTTTTACCGAGTACTTCTAAATAAAAAGAAGTTAGACCTAGTGCCACCAGTAAGACGTTAACTGCCGCACTTACATGCAGTCATGCTAATTTCTGCTTATTATCTTACATGTTGTAGCTCGGGTTGCTCGGAAGTGCTAGTTTCTGTGCTCACACTCTAGTCCCAAAGGTAAACATCTGGATGTAAGAAACCTGAAGAGCTGAAGAACAAAAATAAGCACCAATAGTTTTTTTTAATGATTTTGTTATTTTAACGGCAAATGTTGCACTTTCACAGTTATTTATTTCTGTTTTCTAAGCTGACTATTGACTTCTCTTCAATACATTCAAATATTTCTATAATAGTTGCTGGCAATATTTGAATAATGGAGAATGACTACAAACATTTATTGCACATATAATTCCATAAAAAAAATATAACAAACGTATTTAATAACAAAGCTCTGTTTTAAAGAATTTGAAACTGCCACTAATGTTTCCCTTATCATCAGGTTTCAGAAAACCTGTATCGCTAAAGCTCGAACGATATGCATGTCAAAATCAGCAAAATATGCACTTATGTTGACAGAAATATGTACAAAATATTGACAAATATGCTCCAATATAGCAAAATATATCTGTATGAAATATTTTCTATAATGTTATACAAAACAAATCCGATTGCATGAAAATAAAACTCTATTTCATATTTTAGATCTGTTACATTACATAATATTTGTATATTATTAACAATATGTTTACAAAAACTTAAATATTTTAGCACATTCTAATATGCTGAAAAATTCTCATTTTAACCGTTTAATCGTATATGAAATACAAAAATTTTCGAAAAATTTACATCCTCAAATCCACGAACTCATTCTTGCCGGGAGTATGTCGGAAGTTCGCGCATCATGGGTTCGGGACTCACAAGGAGAACAGTAATTTTTCAAAAATTTCTACATACATATAATAGATGAGATATGATATAAAAAGCTTTTAAAATTAGTATTTTTCAGTTTCGTAAAAAATCCCAAAATTAAATGCAGTTAATAACCTACCGTGAGGTTTTGTTTAATAACTGTTTCCATGTTGTAATTTATAGCACGTTAGAAGGACTCAAATTCACTGTCTCTATAGTTTAATGGTGACGAACACGATATAAAAAGCAGCTAAAATGAGAATTTTCAGTTTAGCATCGTAGGAGCGCATAATTATATGCATTTAATAACCTACCGTAGGCAACTCTATTTATGCCATAAACCGCACAAGTAGTGTGAACTAAATATTTTTAAATTAGTCTTTACACATGTAGCTGATTCTAATTCTGATTCTGTAAGAGGTATCATCCGACAACATTAATATTATTTTTTTACTTGATATTGGATTTTGCAGGAGAAATGTTACTGATTCTTTGTGAATAGTTGGAAGCTATTTTTTTCTTATCATCTTCTTAGTCTTTATATGAACATGATATTAAATTTCGTGCATTATTTCGCGAACAAAAACAAGCAAAAAAACGCTGATTTGAAATAAATTTGATTATTTAAAACTTGCAAGTACCAAACTATTTAAAAAAAGTAATCTCATCTGTTTTATATATATAGACGTATATTGATAATTATCAATTTAACAATGAAAATGTTCCCAATATTTTTTTATATTATTACTAATTCTTAGAATATAATAAATATTACCAATGTAATGGCTTTGAAATAAATGTTCAAAATCCATCCACCAATATTTAATAGCTGCACGTAACTCGGATATGTATTTGTGTGAAACAAAATACTATCGCTGCCGCATTAATATGTGCTGCTATTAGGCAGCAAAATATGAACCAGTCAATGTTAAAAGAGTTAAATTTACTAAAGTTTAAACATAAAGAAAATTTAATCACTAAGGTTGATATATAACCCCTTTCCATATTATATGTATTTCGACAACAAAGTTGTCATCATCAGCAGATAAATTAAGCAGTGTTGCATCTGCAGAACTACGGCAATAAACAATTAATTCCGCACACGATCCGTACCGCTGAAAGCCAAGACGCATACAGAATTACGAAAATTAATATGGAAAAGCGTTATATATCAATCACAGTGATTAAGTTAATCAACCACAGGCTCCATCAAAATCACCTTCATAAAGAAAATTAAATGATATTAAATTTTGACTACTTTACCACCCTATGGAGTGTTTCGGAGGAAATTTGAACAAATTTAAGAACAATATGCACAAATATGCTACTCGTATATTTCATAAAATATACACCAAGTAGCAAGAAAATGCAAAATATTTTTCTAGCCAATTTTAATAAAAAAATATTACGTAAACCCAAGAAACTCATAATTTGGTTGATTATCGGAGTAAAATAAAAAAAATTAAATTAACAAAAACTATTTCATTTTGATAGTAAAATGAATACATTTCGGTATCAAAATTATATCAATGTAAACATATAAAAGTTTAAACATTGATTTTATAATACTCCGCATTTACGGATAGCAATATATGTATGTAGATAGGAAAATAGCGTAGATACATACATATGTATATACATTGAAAGGATGCATAAAGACCCAGTATTATTAATACCGTAGGCACGTTTATACCATTGAACGTCAATTATGAAACGACTAGGAATTTAATTGCGATGCATTATCATTTTGACAAGCATTATCAATCAAAGGTTGTACTATACAATGGATGGGTGTAGCGAGTTGTTTATTGAGACAATGACGTTTCTGCAGAAGTTGAAAGGAGACTACAATCTTACTGTAAGACGAACTGCTTAATTGAACGCAAAGTGAAATATTACTCAATAATATGTTATAGATTATTCTCGCAAGTTACTTATGCAAAGCACGGTTGAAGATTCTAAAATATAATCGACTTATTTATTAATTAATATTATATTAATATACATCTCTTACGCGTTTTATGAATTAAATAAATGCAAGTTAAATTTCCACTTTGAAAAATGATGTCTACATAACGGCAGAAAAAAAATACTTACTGTTTTCCCACTATATTCAATAAATTTAATATTTCATTTCCAGAGCTTAACTTCACTTCACATTCGCATTTAATGAAAGGTTAGCCTGAGACTGTTCCTTACCAAAAATATAAACAAAATAACATTTTTGTACTCCATAACCGCAAAATGCCATTTCACAGTGGTGTAGGAATACCATGTTACATTTCGCGAACTAATACGCAATGTAACAATAAAATAAAAAGAAGTACTATTATTAAAACACGTTAATTTGAATTAAATTTGACTTGTAAGTTCCAAATTATTTAAAAAAACAGCAATCCTATCCATCATCTACATATATTGGTAATTGCCAATTCAACAATGAATATATTGTCAACATTCTTCGACATTACTCCATCAAAAAGCAGTACTCATAAATATAACACTAATAAAGCTTTCGCTTGTCGCAAAATTATCAAATTCTGGAGTGATTAATTGAAACCGTTCGTTAGACGTATTAGGGGTACTGGTTTATATTTTTTTCTAAAAATTTTAGATAAGCATGAGAGCTCAAGCTTATACAAAAAAAATAGAAGGGATGTACGTGTTATTGCATATTCGAATTCTACAAGGTATGGTAATTTTGATGGAGCCTGTGGTTTATTAACTTAATCACTGAAGGTTGATATATAACCTCACTCAGTGTGCATTTTGGCTTTCAACAGTACAGATCGTTTGCGGAATTTGTTTCGTACGGGAATCTTGCCGTAGTTTTCCAGATGCGACACGGTTTAATTATCTGCTAATGATGACAACTCGAAATACGTATACAGAATACGAAAATTAATGTGGAAAGGGGTTATATATCAACTTTCAGTGATTAAATCTACAAGGTATTAAAAAGATTTTCACAAGTTTTCCCTATACCTACATTCGAAAACTTTGAAGATATTTTAATTATTTTGAACATATTTGATTTTACATCATCATTATTTTTATTAATTGCTGTAGCTATGTTGGCATGGAAAATGATATTTACAGCATAAGTAGGAGACACCCCAAACTTTACTCTAACTCTTTTATTTTTGATAAATCCCGTACAGGTGTACATAAATTAGTTTAGAGCATGAGCAACTTTAAGCCACCAAAACTTGTATTTCAAATACAATGTCAGTATGTCAGAATTTACTTCTGCATCAACAAGTAATAGCATACTCTATAGCTATCTTCAGTCTTTTTCATGTTATAATAAGTTTTTTGTTGGTTTTCGTAAACGGGTCACGAATTTCAGTGAATCATCGTACCTTTCCACTGTAGTTTCCTTGAATCTTGTCCGCAGTAGCGCAAAAATATTTTTTATAACGAAACTGACTATTCGACATGTAACAACGTAATGTTTGTATAATTGTGTAATTTTTGAAACAAATAAACGTATCTGTAGAAACATTGTTATTATAAATCTGTCTTAATGTAGTCAAATCTGTATTTTTTGTAGTACATTATTAAATTTACTCTAATACAGACACTTTTCTCGTTACTTAAGGCTCGTAGCACTTTTTGTACGATATTTACTATTTGTAATGATTTGACTAACGGTAATGGAAACTGTAATAGCATTCGTTATTACGTGGTAGTTATTGAAACCAGTTTGTAAATCAATTTCAATGTCTCAAAACTTCAACTGACTTGCTCCAATAGCTGCAGCTTCTTTTCTATCAAATTGTACGATTAGCGATCCCAGTAAATGGAAATTTTAAAAATAATAGAACGCAGCTGCCAGCCACTTTCGACATCAGGTCAAAATTAGCTGGGGCAGTTCTGAGATGTTAGGACAGTTCCGTTAACTTTTTCTGGCGTATTTATTTACGATAAGTTTTAGCATTGTATGAAAGCAACCAAAACAGAAAAATTGAATTTATTGCAATATATAATATTGGGCTAATTTACAATAAGCCAAGTGGTTGCAATATATTAGGGTTCGTCACGCTAGTACGCTACGTCAGTTCAAAATAACTCAAACTTATTGGTAGGAAACATGGACGATAATCTAATTAGCCACGTCCAAAAAAATACCTTCACACAATGTTAACTTGGTTTTATGAAGAAAGAAAATAATTTCAAACAAATTTCAGCTCGGATGCCTTTCTTTGAGACAGATTTTTTTAACTAGAGACACTTTTACAAAATATTTTCCAAAGTCCATGTAAAATGGAAATCTAATAAAATAAAAGTGGTCTAGTCCAAGACTCTGCTTCAATGACTCCTTAATTTCTGTACAAGTAATATACCAAAGACAAACACACTTAAATTACATATCCATATTTTAGTGTGTTCCTAGGATACTAGTAAAGTTTTGCAATATGATGCAACAATGAATCGTAGGAAGCTACTTGTTGCTGCATGTTGAGAGATGTTCATACGTGCATAGTAACCGCCGCGCCATGTCGATAGGCTCAGTTATTCATTAGCAGTGAGAGTGTAAAGTGCTTCCGATGGCATCGTGGTCACGGAATGAGGTAAGGGCAGTTTTGTATTATAATTTCGTGAGTTGTTTAAACATAGACCAGTACTTCGAAGAAATGACTCTTGCACGAGGTGATGTTTGTCCACATCGTACAACGATATTCAAGTGGTATAGAGAATTCCAAGGAGGAAATTTAACTGTGGAGGTTGCTGAGAGTCTGCGAAGGCGACGAACGTTGGTTAAGAAGGAAAACGTTACTATTGTGAGGAAAATGCTTGATAGGGACAGGCGAGTGACCTACTAACAGATAGAAAGTACTTCAGGCCTAAATACACCAGCAGTTTGTTCGATTCTGCATGATCATTTGCACGTGAAAAACTTTGTTCTCTCTGGATGCCGCATCGACTGACTGAAGAGCAGATGATATGACGTGTGACTTGATGCCGGGTGATCCTAAAAAAAATTTAATAAGGGACAATCTCGGTATGCGAATAACATCGTGGCAGGTGACTAGACTTGGCTGTACTATTACGATGTGCCGACCAAAACTCAAAATAAAGTTCGCATCTTTGATGTTGAGAACACACCCGTAGTTGTCAGTTGGTAAAGACAGGCGAGTGACCTACCAAGAGATAGAGGGTACTTCAGTTCAAAATGCACCAGTAATTCGTTCGATTCTGCATTATCATTTGCAGGTGAGGAAACTTTTTTTTTCTCTGGGTACCGCATCGACTTACTGAATAGCAGACGACACGACGTGTGACTTGGTGCCGGGAGATGCTAAAAAAGAACATCGTGACAGGTGACGAGGCTTGGCTGTACTATTACGATGTGCCGATCAAAGCTCATTGATGATGAGGACACATCCGTAGTTGTCAGAAAATCCCGATCTGTAAAGAAGAAAATGATAGCTGTATTTTTAAAATCGAGTGGAATTGTGGAACGCGTCGTTTTAGACACACAGAAGACAGTCACAGCTAAATGGTATACTGAACAGTATCTTTCGAGTCATTGGATCTATGAAAAACCTGCGGCCAAAGTCAAGAATGCACACCTGTTTCCTCCATCACGATAATGCTTCAGCTCACCACGCCAAAGCCTGCACCGAATATTTGATCACGACAAGATCGAAACTTCTCGAGCACCCTCCCTACAGTCCAGATCTTGCTCCCTACGACTTCGCACTGTTCCCGCATGTGAAAATGAAGCTAAAAGGGAGAGGGTTTTCCAGTGATGAGGATCTTCTGCGGGCTTGGAACGACGAATATACTTTAGTTCCTAGTGAAACTTGGCAGATCTGGTTTAAAGATTAGTTGGGAGGATGGAGGGGTGTATTGAGTGTAGAGGAAATTACTTTGAAAACTTTAAATAAACAAAGCTGTATTGCATAACTTTCCTAGTACCCTTTGTAGTAACAACCTTCCAGCGTGAAAATTTGAAACATAGTATCAATTACATTAATTATTATTATAGGAAATTAAGATAGTACTCAATTTTTAACAATATCGAAATTTATGTATTTTTTCTGAAAATTATATCGGTAAGGAATTGGAAAAAATTAAGATAATCGAGCATAGCTTCAAATGGATCTAATAAATAAATAATTAATAAAATAAAATATTTTTTGACAAAAAAATTTATGTTTTCTTACCCAAGGTAATTAATTACCCCAGGTACTAATTAAAATCTTATATTTCTACTTAAAATGAAAGGAGTAATGCAATTTAGCATGACTGCGAACAATGTTATAATAGCTTATCTTAACTAAATGCGATGCTATCGCCATATGTTTGAGCGAAGACAAATTTCATATATTATTATTATAAAATACATTTCAGTATATACAAAGAAATTATAACGATATTCACATCCACAACTAAAAACGCTCTCATAACCAACAGACACCACAATATATTTATAGACAGCGACTATAAATAATGTATAAACAATGGATAAAACAAGCAATAGAAAACATTAATGTTAATTTAAAATTCTTTATTACCTTCTAGGCCAACATCACGGGAATAAATCAGCTTCTTGTACTTCAAGTAGCTGTGACCAAATACCCGTCTCCGCAAAAGCTGGGCAGATAATAAGTTCGTTGAAACACCATAAATCAGCGGATGCGGGTCTAGCACAGGCTATTGTATAGCAATCTTATCTGCGGACTAATTAATTAGGGAGCAATCTGCCAATGACGTCGCCATAATATTAAACTCTTGTAATATGTAAATGATCGCATGCATTTCAGGTATTCGACATAGATCGCGACGTGCGATATTCTACTGCAGTCTCGACAATGCAGTTTACCAAGTACTAAAGTGCTAATTTGTCCTTGTGAACAACGAGAAGAAAAAAGGTGTACTTTATTTATTATATGTACATAGAAGCATCTGACAAAAGTACAATGCATTTGTAAAAGAAATTCAAATAGCATTTTATATAAAATGCATGCAATATTCTCATAAAAATATTATTTTTAAATATAAATAGTGGAATATATAAATCCTTTCCAGGACTTTTTAGAGAAAGTTACAAACTAACAAAATTTCAATCATCTAGGGTAAAGAAACACTGATCAATACTAATAAAAAATTAGGAGAAAGGCAAACACAGCTGCTGAGAAAACAGTATTATAATTTTCGAAAGGATAGAAATACTTGGATTCGATATTAATATCAAGACCAAGAAATAGACTTATATTGTGTTGTCCTAGAAAACGCTTTCGAAAACGTAAAAATGAAAATGTATGGAAACGTTTAAAAAACAGAAGCACTAGAAATTGAAATTATAAATAGAATTAGAGAAATGTGCAAAGAAAACTCTATCATTAAGTATAAAGCGGTCGATTGAATATATGTATGTACATATTTCAAAAAGTTTAAAACCAGAGTGAAAATGTACAAGCGTCAGAAATGAAAAAATGGAAATTATCTAGTTACTAAAACGCAATTTATAAGATAGTATCAACATAGCGAATAAGTATTGATGAAAATCTTGATCTCATAGAAAGCTAAAAATATGGCTTTAACAGCTAATAATTCACCAATCGGAATAGAAGAGAAATATAGAACTAATAATATATTTTGAACACCAGAAATACAGTACACTAATAGAAAACATTGCTAAATTAACCAAATAGATAAAAGAAAGTGACTGAAATATGATAGAGGCATTCGATAATACGCAAAATATGTTTATTAATATAAAGAAGTAATAACCTTAAGAAGGCAAAAATTGTAAAAAAACGTGAAAAAAAGTGAAACTCTAATATTGACGAGAAAAACATACAAGTGATGGTGTACTGTAATTCTGTACAAATACATGTACTTCGAAAGTAAAGGTTTTATTGTTTACAAGTTTAATTAAAAATTAAATAAAGAAATTTTATAATTGACGATATATACTACATAATGGTTTCGAAAAAACAGGTATTGTATATAAAACTTTTCTCTAAACTAAACTATTGGTTTACTTATAAAGTCAAAGGTAAGGGAGTGACAGTGATTTTACGATAGCGGACTAGAAAACTTAGACAAGAAGCCACAAACTTTTAGCAAAAAATTAATTTGTCATTTAATGTATTCTCTTTGTAACTTAGTGCACGTAACTCACCGATCTTCGAGTTATTTCATTCCTCCAGAAAAGGAGAATACTACACTGTTTGAAATATGCATAGGTTTCAGTGATTAATCTCCTCATTCGACGTAAATATCTTGCCACCTCAGGTTAGGAAGCAGGCAAGAGTCCAGAGGGAGCAAAATATTGTGCATAAGCTGGATATCGAAGCCGTACGAAATATAATTCATAAATTTTTGCCATTGCAAATCATTCGTTTCTTCTTTAAATGAGCTCTTTTACGTTGTATTGCAGCGTGCAGTAAATCTAAAATGGATACATAGCATTCGCCTGTTATCGTTTTACTTTCTTGAAGATAATCGATAAGAAGAATGTCACTGCAGTTCCAAAGATAGTGGCCAAAACCTTTCCAGGTCAGTATACGATCTTTAACACTTGTGTCTCAGTCCATTGTGTTGATTCTTCATTTTGAGTGTACAGAATAATATAGTATCCAAGTTTCATAAGCCGTTATTAGTCAGCATCGGATCATTGGAAACAAAAATGCTTCCCATTCGCGTTTCTACAAAAGTGGTACCCATCTGGCACCTAATTTTTTCACCATCAATTCGCTATGCAAAATCGAAACTACTGATCCAAGTTTATCTGACGATCATCCATCATTGTGTTTTGATTGTCCACGGCGTTGTTCGTCAAATATATTGTTCCGGCCACGTTTAGACCCAGACGTGCATCGTTTTATGGTGACAATCGATGAAGATTGGTTCTCATAAAGAGATTCTAGCTCAGCTTTGATTTTATCTAAAAGAACTTAATCATTGCGCGATACTTTATCTTCTCCCTATTTCAAAACAGGCTGAAAACAGTTCACTTTCTCTTGAAATAACGAGCGTCTTTACAATCGAAATGAACGCATATGTTAACAGTTAAAATGTGAAGGATTGCCAAGTTGAAATATTTTGAATATAATGCGCATACCTGCGGTACTCTGTTATATGATTTCAGATTGTTTCAACAGACTACACAATCTTTTGGACTTATCTGAAACGAAAACATGTATTTGCAACAAATTCAGTACAATTTGAAACGTAATCATATTAATAATAATAATATAATTTATTACTCAATAGGTCAAATTAAGTTACAGAACAAAATAAAAAGGAAGATAACACAAAAAAGTAATTAGATTCGATAAATAATTAATATAATGAAAATATATATGCTTATCTACTAAAAATAATAAAAAACAACAAAAAACAAGAAATATTATAGCATAACTTTAATGTTAAGTTCCAGTTAATATGGTGGTGTATACAGCACCAGCGTTCTCTATCATATGAATTAATGAAGATTAAAAATATTTGTCTTCGGTGTCCGATAAACAAACGTAGAGAGGTCATGGTGCTATATTAAAATTAATTGCAGAAAGTAAGTCAGGACAGTCAATCTGATCACTGAACTATTTTGCTTTCTGCGATCTGAAAAAGATTTAATATAAATACTTTGTTGTTCTAGTAAAGAAATATACTCAATTCTTCTATCCGGACAAACATCAGAAGTTTTGTAACACAAAAAAATTTAAATATCTACAAATTTTTGGGTATCGTAAAAAGAATACCCATCAATCAAAAATATAAGTCCATTTATAGAATAATAAGAAGGAACAAGTGTTAATTTTTTAGTAAAAGACAACAAAACATTTATCGATATTCAAAGACAAACAATTAACAATAGACCAATCAATGATAAATATAATACTCGCTTGTAAGCGCATGACATTCATATTAAACGATACTACATTTAAAATTTTGATATCTTCTGGATAACGTAAGGTATTAGAAGGTAACGTTGTAAGTCGTTTATAAAAAGAACGAATAGTGGACAAAGATTCGAACATTTAGAAATCCTGGAGGCAGACATAAAAATATTGGACGAGTAACCATTGTAAAAAACATAGTTGATCCTATTGTTCAGGTACCATGAGAATAAGAAAGCGAAGAGAGAAGGCAAAATATAAAAGTTTATTTAAGAACACTAAATGGTCAATGGCATCAAGTGCACGTGACAAAATAAATGATAAGAATAAAAGGGATGAGCGTGGATATTTACCAGTTATTGTCTTTACATTCTATATTTTGTGCTTTATAATATACAACTTAAAATATTTTAAATTAATCTGCATAAACTGGTGTGAACAAATAACAGATGATTCCTAGTAAATGCTTTCAAACACTTTTTAAATAAGTGGAATGCTCTTTATAAATCTAATCCCTCAAAAAAGTGTGTCATAAAAATACACTAATTAAGCATAAGACAACGATGTAACAACAAAATCGAAAAACGAAAGTACTAAAATTACGTAATGAAAACTGCAGGTTTATTTCTTTTATTAATTGATCAAGTTATGTAATGTATAGACCTATAGATAGAAATTATTCGGTAAAGAAACAGAAACCTGTTTCCCTGCTGTCTACTAATTTAATATACACGGTTTAGAAAAGTCTAAAACTAATAATAAATTATTGAATTTGACAGTATTATCCTATAAAAATAAAACATTTAAATAAGTTAACTAAAGCAAACCACATAGCAACAATATTTTTAGAAAAAGTTACAATGAAGGAGAAACAGACATAGAATATAGAACACCGTCGATAAGGATGACTATAACATTTAGTCTGCACTAAAGTTCTTCTTTTGGCATTAAGAAATTACATAAAGTATGTAATCTATATGTAAATGAACTTACCTATTTATCATCTTAATTAAGCAATCCCTATCATTCAGTAATACAATTAATATATTCGGAAAACCACGGCATTAACAACTTAATGAATACAAATATAGCGAAAATAGAGTAGTAATATTATATTTAATCTAAAATTAGTCTTATACTTGTATAAATGCCTTTAGATTATTGCACGCTGTATACCTAATACAGGTTCGAATATAGAGCAATGAATTAAACGTCAAAACCCAAAATAAAAAGGGAAATTTATGATCCACTAAATAAAATATTTACGGGACTTATCGAGTCGTCTATCTTGTAATTATCGTCAAAATTATGTACACAAACTTTCTTTAATTTATACGTAATTCTCTACTAAACGGAGTCCATCAATTCTTAAAAAAATAGACAAGTGATCTATATATCAATCTTCGATAATGCTTGTCTATTACCTGCTTTAGATTTATAGTTTAGTAGAAGGAATTTATAGTATGAGTCCTGGGCAATGTTCACCTTTACTGTATCTAAAATAAAATCGGTTGCTTACTTATCCCTTTTTCGTAATCTAGCCTCTTTATCACATAATTTGTAGTTATGCTAAAAGATGATCTTCCACACCCACTGAATATAATTATCTTTTTCCAAATGTATATAAATTGATCTCATTAATAGACCGTAATTATGTACTAGGAATGTAATCATAGATAATAAAGTTGTTGGCATTCACGTTATTAAAATTATTTATTGGTGCCGAATTAAATTTTTAACAAAGGCATATATAATATTTATCTTTTTTTGTTATCTGTCAATCAATTATCATTGGAAAATCAAATGACAGGGACGTGTTCTTATATGGTTTATTATCGAGTTATAAAGAGCATCAAAAATGACGAAAACATGGTTGAAGCTTATACAAAACTGAATCAAAATATAAGATTTAAATAATATCAATTATAAAAATTTAAATTGAATATACTTATATTATCTTTAATGTGGAACATTATATCGAGGGATATAATGTTCCTATAATCATATTTATAATAGAAGTCCGTTTTTATACTGCGAATTTTCCGCGGTGGAAATGGCTTTTATTTTAATATGTAGATGGAAATATTAAACAACTAATTCATAAATGACGTTAATAATTTTAATCTTCATTAAAGGGAGTTACCACTCCATGAGACAAACTCTGACAATTTACACTGACCAAACTAGACAACCATTTACCGGTCAACCAATACTAGGACATCAGCATTCACGATATGCTGTAATCCAGCAAAAATTATCTACATTTACGCAAAAAGAGCAAATGAAATGTAGCATAAATCGCTTTATCTAACTAACTATCACAATACTACAAGTATAAATCCAAACAGTTAACGAGTGGCAACCTGTTATAAGAAAATACTAGAAACTCTGAGAGAACCCAAAAAAATGTAAAACAGACCGAAATTCAAGATTACTTGTTTGAAACGAACAGATCTAACAAAATATTCAACAATCTATCTGAAGAAGTAGATGTATGTATAAGAAAATGAAAACCGTAGTGAAAAAAATTAACTAAAACCACCACTAATTTTCACAGAAAGTGTAGCTAATATTAATCCATTAACAAATTTGTTGAATGAAACAAGTCTGAGTACAGCCGAAAGCTTACTCTAAGGTCATAAAGGCGCTTGTACACAACACTCAATTGCACACATAAAAAGCAGAAACAGAAAAGCCTTTAGAGTAGCATTACACAGTTTATACCATTCTACGGCAACTTTCTAATTTTGGTATTTAGCCAACCAGAGCATACGACTATGGTTCACCATTGGAGAAACGTCAAATGAACTCACTTATGTCCCGGCGAGAGACCCACAACGCACATTTTTATATATAATATATTAAGTCATGGAAGAATTGACTACCCTAAAATTTTATCTATCACCCATTTTCATATTTCTAGTCTCAGGCACAACTTTCAACGTTCCAACACTGAAAACGAAGTTGTAATAAATAAGTTTCTCATTATTTTTCGCAATATCTGTGAATGTATGTATGTACTCGTGGCTTTATGTTTTGTCCTGCAATTGGTAGTTATATACTATTATGCAAATAAGCAATATTATTATTACTAAATAAACCATACTACTAAAAGCGCAGAAGAGTTTTTTAAAAAATATAAAATTATTAGGATATGAAGCTAAAGTACATAGTAATAAATAAAACCGTACCAAAGTAAAGAACACGGCCACTTTTCTTTGTTGACTTTAGAAATAACTACTAAATTACACGACACAATTTATTAACAGTAGCGTTATCTTTGGAGTACCACATATATAAAGGATAATACCACAATCTTCGAAGTGTCACCAATGTGGCCATTATAAAAGCAGCCACTGAAACCCGAAAATGTGAAGTGTACCGGATCTCGTCTTACGTCTGAATGCAATCGAAAAGTAAAGAACAATTGAGTGAAGAGTGTGAAAATTATCCTGCTAACTACAGAGGTTGTATAGCTCACAACTATCTACAATAAGAACTTTAATCCCAAATTACGAGAAAAAACAGTGTAAAAAAACCTATATTTATTAATTAGTTAGACCTGAAAAATATTCTCAAGTAACAATACGCACTACGGCAAGAAAATAACACCCAAAACCAGCATATCCCCTATATACAGAGGTCTTCAACAAACTTGGCAACAAATTTATAACAGGAGGCGATTACAACGCTAAATACAAAACTTTGGGGTTTAAAACTTGTTACTACAAAAGGAACAAAAATTATTCGCAGCGATAAATTCCAACAAAATGAAACATAAAGCAACAAATAAACCCACTTTTGGTCAACTAAGCCGCAAAAAATACCAGATGCTATAGACTTTTAATAGGTAATGTTTAATAAAATAATCGATCAACCAAAAATGTTATTAACATTGGACAACCGAAACAAAGATTCGGACAAATTTCAAGAAAGGATAGATAAACTTATAAATATAAACTTAAATTTCTTTAAATATACCTAAAATACATAAAAAGCAGTGTAAAATTTAACGAATTCCATTCAAATTGGGATATGGGATTCAACACCGTCTCAATAGCATGATCGATGAAGAGAACTCAATAATAGTAAAAGACAAAATTAACGAAAAAAGAAAATTACGCAGGATCTTAATAAACTAATACAGATAATTAAAAGTCAATCTGTTTAGGCGTATCTTTAAAATTTGACAGCGACTTGCATTGGTAGATAACAAGAAGATTAGCAGATCACGCAATCTATTTCATCTACATATAAAAAATCAGAAAGAGCAGTGAGCCAGAAATTACCAAGAATGTCTGTCGAATATATTCAACCATTGGATATAAAACCAACTACAAAAACAATATTTTATGATACCAACCCCAAACAACATCGGATCATGACCTTATAACTAGTAGAATACTCAAAAAATACATAGAAAAGAAATAGTAGCAATATTGCAAATACTCAATCCAATTCTTCAGCTAAGTCATTATTTTAATCCGTTGAAAATAGCCAAAATAAGAATACTTTCCAACCCTGGAAAAAATCCGAACGAAATTGACTCGTATAAGTCTTTTACCTTTACTATATCAGATTCTTTCTAGCAAAACAGCGGTCAGAACATACAGATTTACATGATGTCGTGTATGAAGTATATCAAGGAAGGACTGGGACCAATACTATATCTGTTGTTTTCCTTAGCTCTATTAAATATCTCAGTGGATATACTTGCCACATGTTATTTCCAACACGCTAAAAAATTACTTATTGTTTTTTTGTATAAGAAGATATATTGTAAATATATTGAAGTTAGAACAAAATCACATGTGAGAATTTAATATTCTATGTATAATTGATTTATAATATTAATTTAATTTTCAGACATATTCTTCTTCTACAATTTCCTTATAGATGTAAATATCCTGCCCCCCATGAATTTAAATTTAATGATGGAAGTAAAACAATTTTTAACAGACATACTAAAAAACATAACTTCAACTACAAAATGTAATGCAACTTTCAAAGATTTACCAGCATTTCTGTCATACAAACATGTATTCAGAGGCAATTTACATTAGAGATAGTCACTTTGATTTAAATGACAAAGGTACATATATTTTATTTTTTATTATGAATTTCATTTCAATACATTGTATAAGTATTCTTTATATCGGTACTATGCTATCGAAAAGAATTAACATTTAGCCTTAAAGAAATTTAGCTTTACAGTACGTCTGTTATTACTGAAGCGGCTCATTTACAAATGTCTATTACTCTTTATCATATTACAACTTTAATCCTTCTTTATTTACATAGCTCCTGAGCTATAATTTTCAATTTGTTTCTGCTATGCTGTAACGACTTTTATATCAATACACAAATCTTTCATAGATATCCTCTTCATTACCATATTACAATCTGTTTATTAAACATGTGTCAAAAATTGAGGGAGCTATTCCTCGGACTATTTTAAAATTTTCCGAAAGACACTTTCTTTCGAAGGTATAGGATGTTAAATGTTTGGATATTTTTAAAGTATTAATGCATCCTAAGTAAAACTATGATGTACTGTTTACCAAATGCAAGAAATCTCCAGAAATTCCTTTTTACGTTTTTATCAGTATTCTGATTGGAAAAAATGGATGTTATTTGAAATCACACTGACTTTCAAAAGTGATTGTTCTTTATGTGTGTACTTATAGATTGTGACATGATTGTTACGCTGCTTCAAACCAGATCATTGTATCTCTTCTCGGTTAGCGCAGTTATCAAAAATATCATTACTTTAACCATACATTTCATATGTTTTTGGTTACATTTCTGTTGTCTCAAGAGTATATTTCTATTCTCTCAAAATTGATTGCATCTCGTATTTTCGTTCGATAATTAAACTTTTGTCATTAAAAGCCTCTAATTCGAATCTCTATACGAGAACCGAAAGAATTCCGCAGTCAATGGCAAGAAGATCAGACGCATGCCTTGCTGGTGGTACTCATTTTCAACAGGTTCTGTAGATTAAGAATCTTTAAAAGCAAAGTGTTTTTCCGAAAAGTGACACTCTTGAGTTCTTCTATATTTAGCTAAGACCTACATTTTATCTTAAAAGCAGCCACCGCAGAAAATTCAGTTTCGCAAAGGTAGGATGTTCAAAATGGTAATAGTATACGAAATGGATCTTGTTTTCACTGCAGAAAATCTGCATTCAGGCTGCCCAAAATTCTAACAATGATTTATTACTAAATTGCGTTTTGATTTCGCCACTTGCAGTGAAGTTGTTCTTGTAAGACCTTCTGAAGTATTTTGAAATGTATCTCTAATTCACACCTAACTTGTTATAGAATTGTTGTACACTAAAAAAATAAAATACTTTTTAAAATTTCATGCCAGCATGGCTAAATGATTTTCAATAGTTACAAAAACAACTTTAATATATTGCTCTTTGGTCTTGTACGTTTTAAAAAATTTATCCACATTTGGAAACATTTCTAGCTTTTGTAGCTTTACACAATTTCCACAATTCCAATTTTTTACAAAAACCATTAACAGTATCATTCGTATCTAAGACATGTGTGTATGCGCCTCGGAGTTGACGATTCAAGGTATCTGATTTTTCAAATATACCGACCAAGTAGCTCAATTTCATCACAAATAAATCATATCAAAACTTTTCGACTTCCGGTCTTTTTTTTCTTCTATAAAATCGGCGATTTCATCTCTTAATTCATAAACACACTACAAAACTTTTCCACGTGATAACTGTCTTGCCTTGCTATAAAATAGTAACGCCGAATGTAATGCAGCCATGTCTTTACAAAGTACAGCAAAAATTTTTGATTTAACCTAATTTAGTACGGTTACAACTGTCATAAGCACAATATTCAAACCAAGACTTATTTGTTTGGAAGCCAGAAATTCTCAGTAGTCTTCCAAATATTGAACGACCACTATCGGTCCATATTCCGACGCAATTTTTTCACTTTATGTTCGCCGCGTTTACAAAACCATTTAATATATTGATTAATGTAAGCGACATTGCTCCGAGTTCTATTGTCTTGTAGAAAAGTAGTTCTTCTACAGCTGCATACCATCATAAAATCGAACATAGGCAATTAAATGAGCATCTTCATCTATCATCTAACTGAATTGAAAATAATTTGTTTCGCAAGTTCTCGAAAAGCTGATGTTCTATATCTTCAGCTATATCACCAATTAGACAGGCAATAGTATCATTTGGTACAGGCATGGGCTGCAATTGTTTGACAAAATGATCTCCAAACATAATTTCTACAATCACTTTGCAGTTAACAGAATTAGTGTGAGGATTTTTACTTCTGGTTATTATATATAAAACTTTATAAGAGGCAAGTAAAGGTTTTTCATTCATAGGCAAAGCTTTTTTAAAAAATCATTTTTTCTTGTCACATAATTTTAATTTTAATACGAAGAATTTTCCAAATTTGTTAACGTATTTGTCACTATGATTCCTTTACAAATATCGTTTAAGTTTATTAGGTTTATATCATCTGTTGCCAAAATTTTTGGCTAAATGACACACAGGGATATCCCTTCTTCATTTACTTCAATGCTAGTAAACCCAAAATTCTAGTATTTTTAACAATATTTTCTTGATTTTATCTTCGGACTAACGTTCGTCTGTGTACTTATTGATCCTTCACTAACGGCTAATTCTCGCTTAAACTCAATTATGATTCTTAAATTATTGATTCTTAAATCTACTGCAACCCAAATACCGGCAATTGTAGTCAAAACATGTAAATTATAACATACACAATCGAGAATCGACTGGCTGGAGTTGAACGAGGTGCAGTATTTATATACAATATATACGCATGCGTTGCAGTCGCGATAAACTTTTCAAAATGTTCAAAACGAATTGGAACTTCTCGGGAAGCCACGAGAATTTCAGATATGGTGGACATAACACAGAGAGCTACTGACTAGGATTTTATCAATACAGTGGATCGCTGTTGCCAAATATCAATAAATTTTCCTTTTCCTAGTACTGTAATTAAGGCAGTGTTGTAGCGTGTCCTTAGCGCCAAAACATATTAAAATACAAACTACTGTTGAAATTACAACACAATTTCAATAGAAAATTATTACAATAGGGAGCCTAGAGGGAGGGGGGCACGATAAGAATATATTAAATATTAATAGATTGAGAAGAATGTTGAGAAATGCTGATCTAAACACATTATTGCATTTTAACTTATTTGAGCAAGTTTTAATACGATCTCGTTGGGAGTGCATAAAATGTTACAGTTTTAGTGTAACAAAGATACAGAATTATTTAATTTTACTAAAGTTTTATTGCAATAATTTCTACGAAGAAATAAATATTAATGATTTACATGATCATGAACATTCGACGACTTTGATAGCATATCGAATATTTTTTTTTGGAAGTCATACCCCATTCCTCCCACATGGCAGTTTATAATGTCTAAAACATTCTTAATGGTATAGCAATATTCCAAGAGTGGATTACCATCTGGCCTCTTTATTCTCTCTAGACCAGCTTCATCAGTCAAATTGTTCACTATGATTGCTCGATTGGGGCAGGCATTATTCACCATGATAATGAATTTTTCTACCACTGCTACTGCATACGGTTGAAAAATAAATCGCAAATTCTCATCCAAATATATCTGAGTAGTGAGAGTTTCATTTTCTATGAAAATGTAATAATGGCCCATATCATTACGACGTTTTGAGACCTTTCCCATACAAATTGTAGATTATCGCCTATACCAACTTTATGCCAGTTCGCGCCAAGTCAGAATACGCCCACTATCTGACTGAAACGTAAATCTGGATTTGTCACTGAATAATATTAACCCCATCCATTATAACCTCCATTGATATGCTTATTTGCCTACATTCTACAAGCTCTTTCGTGATCTACAGTAAGAGGAATTCAAACCAACGGTTTTTAGACATAGTCAAATGCATGCAAATGATTTCTTATTGTTCGAATCTGGTTTGTGCTAAGTGTGACAGGTATTAATTTCTCTTGGTGTTGCTGATGTTGACCAGCATTGCCTTAACCTTTGTAAAGCACCTCCAGTTTCCAAAATGCGAATCTAAAGTATAGAAATTACGCTTTGGTTCACTTCGAGCGCTTCAGCAACACTTTTTTATCGTCCATTTTCGAATTAACCTGGATCTTCCAAATCCATATCTCCGATAGATCGTTAAGTGTTTCGATTTATAAAAACACTAAAAATTGTAAATCTTCACTACTAATCGCAAAGATAGACCTCTGGGTACTTACCAAGGAGTCTGTTGAAACGCATTTTTGTACAATCCAATGACGATCGTCTTATTGCATACATAAACATGTTAAGGTACGTTAGTGCATACATTAAAAAAAATGTAAAGTACTTTGTAGAAATTTTTGTAGGTGTTATATTAACTACTCTTTCGATAACCTTCATTCATTTATGAGTGAATAATTGCTTGGAATTTTTTCAAATGAAAACGTATTTCATAACAAACATATTTTACCTAAGAACTACGTTAAGAGTCTAATTTCATAATACAATTTTTGGCTAAACGTGTCTGTTCAGTATTTTCTAAAAGTAAGCAGAGACATTATTCACTTGATAAATTTTGCTACACATTAAAGTTTTGTTTAAAAAGGGTGAGAATTATATATCAGTATAATACATGCCGTCTTAATAAAAATGATATAAAACTTTCTTTATTTGAAAATGTTCTAATTCACGCGAATTTACTGTTCGCAATAAAATTATTCACCCTAATCCATTTATGTATTCCATGTTGAAAATGTAAGTGGTCATATTAGTATCTTTATAACTGAAATAGTTTTTTCGTTTAAGCGAAATTAATGCAAAAATATATATTGCACATGTGATTAGATAAATTACATTGCGCAGTCGGTAAATCGACTGCCTCTTGCAACAATATAATGATTTCGATATTCTCACTGATAAGAGTCCTCGGTATTCGTGCATTCGTGCATGAAATAAGTAAATTCGTGTCATTTATTATATGTCCTCGTTCTTACTAAAAGAGAATGGAAAAAAGAGATAACAGTAATTAAATAAATTAAACGACAAAATAAGTTAATGCTATGGTGTAATATTATAATACAATCTAAACAGAAAAATTTATGTGCATATATAATTTTTCTAATCGAAATATTCTAATCGCGAGACACTTTCATATGTACTTCCGAAATATTAATTTAGCTCGCAGAATACATCTACTGCATCTACCGAAACAAACGCACTGAAAACAGGGTTTTATTAAATATCCACAGTAATTTAACAACCTAAAGTAAAAGTAAACCAATTTTCAACATTTCTGCAATAAAACATACTCAATGTACTCACTGTAACGTGTACGAAATTTGTTAAGCATGGTTAAAATGAAGAACAAGTCTATTGTTGACGAGATAGTGATTAAAACGCGTTTGCGTCTATTCAAGGCGAGTCAGTTATTCTAAATTCAAATTGTTCTTTCCTCGTGGTTCTTCGTCTCGAAAATTACATCATAGTAAGGAAAATACCTATTTTTCCACCTCAAATCAAATCAAACTATTCGAACGAAAGAAAGGACACACTTATTTCATAAAATGAGTAACTATTATTACTGTACATAAAATGTAAAAACACAGCAGATACCTATTAGTTGAATAAAGAGCAACTTTATTGTCGGCGAGATTAACTTGATGACCCTTCAACTGGCGAAACGCGTCCAACCAAACCAATATTTTAGTTATTCTTTATTCATATTAAGTAACCGAGTTTAGTATTTATCTTTTTACGTATAGTAAAAACTTAGTTATTCATTTTACGAGAATAAGGTGTCCACTGCAATTTTCTTCGTTTACATAGTTTTACTACTCTCCGAAAAATGAACGTATAGTTTCTTTTATCTTTGGTTAAATGTGTTTGCAAAAGTAAACTATTATATTCTTCTGATGTAGGTTATAATTTTTCCACAAAGTTCGTCAATAGTTGTCGATGAGTTTTTTCTAAAAACAAATATTTTTAGCATACTTTAAACGTAAGCATGGAAAATAATAAGATTAGATGAATGAACAGCATATAAAAACACTTATTATAAGAAATGAGGTAGTTCTCAAAATTTCTATGAAGTACATTAATGGATTTCTTCGTCGTCTGGCATGCATTCCCGTCCCATTAAAACTATTACGTATCTAGTGGGAAAGATTTGACACAGTAGAATCTTCTGAAATCTCTCTGAAATTCTAGTCAAATTTGTTCTCCATAGTGCAACTGAGTAGTGACATCTCTATTTTCTCTTTGCTAACAGTGTACTGCAAATTATTACATGTTCATTATAAAATGTTTCTTCTAAGATCACGATTGACCATTAAATTTCAAGATAACGAGTTGTATGTCGGTTGACAAATCTATTGAAATATGGCATTCCCCAGAAAGCTATGAGTTCGCGAACCATTGTTATCATTAAATCACAATTCCAAACTCTGGAATGCTTGTTTGCGTTATTTAAACGTTGTCCGATTTGCATTTTATAGAAGATACTCCCCATTCTCTTTGACATTCTTTTGGTAGACAGGACTATTAAGAGTATTTCTTGATTTGCATTGGTTATCACTGCACAACGGAATGATCAGTGCAATCTTTACATTGCGTTAGAACGCTCCACATACGTCTAAATATTCCAGCGATTCTTAACAAATCCTTGTTATTTGGTGCTAGCTTCTAAAACTTCTCCAAAATGATTGGCAACCTGTAACAAGCTAGTTCTATTCGATCTTTTAGTTCCATATGAGCGAAAATAATGTCTGATGATAACAAATTTTTCTTGTATTGATAGCACCATTTCTAATTTTTTGACGTCACATTCGAATAAACATTGGTTGAGTTTCTATAACTACCAACGATACTTATTCTTTAACGTGTTTATATTTTATAGACTTCTAGGTTTCGATGTCTTTTCTTGTTAACTATATCGGAATATACTCTAAATATTTTTTATCTATAAAACCAATCCGAATTAAAATAATTCCTCACTTTTCTTTCAAATTCTCCCCATTCGTCTAAATCTGTGTCAGTTCGCGCAGCCTTATCCACCATATGTCTTTCCTCATTAAATTCTCTTTTCTCAATACTCTCGTTTTCTTCGATTATTCTCTCGTCGGTTTTAGTCTTATATACATGCAGAATTAGTCACGAAAACTTTCGTACACCCAGTGGATTTTGAAAACTGATGACAGAGTGAATTTATTTTCATTTAGCAACATTTATAAAACTCCGATAATGTAAAAGATGGTATTAATTAAAGCTGCAAGAAAATTTCATAAGTATTCTAACACCGAATGTCACAAAAGCATTCGAAAGCATAAAAAATTTTCTAGAATTAAATAAAATTACTAGTGTGAAATAAAAATGTTAATATTTTTAAACTAGCAGAAATATGTTGCCATTCTTCCAATAAGTTTCTTTTTTTCTTTCTTCGATGATTCCTTCTTAATTATTCTACGGCTACCTTCGCTGCACTTATCCATAGACTTATTTAGTACAAAATAGGAATATATCCAAATAATACAATACATTCATAGAAAACGTAAAAAGAAAAATACTATAAAAGCAAGATAATAATACATATCTTCAAAAATATAACATTAACTTAATTAATTTAAATTAGTAATGCTGCAGTTAAATGAATTGCAAACAAATGCTGAACTTAATTCAGCAGCTACTTTATTAGCGAAGTCGTGCTGACTATGCCCGGTACAATCGTGATTGAGAAATAATTGACTGGTGAGAGTAGTACGAAGACACGTGGAAAAGATTTCAATGGAGTTCCTTCCTCGCTTCTGCCAGTGTATATCTTAATAAATGTAATCGTTTTTACAGATTGTTAGTCTAAATAGGGCAATAGAATTAACTATTTTCTTCTACACAGATTTAAATCCATTAATATGCTTGGCCATACATGCAAACTAAATTATGCAATAGTAGTCAATGATTGATTTAACCAAGGTGTTAAATAAAGTACTGATAGAACGTTGCAAAACTCGGAACATGTTCTTTTAGAAAAGTCACATTTAAAATCACTGCAGCTGTAACAGATCGAACGCATTTAGAATATTTAGAATATTTTTAATTTTTTTTATTACACTCTGTACTATAGAAGGCATATCACAAGTCATGTGTCTACTTTTTCAACACATCTTTGCAAATGCATAGAATACTTATTTTTGATAAGTTCGTGATAGTATGTAGAGGATTTACCGAATTCATTGCAAATTTATGTTTTACAATGAAGAAATACCTCATAGAATCAGAGCACGAAAACTTTTGTGACAGGTATTAGAATATTTACAAAATTTTCTTATAGTTTTAAATAATAACACATATTATTATTATAGCTTTCTAATACATGGAAATAAATATTTCTTTATTTTATATTTTCTTTATAGTATTGTTCTGATTGTTCAGTGTAGCCCTGATTTTCTCATACGTTATGATTGGAAATATAAATTTCAACCTTTAATGTTCTTCGTTATCTTTCTTTTTTCTAGAAACGTCGTTCTCATTGGTTCTTATCTCCTTTAAAAATATATCCGCTGTATCCGTTTTATCATTTATTTCCATCAAAATTGATTCTTACTGATCTATGATGTCTCCTTACTACTTGTATCTGATCTCTTGTAACTACTAATAATAATATCTACTGCCTACTTCCCATCCTACAACTGTGTTCCAAAAAGGTACATATTTTATGGGCTGCAAACTGTATAATAACTTACCTCATAGTATTAAAAGTATCAATAACTTCCCCAATTTTAAAAACAATATTAAGCAGTACTTGCTTGCGATAAACTGTTACAGTTTAAATGACTTTTTATGTAGAAATTTGTAGTATTTCCTTTTCTTTTTAGTGACGTATTTCCAGCGTATGTTATGTGTATTGTGTATGAGCTGCTATTTTTTGTATGTTCAGATAGTATGTACATATACTTGGTTTTTGAAATAAAATATTATTATTATTATTATTATTATTATTATTATTATATATATTAGTTTATTTAAGTTTTGACCTATTTCTAGCATGTGTATATTATTGTACTATGATTTTAGAAATAAATATATTATTATTATTATTATTATTATTACTAATAAATATTAATATGAGATATCATAATGGGAATTCATGTATGTACTAATATTATTTTATAATGAAAATAAGAGAACAAATGAAAAATTGAATGCGTTCAGCTGTAAATCATTATTACAAGATTCATATAATTTTATTATTTTATTTCATATGTACTCTACTTTCATAAAAATATCATTTTTTGACGACTTATCAGCAACTTCGTTTATTACAAAAGCAGCGGAAATGTATGTAAGTCTAACATTAATTCATCTATACGCATCTGATAGTAAATAAAGTGAAGCCTTGTACTATTAAATCTGCAACCATATTTAGTCCGAAGCGTCAATATGCGGAAAACGACTAAAGGAAACGGAAAAAATTACATTCACACACACATACATACACTTGCATGTACTCATATACACACGTACGTAACCACACACATACTTTACCAGTTTAATATTAAGACCATAGAAAAGTCACAGCTTTACGTTGAATATGCCCGAGGAACCGGGAAAGGAAATGCTACCGGCAATGGATGCCGGTATTAATAAGAAACCGATTATTCTTGCAGCACTTCGCATACTATGGCCGTATTTGTAGTCATCTATAACTGTCTCAGGAATTTTTAGTCGTGTCGTTCAATGGATATCTCTACACTAAGTTCGCATTCTCAGAAACGTTGATTTATAGAAAACCATCAATTACATTTAAATGTGCCAGTACGGTGATAAAGCTCACTTAACGTTTCGGTATATTTCTCTACCGCTTTAGTATACCTTTCGTATACCATCTTTTTGTCTCTAACAGCATTTAATTCAACAAAAAACGTTCAAGTAGGAAATTCCTAAAAGTCTATCTTAATTACAGAAAAACAGCTATGTAAACAGACCTACATACGTGAGATTTGATGCGAAATTGTGCAAGAGAACTAATTTAAATTCTTTCGCAAATGTAATGCCAACGTTTATCCCTGAATATTTTTAACTTATTGACTACTTCTAAAGATTGTATTTAATTGGAATTAAATTTTTCTGAGTATTTATAAATATGTTAGAATTATATAAATGATAAAATAAATAAATTGATTAGTAATAAATTAATAAATAGGCAGTGTTACAATTTTCAATAATTCTATTTTTAATTAATGTACATAATAATTGTTTCACAACACAATGACTTTGTTTAGATGTTTAAATAGATTAAATTCCAATGTATAGTATAGATACTGTAAGGGAATGATATTTTTTATATGTAATAAAACTAATTACAATAAGTTAGAAATTTAAATAGATTTAATAATGAACAATCGTTTAGGTCACTTTGTTCGTTTGTTAAATTATTCCATTTTTTAAATGTATTATAGTCTGATTATTCTAATAAATTTCGTTCTCGCCCTTCGTTTTCCAAGTTCATTACTTTATACTAAAAATTGAACATATGATTATTATTAATTAAATGATTTTCGAAAGAAGAAAGAAGCGATTTATACATGAATTTCTGTGCTTTGATATATGTACGTTTGTCAAAAGTTTTTGTTATTTGACCAACATACACATCTATACATGTACCACATATTAACTTATAGGCTCCTGATATACTATTATTATGGGTTCGGTCTTTGTTATTTTTAATGTGTTTTGTAAGAGAATTATTTATTACTTGTACATTTTATTTTCCAATTTAGTACTTGGAGACTCAATGTAAGCAATTACTTTATATTTATTGTGAATATCCATTATTGTTTTTAGATAAACCATTGAAATTGTATTGTCATAAAAAGATCTTTTAATTACAATATTAACCACTATTCAAGGATTATAACCAATATTACTTGCCATCTGTTTTGTTATATTTAATTCTTAGAATTAACTTTTGACATACACTGGGTCAAAAAATCTTCAAACAGCTCTTTCAAGTTAGACTTCTAACTTATCGAATATCATGTTTCGGACAGAAATGTTATTGCAGAAAATATTGTAATAAGTAAGGAAATAGATGACTATCACAAAAATAGAATTTTACAAGGTACAAAAATAGAGTCAAAAAAGTTTCCATACGGGAGGTTTATAATAAAATACATATATCATAAATATTCAGCTATTTTTGATCCTTTAGTAACTTGCGCTACTGCGTTTGACACCTAAAGCTTCCAATAGACATTTTGGCATTCCATGTATCATTTATTTGATTACTTCCTCATCAATTGTATCCCATTCTTGCAGTGTTACCATGTTAAGCTGTTCTTTGTTTTTAATGTCGTGTTTGCGGACCCTCCTTTCAATCCTATCTCAAGAATGCTGGATAGGGTTGATATCGAGCCATTTTGAAGGCGTTCGAAACTGCTTTCCCATTTTAAATATTAACCATCACTTTATTCGTTATGCAGTATGTTTCGTGTCATTATCTTGTTGAAAAATAATGACACATCTAGCCCAAGTTTTCCGAAACTTGTATGTAAGTTTTTCCTGTAAAATTTTTAAGTACATATTTTGATTCATAAAACCATCTATAAATACAAAACTTCCAATCCCTGCAGCGTTTATACACCCACAACAATACACAAATATTTCTTCAAGTGCCCGTTCTTCTTCCGCCAAACCATAGGTCTCTTATCTGACCCAAACACATTAAATTTAGACTCGTCATTAAAAATTACGAAATCCCAAAATAATAAGTTCGTGAGATGTGTTTTAGCGAATTCAAAATGCAGTGTTTTTTTCTTCTTGATAATGTACAGCTTCTTCCTGGAAACTCATACATGCATACCTTGTTCTCGTAACACATTTCTAATTGTTTTAGGCACAACATGTACCCCATACTCATCTCCTCTTATTTTAGTATGGATGAACTAGTTCGCGAATTTTCATTAATTATCTTGCGAATAGCATGTTTATGAATAGCACGCAATATCATTAATTCGTAAAGATTTACTAACAGGCGAAGCTCCGTTAAATTAATCTCATCGAAATTGTGTAATTGCCATTATATTTAAATAATAACAGAACAGTCTATGCTATCTGCTTCTGGGTTTCCGGGCTGGAACCGCGTCACTTGTATATTTGCCGACGTTTCGTACCCATGGGACATCTTCAGGGCTGAACTACTGCACGGAAACTGTTTCAGTGACGCGGTTCCAGCCCGGAAACCCAGAAGCAGATAGCATAGACCACGACCGCGGAAGTCTACGTACCAAATTAATAACAGAACAGAATCATTAATAATATTTTCAACATTTAACAATACATCAGTTAGGGATAAATATGAAGACTTAGGCTTCTACTATGCTGAAACAATAATAAAATGTTTGCGTTAACCGTGAATTAAGCCTATTTCTATAACATTTCATCGATATATTAAATAATTTATTAATACAATTATTAAAGTGATCACCATTGTCTTTAGTAACTTTTGATTACATATTTAACGGTATGAAAATTATGTAGTCCCAAAACCGTCTACTCTTTTTCCATATATGCTCTATATACTTCGCACGTTTCTAAATTATCAAAATGTTTTCCAATTAGCGAAATTTATAAAGCAAAGTAAATAGTAATCTTATGTTAACAGATCTGTTCCAATAAAAATTGTAACTATTTTGGTCTGCAAAAAAGAACAAGCGAAGAACATTTAAACATATCTAGAGTTTGTGTTCGCTGGTTTAGGTATAATGTTGTGATTGGAAGATGAAACAGCAAAACACGCAACCGGAAGAAGAAAAAGAATCATTACCAAAAAAGGAAGGTTTGTGCTCGCTGGTTTAAGTATAATGTTGTGATTGGAAAATGCAACAGCAAAACACGCAACGGGAAGAAGAAAAAGAATCATTACCCAAAAAAAAAAACGTACGCAGAAAAATGTCACCGAAGCTATGACCATACCATTTTTTGATTACAAGAAGATGACGTATAGATATAAGATTTCACATGTACTACAGTAACTGTCAATTGTTATAAAGACATTTTACATCAATGATCATAACCTCAAAGACAAGCCTGAGCTAATTTGAAAGTGGAAACGTATACTATATCCTAATTCTACTATGGCCCTATGCGACTCCTATCTACACACTTAATCAAAAAAAATCTTAAAAGACTGTAGAGTCAAACAGAATTGAATGATATTAAAGCTTTGGAGGCGATATTGAAAGAGCTTTCAAAGAATAGTTTCCGTCATATTTTTAAACAACTACATCACCTTTCATGTTATATTAATCTCAAGATTTTTCTTTCCATCTTTATACTTTACTTATAGCTCATATAATACCGATATATCCCAGGAACATAGCGAATCACTATTGTACGTAATTATACTTTGTCTGCTTTTGATATGAGCTTAGATTTTAATATTTCTCTCGTTGCTTCAGTGACTTAGTTTACTGTCAGTTATCTTATAAATCGTTTGTCCTTCTTAGCTAAGGTTATTGATTGCAACTTGACGAATATAAAAGAATACATACAAAAAAAACCAGAAGAGCTATCAGGTATCTCTCATATTAAGCTTTCAATCAGAAAAAAGATGTAACAAATATTATCTTTACCGACTTTTTAGATTTTTTACTGTGCAAGACTTCTGAATTACCTGGAGAACATACATACATAGAAATAACAATTTTCGCCTTTAGATTACTGAACTAATATTTGTATCACAAAAGTTACCTCTCTTGAGTAAGATTATTTTTAAAACCATAGAGCTTTATTTCGCCTTACACTTTCTTTATACGTGGCAATATAATTTTTAAAATACATTAATGATATGATTTATTAAATTGATAAGTCTGTAGTCACTACAAATTTTGCCATATTCCTTAAGAATAAATACGAAAGACACCCATTGAATATGAACTCTAGTTCTCCGATTAAAAAAAGTGTCAGAGGCAGAAATATACTATGTCTCTTAAAAGTGTTTGTAAGCACAATCTGCTATAATTTAAAAAATATCGAAATTAAATTCAAGAGAATCTTAGAATTTAAAAATGAAATAAGACAGTATTAGAAACCAAGTTTCATTTTAAAAATTAAAAATTTAAATATGTTTGTTACAAAAACTAAACTGAAAAAGGAACGATTTGTTGTTCGTCTTCTTTGTTGCTTCATTTCCTGTGTATAATTGTGTATTCAGATTATATCAAAGGTTATTCTTCCATACCAAAAGTCTTCTGAATCATGTGGTAACTTCGCTAAATTGACTGCATTGATCAAGAGTCAACAAAGGCGATACTCATCTTGCACATAATTTTTTCATACTTAATTCATTATACGAAATCGAAACCATTGATTCATATGAAATATATAGAGAGTGTTTGCTAATCCCCATTTACTTCATTCTTTAAAAATATGAAGTTAATAATTGATCGGTCCTCCACTTTTCCATATTTCTAAACAAGCTAAAAACAATTTGTTTTTATTAAAAGCACAAGTGTACTTACGATCAAAATTAACGCAAATTTTGACTGTTATATTTTAAGATTACCAAGTTGAAAAAAAAATAAGTTATTTTATTGGACCTGCCCTCTTCCATTACTCACTAGTTACTGAATCGCCCTCGTAAGTCCTCATTAAATTTAAACTCTGTCCCATCCTCTTAAAATATTTTATTCACTTTTGAAAATTTTCTTCCCTCCTGTGGTGACGTCTCGTATGTTACAAAAAATAATGTTGATAAATCCAAAAATAACAAGTGTCTATTCTTTTATTCTCTTTATATACATATAATACATGCTCATTATACACAGTTAATAGTTCCAAATGCAACGGTCATATTGCACAAGTTTTCACCCACATAGATAATATTTTACTGAAGAATATCCCCTTGCTGGTTTAATGTTACTCACATGCATGTTAGCACGTCAGAGCTAAAATAATGCACCACGTGTGGTAGTATTTAAAATTTATTAAATATTTTTCAGCTAAAACAAAAAAAGGGAAGTAAAATTAATATAAACAAAACTATTTTCATATGCACATATTAAGTTGATACTACGAGTATGAAGAAAATAACTCCGAATTTATATATGATTCTACAATCAAAAGTAATTAATATTTCAACAAGTTACAACCTATACAAAAAAGGGTGATTAACCTATAATAATAAAATAACAAAATAAAGTATATTCTCGTGGGCAACAAAATATGAATAATAAAATGTTATATCCAAAAAAATTAAAGTTGAAAATGAAAATCACATAACAATTAGAAAAGCTTCTAAAGCAAATATGAAATATATTAAAATATACAGTTCAAAAGTATCACTATTCTTCACTAAACAATACTCCAATCTATTGTAAAACAGTTGTTGAATAGTGTTCAACATAACAGGCGAAATGGTCGTTGAAACGTCAACAGTTTTTACTTGCAACTAATTGAGAGTAAATTGTAGTGTTTCCTATTGACAAATTTTTTTGTTTTAAGTAATCCCATCTTTCGTGTATTTAGACATGCTGTGCAAAATTACTCCTCCTATTCAATAAAGTGAAAATACAATAAGTTATGGTTCGTTACTGGAGAAAAAGGTATCTCATGCCGTTCTACGATACTTGGGAGTTTCAAATTTTACCGGATATGCACACTACCTTTCAAATTAATTGCTTTCTTTACTGTTTTCAGTCAGCTAGCAAAACCATGTTTTTTTTTGTATAACTAATACACTTGTTGTATTATGTGGTATATCTCCGGTAAGAGTTGCACTTTACAGAGGGAAGTATCATCCTTGATATTGTCATCCGTTTCTGTAATTATGAGATGGCGAGTTTTGGTAAAATATAGCACCGTTCAAATTAAAATTTTGAGAATATATAATATCAAACAGCGGCAATGTAAATGAAATCTTTGAAATATGTATACGTAATAATAAATAAAAGTAATCTATACCTAAACAGCTTAGCGCTAATTTCAGTGAATGCTGCACTCATAATGCGACTTAATATCTTCAGCTGTCAGCAATCCTTTAAACTAAAAGAGAAACCACTAAATTGCGTTAAAATGTTAATTTCTACGATTTTTTTGGCATTAATGATTAGTTTCAGTTCTCTTTTAATTCCCTTGTTATGTTGGGGATCCAATTACATGGAAATTATTAATTGAGCGAATTTCATATATTTCTAATTACTATCTAAAAGCAACGTTTAAACTGGTACAACCAAAGACTCCAACGGAATATTGAGCGGCATAGAAATGTTACCACTGATGAATGTAGATTTTTTTAAGAATGCATCAGTTTCCATATGATTCATCAAAGACGTGGAAAAGTCATAATCATCGATTTTAGGTTTATCAGCAAACTGAAGTTAGTTAGTTGGAGCCATTATCATGATCTCTCCTGGTGATTGTCAAAGGTATTCTGACCGACCAGCATTGCTTACAACAAATTGTTGAAGTTCCAATTCTTCTTTGTCGTCAGAGGGTAGAGGATCGAGGTTTTAAATGAGCTTGCTCTTTGCCACATCGGCTTACATTTTTAAGAAGAGGCTCAAACTTTTTTCAATAATATCTGAAACTGCTCGGTATTTCTTTAATAAAGTACGTATGGGACATTATCAATGGAAGGATGTGCAAACACATACATATGCCACGCAGCAATATATCAAAATTATGCTTTATAGACATGAGTCAAGATTGATTTAATAAGTCACCATATAAAAGTAAATCAAATGAGGTTATCGAAACATAACTGACATCATTTTATCATCAGAAATTTCGTAGTTCTGCGATAGTCAATAGTAACAGCAAATTATAAAACCTGTCTCCAAATAATATGTAATTAGGTTCGTATTTATTATAGATAATTTGAAACACTAAAATATGTCATGTGTACATATGTATTTGACAATTGCAATACTGTCAAGCATTTTTGTAATAAAATAAAATTTAAATTATAATATACGTCACCGTTTTTATTTACATATTACATTACAGAACCAACGCATACCCGTGAACATTATCACTAATTATTACAAAATTAACGTTAAAAGATTTACATTCACAACCACGCTAACAAGGACAACACGGTGCACAAGGTGAACAAACAGGTATAACGTTTCCAATTGGTAATGCTGGAGGAGGACCTGGACATATTGGCGGTGGGCATGGTGGAGCAGCCAATAACGGGACACACGGGCCGCAACAGCCAGGAGGACAACATGGTGGAGCACATGGGCAAGGTCCTCCGGGTAACTTGACGTAAGCAGGATAACACTGATATTGTTCTAGACTTTTACCGTTATTTTTACCAAATTTAGATTGCATGAATGTTCTAGCTGCTTCTGCTGGACCACATGTTGGCTCTGGCAGAGTTAAACAAGCTGGTGAACCATGACATTCTGACCGCGGGCAATCGTCCTGAAGTCCATTCCTCTTAATGCAATCACAGGTTGTATATAAAATACTTGCTCTCAGTTCTCGAGATTTAGATCTTTTTAATCCATTACCATTGGATTTTGTTGGCATCCTGTAGCACACCATCATTTGCGGAGGATTACATGGAACACATGGTTGTTCTTCAGGGCATGGATTTGTTACTGGCACACAAGGCGGTGGACAAGGAGTACAGATTGGCAAGCAGGGCGGAACCACCGGTGTTATACAAGGAGGCAAAATAGGAACTGGACACGTACAACTAGGAGGTGGTCCACAACACGGTGCTCCACAACAAGGTGGGCCAGAGCAAGGTGCTCCACAGCAAGGTGGTTCACAGCAAGATGGCCCACAACATGGCGATGGACAAGGAGCTGGGCATGGAGCGCACGGACTGCAAATAGGAAGACAAGGTTTCGGTAATGGATCGTATATTTCAATAACAGGCCCTGGACAACAGGGTGGTGGTACGCACGGTGAACATGGTGAACATGGTCCACAGGGTTTGCAAGGTGAGCAACAGTCTTTCTTGTCGTCTATATTCTTTACCAAGTCCTTTAATTGACACAGTAAAGACTTCCTGCGTTCGCTTTTCTCTGGGCACACGAAAGCCATTTCGTTTACACATAAATTTTAAAGGGCCGAAATGAAATATCTATTGAAATAAACTTTAATTTTACATGAGGAATTTGCCAAAATTTAGCGAAACAGTAAGGAATTTAGTGCCGTGACATACTTTCAATAAAACTATTTACAATTTGTTTGTTAATGTCAAGGAAACGTTTTGCGAATTGACACACAAAGACCATATGATTTACGAATATATACAGACGGAAGAAGCATAACATCATTTGCATTATTATCTAATATTTTTGAGGGAATTTTTCGATTGACGAAAACTTGAGTATTTTTAATTGCTTTGTAATTCGAAACTATTAGCTAAAATATTCGTAAAAGGTTTCTAATATAGAGTAGTAGTAGTATATAGAGTATATTTTAGAAAACTAGAAAATACTGTTATTTCTTATAATTCTCCCAAAGACATGCTCAGTATACTTTTACAATTGTAATATATTTTATAAACCCTATAAAGTCTCTGTATACAATCTGTAGTCTCCATGTTGAGTCCCAAGTATTTAAGAAGGGCGAATGTAGTGATAAAAAAACTACAGATCTAGTTTTATCAAGTTTTGTAAAATCATTTGAACATTTACTTTTTAAGGTAATATATTATATATATTACACATCCGTTTATTTCTATTAGGCGAGAACAACAGAGTCAGGTTTGTTCCGCAGCTGCCTGGTAGTAATAGATAGATTTTTCGTACCCATTTACAACACAAGATCAACTGAATTTTTACACGTAATGGTTAAATTTAACGGCACTTGTTTATGTATTAGGTTTGCGTCATAGTTTATCTTACATTTACTACTTTACACTATGTAAGTTATATTTAATTGTGTGTAGTATTGTATTGGCATAACTTTATCCTAGAAATAGAAACTGTTGGACAATAAATAAATAAAATAATATTAATGACATCAAAAAAAGAAAATAAATAAAAAACCCTTAAATGCAACAATTTTAAAATAATTATACTACATAAAATAATTTTGATATGATTTTTTTTGGAATTCGCAAGTCTTAAGTGATGTAAAATAAAAAGTCTTAGAAAACGTTTTTGCAGAGTACTGACGTTTGTTAAATCACATCTTTGGAGAATGAAAACAAAATTTAATAAAACAATAATTAAGTGAAGTTTCCCTTTAGTCAATAATTGTTAGTGTACTTAATCTATATGAATACATATCTTCACACGTCAACTGAGACTCTTCTACGCGTTGAATATATATTTTCTAAAAATCAATTTACCAGCAAGAAGAAGCGTTGGCAAAGGTATTCCTTATTACCAGTTCTTCCTGCACTACTAATAAGGCACACACTAGTAATTAAAGAGCACTGGATGTAAACAAGGCTCGTCATTGCCAATGGGCTACAATTTATTGAGAATATGTCCTTTACAGGAAATTATGTACTTTATTTCTAGAAATACATCGGAAAATATTTCCAAAAAAAACTACAAATAAACCGCTGCAGTTAATCGAAAGAGAAGTATTAAGATAGTGTTACAAATAATTCTTGCCTAAACATTTATTGTAAAATAATTTTGAAAATGATCTGTCTAGTTTTTTCTGAAGCATCTATATCTAAATTTTCCTTCAATAATATCCAAAAACTCTTCTTTTATAAGTAAAACACCATCCGGTCTTGAACATTTTCAGCTTTCTTAATTTTATAACATTGCCCTTAATCGATTGCTTATGTCAAGAAACAGGATATAAAATACTTTAATCTTTCGACACAATTAATATTTGATTCATAAAAGCTATAACAGAATTTTAGTAAAAAAAAAGAGAAAATATAAGGAAAAACAATTTTTGCAGTAAGCAAAACTTAACGGCAAGCAAATCTTTTGTCCTTCGAATAAGAGGAGTTGCAGGTTGCAAAAAGTGTTTGCTTTTAACGTTGAAGCGTGATTTCTACATAAACTTTGAACTTTTCTTTGAACGTGATTCTCTGAAATTTAAAATATTATTTAACACAAGGCCGTACCAAATTACACTTTAATTATAAATTTAAAGAAAAAGAAAAAATAGAATGTACTATGGAGAAAATAATGTGTTTTAAAAAATATCGCATAATGAAAAAGGGCCTATTCTTATAGTAATCAGTAAAATTAATTATAAATCGACTTGGAATAAGAAGACAAATTTATATGTAATCTATTTAACTATTAAAACAATAACAAATACGATCCTGAAGACAAGAACGGTTATAGCAAGTAAAGTTCAGATAGCAGAGACGATGGTTTTTAACATTTTATATGAAGATTTTGGGATTAACAAAAAATCTTGGCTCCTCGCACTAAAATATAAAGCTTGATAGCAAAATTAGGATGTTTCGATGTTTCTTTATTAATCAAAATTATCACTGGTGATGGAATCCGGGACCTCCTGATGAAAGAAAAGTCGATGCTGTAGGTATAAGTACCTTCGTCATAAACAAAATTGAAAAAAAGCAGTTTCCAATGTCAAAATTCTTCAAAATCTTCAAGCTGCCATCCTGCCGAAAAGACCTTAAAATTTCGCTGCACAACAGTTGCATACTATGTAATGCTAAAAATATACTACAAATTATCAAAAAATTCCAGGAATCGAGACAATCACCCCATAGTCTGGATCTAGCACCTAGAAATTACTTATTTTCTCTAAATTTAAAAATAATTACGAAGATAGAAATTTTCTTCTGATGATGAGTTAAAAACTGCTATTAATGTTTGTTTGGGTAAGTTACCGAAATAATTTTCTTCAATTAATCTCTTTATTGCAGAAATGTCAGAGTAAATAGATAGACGTTGATGGATCATGTGTAAAAAAATATTATTTTTTCCTTACATATCTATGCAGATTACATAAGAATGAATCTCTTCTCATTTAGTTAGGATCTCACAGTAATAAAGTAAAATAATAACTATATCTATTAGGCACTAAAGAATGTAAAAAATAAATTTTGTGCAGAACAGGATATTATAAAAGGTAGTCCATGAAATCTTCAATTTAAAAATCATCACATATACCATACATATATACATATTTTTTCCATATTTACATACAGTGACATTTTATAACACTATAAAATATCAATCAATTGCTTACTATTTTTACAGCATCATCCTTGTAGGGGGTAATAATTGACATCTCCGTAAAAATTGAGAATAGTTTCGTAGTTCTTTCACATTTCTTGAGTAATATTACCTTCCTAATCTATTTCAGAAAATCTGTAATGAAGTACATGTGTAAGTTTCGTTGCAAGAATCACACCATACCATGTCATGTAAATAATTACAAGAACACGAATACGTTTTTTAGAATTAAATTATAAAATTTGTTCAAAATAGCTATCTCTTTCTTGCAGACAAGGTTTTTTTTCAGACAATTAGCAATATAACATATGAGTAGATTTAATAAAAAGAAAAGTAAACGAAGATCTAACCTTTCCTTACAATTTGTTTAAAAACACTATGTCATATAATAAATTCCAATCTCGACATTCACATATACACTGCAGTGAGTTTTCAAGCCATTTATAGGTGTAACCTGTCACCTGTTTAATCTTCAGTAAGTTTTGACAATGAATTTTAGTGAAACGTTCGATATATTATTAATACATGGTGAAAATCTTGTATACAGGACGTTATCCTGAATTTCATCATCATAGGTACTATGCTTTCATACACTCTGAAAAAAACTTCGGAACTACAGAAGTTATACCCTAAAATAAGCGTATGCATCGGCAAAAACCTATTTGTAATGATGAAAGTTCTATCAAGATCTTTATAAACGTAGAGCATCCACATGCCTCTGTACGAACAGTTGCAGATGATACGATTATTTAATCTTCATTAATTCAATGTCTGCTTAAAGTAAACTATAAAATAAACTTAGTTCAAAATTTATAGCTTCTAGGCTAATAGTGATGTCTAGCATTTACTGCTAACTTAATGTTTCATGTGAAGATAATTAGCCTCTTTTAAATAAAATCGTGGCAGTATGATAAGACAATGATCATTTTAGATATGATTATAATCATGATGTTCGCATATGTTCAATTCATCGAATAAAATAGGATACAAACATTTCTTTTACAAAATGAATTAAACTTGCTTCTAGTGGATATTCCATACTACATTTCCAAGAGAAAAATAAGAGAATGCTTATATAACAACAAATATGTAGACCTAGTAGATGGTCTTTTAGGCTTTGGATTTTACGCCTTTGGGCCATTTTTGTAAGGAATTTATAGAATAATGTATACAAAGAGCAATCACAAGACCTAGAACTAAAATTTAAGATAAGAATGGCAAATGGAAACATACCATAAGTTCAAATATCTACAACTTCACATATTACACTATTACAGTGGGCAAATGCCTATCTACAAGAAAGAGGTGGTCATTTTTAGCAACTTTTATAATTTACCTTAACACATATGAAGATGTGATTCGACAAAACGATAATCATACGCTTTTCTTGTTATGATACCTACACATTTCTGGGCAAAAAGATGTGCGCACTTTAAATCAAAAAAAAATATTAAAGAAGTACGAACTATATATGTAGTTGTTCTCAATGTTTGCAGAGATATTGGTTACATATTAAAAAATGACCCTGTAGATTTTGTTAATTCTACATTTATTTGGAACCGTAAACTACTGGGAAAGTATAAATAATTATGTAAATAGTAAAAAAGTTTCTTTGATAATTTAAATATTATTTTCACATGATAGATTTTGTGCCTGATGTAACTTTACCTATTTTGCACAGATACGTCGTAAAAACCAATTTATTACGGTTTATAATTTCAGACGTTTTTAGTCTACAGTCAGACGTCCAAAAAGGAATAAAATAAAATATGAAACAATAAAAAGTAACCACATGCGACAGTAGAAAACGTCGTGTCGCCGATAAAATGAATGGTGTACATTTTGTAAAACGCCAGAGTTCTTTTGAGTATTGTAACCACTCATTTAAATTCGCGTGCCTCAAAAATTTACAATACCGCACCACTTAAATAAAATTACATGATTTAACATAAAATTTGCATTTCTTTATCGTGACAAATATAATTCAAGCCAGCTAAATATACTAAAGCGTCAGGTGACATTTACATATTATAGCCTCTGTTTTATAAAGACTACTGCTCCATCAAGGAAGAATATTATACACAAATTTTGCTGGGAATACAATAGACTACAGTTTTACAAAGGAAAAATCTCCCTTTTCAGAAAATTTTATTTAAACAAAGTTTAATTTTACTTACAAAAGCGATTATTAAGGAAAACCGATATTCGTTATAAACACAAAATAAATAGTAAAGCTGAATATTTGAAAAATCGTTTGATCATTAGCCTTTCTAAATGGACAAATGCAAACCTCACAATTTTATTAATTTATAAAATTAAATCGCGATCCGTCTTAGATTTACCACGAAAATTACAAGATTTTTAATAATATTTAATGATAATTCCTAAATTATAAGAATGATGTACGAAGTGTTGACAAATATAGCTATACACGCTTTACTCAGAAGTAAAGAAAGTTAACAATGCTGTTAAAGGATGTTAGTGTACATTTATGTGTATTCAGACAAGTCTCATAGCGGTGACTTGGAATTTCGCGTTTACGCTGTAATTCTAAGAACATTGTAATTTTACGACGTTCCTTCTGTTCACCAACAAGCAATGCTTAATCAATAAGATGGATTTACTAGGTTTTCCTAAAGGAAATATTTCCTACGTCCAACAAAAAACTACAATCCAATAAACACTGAAACAGGTATTTCATAATGTATACGCTTGTAAAATTTCTCCAATTAAGTGAATAACAAAGAAATGATTGATTTTTTTTCTTAAACTGCAATATTATGTTGGCACTGACTTTTAACCATAAATTTGTTTAACATTTGACAAGGTAACTGTCGAACGATACCTAAACTATTCTAACCTAAAACAATAATTTAAATCAAACATAATCAATTGTTATACACGTGTGTATGTATGTTATATACATATGTGTGTATGTGTGTGTTTGTACAAGATAGGTCATCCTCGACAACTATACGTGATGAATAGTAAAATATCCTTAGATTAATAATAATAAACGCAATACAAGATTATAGAAAAAACTACCACAAAATCACTTATATCTATTGTTGGAACCGCCAAAGTTTGCCGGTGTTCAATAACGCTGCACAATACGAACATGTACCGACATTTGTATAATTCATTGGTAGTCACATGTGTTGAAGAAAGAAAGGTCGCAAACGTTTTTTTAATAGAATTAAGCGTTACGTCTTATCAAGAAATCGTAAAAAAATAGAAACAGACGTATACAGTGCATGTATATTATGCACATATGTGCCACGTATAATACAGATAAAATAGTGTTTTGACTTTTGACTTATGAAATTTATCTTTTCTACGGTTCCGATATAGTTATATTACTTGTATTTTACCGCCGTTAATTGTTATTGTTCTAACAGCTAATTGAGCATATTTATTTCATCATCCTTGAAAGTTTACACTTAGGTAACCTACGTAGACAGCTTTTACATTTAAGGTTTACAGGTTAGGTATGTAGTTCATTATCGCATCTGACAGCAATATAAATATAGTATTTAATTTGACCTCCTTACTTCCGGTCGCATTCTTATTTCATACGACAGTGATCACGTCATCGGAAAACATTCCTGATTTAAACTATATTTCTATGTACTGCATAATACTTTTCAGATGTAATAATAAATTACTCTCCACTCCGCTAATATTTCCCTTCTATTAATTCACATTCTCCACTCCTACCTAAAGGATCAGCCTTTTGTTGTCAGTCACAACAGAAGTCGATTTCATCTTAGATCTATCCTATAGTGCGACAAACTCTATTTGGCCGGTGGAAAAAATATGAACTAATACGTGAAACTCTTTACTTCTGACCTCCTTAACCTATATATTCAGCTGAAGTACAGTCAAGAATAATATCATATCTATTTCGATCTATTTGTTGTTTGAGTTTACAGGTTAGTTTGTTGTATAATCTAATAGCCTGCAGTCATAACCTCACATTCACATGTCAATCTTTTGAATTAAGCGCCCCAAATTTTTTTCTCGGTCTATCTTTTAAAACGATCGTGCTGCTTGACTGGCCAAATTGAATTGGTTGTAGTATAGTAGTAGTCCCTTATGCTATTCCCTATGTTGTCTAACATTTTCTTGCATGACATGCCCAAAATCCCTCCAGGAGTGAAACTGGCGCTGACGACAACGCGATCTTTGCGCAAGCACGTCAACCTAATGTTGCTGTGGGGAGATTGCAGCACTCACTAGAGGCGCTTGAGAACTGGTTCACCACCTGGAGAATCACTATTAATGCATGCAAAAGGTCTGCTGCCTGATTCAGTACACCAGAAACACTACCCTACACAATAATCTTCAAATCATCACAATTTCTACCCATATAATTGACCGAGCACGCAAATACGACTTCAACGCCCCCAATCATGAAAATTCGCTTATTTCTGACATCAATCTTAAGTGATCTCAGGCCCTCATAAACGATTCCACTTCATCCTGCAATAATATAAATTACACGTCATTAATATTGTATTTTACCGCTGTTATTTGTTATTATTCAAACAGCTAATTTATCACGTTTATTTCATCATCCTTGAAAGTTTACACTTAGGTAACCTACGTAGACAGCTTTTACATTTGTTATTTACAGGTTTACAGGTTAGGTATGTAGTTCATTATCGCATCTGATAGCAATGTAAATATAGTATTTAATTTGACCTCCATACTTCCTGTCGACATCTTATTTAATTCGAAAGTGATCACATGTTCGCAAAACATTCCTGATTTTATCTATACCTAATCTATACATGAATGATTTAAAATCATACGCAGCCAACAACTCCATTTATTACTAGACACAATAAGAATCTTCAGCTCCGACGTTGGATAAGTGTAAAACATGCTCCATAATTAAAAGAAAAATGCAACTTAAAGGATATAGTACACAAACATATACAATAGAAGGCCTTCAATAAGAAGAAACATATACATATATGGACATAGCACAAAATACTTTTATTAATCATTCATTAGCAGAAGTTCTAAAAATAAAACTAAAGTAGTTAACACACATATAATCCTACTTTTGATTTACTCATTCGCATTCATAAAATGACAATGAGCCAGACAATGAGTTAGTCTTCCTTAATACATTCATCAGAACAATAACACGAAACATCATAGAGAAGAAGAAGAAGAGGGAAGAGCTTTCATTGGTATAAACAAGGGAAAAACTCAGAACATACTTTCTGACCATGAGAAATAATACCCTTCACGAAACAATAATAAAACTAGACAACCAGAAGAATATATAAAAATCAACAACAATAGAATAGAAGTCTGGAGAAACAAAGTAATACATGGAACGCATCTTCGTCAAATAACACATATTGACAAACAGACAACCAACAAATGTATGAAAGTCGGAAATATTTACGCAGAAACTGAAGCTATTGTAATTACAATGCAAAACCGAATTGTGGAAACCAGAAACTATACCAAATATGTCATAAAACAAAACCACAGTACAGCCAATGTCACAAAACATGAGAAACAATTGAACACATGTACAAACTTAACGCAAACAGAATACTTAAAAAGATAAGACAAAATCTGTAAAGTAATATATAGAAATTTTGTCAAAAATACAAATTAGTAAACACAATTAACCCATGGTTCAAATAACCACAAACAGTTTTAGAACATTCGAAAGTTAATTTATATTGTATCAGAAACATTCTCATACATCACACAATAACACTCATGAAAATACTAAAAGACGTATGTACCTAATTTCCGTTTGTATACCTAGCAGCCATAATCTTCAGCAAAAATGTACAGAGAAACGCAATAAGTATATCCCTCTAGCAGAAGAGATACGATAAGAAGTATGTGAAAAATATACCAATTATAAATGTATGTACGTATATTATAATGCAAAGAATGTTAATTTTCAACACCGCCTCAATCATCAGATTTCTTAACGCACAACAAAGATTTCATCTGCATTGGTTTGATTTTTCTATTTATAATTTAAGTTTATTTTATTTATAAATAGTCAAATCTAAGTAATAAACATAACTAGCAAAACGACAGTTAGTGCGTCAACTGTGCAGGGTTTCCAAATTAAAATTAATATAGTCGACTCCCTAGGCAGTTGTGAATCACTTTGTATATACCGTGCTTTCAGTAAAACTTTTATTTAAAATAGTTTATGAACCTAATACAAAGTTGGCGACAAAAAAAATATTAGTGATATTTTAAAGTAAAATTTTGAGTCACTATCTTAAAATTAATTCATAAAAATTCGTTTGTATTGTCTAGCGGAATGTTTATTATCATTTTAGAATTATAACACAAAATGTTTATTTCTGAAAATTATGTTCGAATAGGAGTACTATAAAATAAACATGAGCTTTTGCAATTAATCTTCACATGCAGAATTTTCGTCAACAGTTTCTTAATCTTGCAATTACATATAAACAAGTGGCTAGTCAGAGTCATGCTTAGTGTGACAAATTTCGTTTAATGGGGGCAGAAGTTCGTAAATCTTGGAGCGGATCACCTAAAAAGAGCTGCAAATTGCATTGAAAATATTCCACATTAATTGAAAAATACGTAAAATATCCATTTAGAAACGGTCACTAGAAGTTACGAGTACTACCAGAACTTGCGATGCTATACTTAAAATTATGTCTATATAAAATTTAAGTTTTCTACGATCTTAAACCCGTTGATTATAATAGGACTGAGTATCGCTGTTACTGTTTAGATAACTTAAACAATAACCATATTTCTGCTAAGTGGCTCGTTTCTAATGAGATTCAGTTTCATCTTTCGAGACATTAAGACAAATAAAATATGTAATTATTGGTAGAAAATCCTCTTTAAAAATATTGGGTTTTATGCCTGAAAAAGTGCATTTGCGGTACCATTACTTTTCTTCTTTAATCAAAAGAAAAAAGCCGCAGAAAATTATCATTTGCTGGTAGAAACTTACGGTGAGCATGCTCCAACCATAAAAACATGTGAGGCGTGGTTTCGATAATTCAAAAGTGGTGATATACATCTGCAAGACAAAGAACGTTCTGATAGACCGAAAGTTTGTCAAACGAACATTTTAAGTAATTACGATGATCAGTAATAAACAGCAATAGTATGTAGTAAAGTAATTTTACATTGATGTCAATTTAAATATTCTGTTCCCAACTCCAGACAGATGTTGGTCACCTGCACTTCATTAGATCAATATTTTTTAACAGAACAATAAATACTGAAACACAACATTATTAGGACCCTTAGTATTACAGAGAGATTTTCCCAACAAGACGATGCTTCAATACATATGGCCCAACAAATACATATTCATTTAGAACAATTTTTAATAATCTCTTGATGAATATCTTGGCAAGGTTTCCAGATCTCAGTATTATGCATTACTTCATTTTCTCTGCACTTGAAGAACACAATTATTTGAACATATCATACAATCGAAGAACTGGGTAGCACTATTAGAATAGTTTTGAATTAATATAATTTCTTAACATTAAACATTTTCAAAAATATAAATCAAGGCTTGTGGGCGACATTTTGAGCACCAGTTTTAACATGTAATACACTCCGCGCAACATGAATAGGACCACCCGACTTGTTGCAAGCTTTCGGTTGTTTGAAAAACAATTCATTTACTAAAAATACAATGCAAGTTTGTAATGGTATGATATGGCAAATAATACGCATTATTGCGCAATAGTGCCTAACGTTATGCATTGGGTGACGTAAGTACCACATACATATAAAATGCACCGCGCCGGTTGGATACGACCAGTATTTAATAGTAAGCTACCGGATGAGTGTCGAGTTACAACGTGTATCCGGATAAACAAACATCTGTAATTAAGGGTATTGTGCAACGATGGGACGACAGAAGTGCTTAAGTATGGAAGAAATTGGAAAAATTAAAGCGTTCCATCAAGAAGGGTATTCCTCAAGGGCTACTGCAAAGAAAATAAGTCGATCACACCAGGTTGTGAACAAATTTATTAGGGATCCCGAGAATTATGGAAAACGTTTTAAAGGGCGAACAACATCCGTTACAACTAAGAGAGAACGTCGAGCCATATTACGCGAAGCATCGAATTCAGCATTAACGGCAAGACAAATCGCTAATAACGTTGGAACGAATGCATCGGTAAGAACTGTACAGAAGTTACTGAAGACCTGTCCGCATTTAAAACGTTTGCAAATTAAACGACGGCCTCCTTTAAGGGAATTTCAGCGCACTGCACGTCTTCAGTTTGCTCAAGCAAAAATGGGGTGGACAAGAGAATGGCAAACTGTTATTTTCAGTGACGAGAAGAAGTTTAATTTAGATGGCTCGGATGGGTTTTCTTATTATTTCCACGATTTACGTAAAGATGAAGTGATTCAGTCACGAAGGCGAGCCGATGTTGGTTCAGTCATGGTATGGAGAGCTGTTTCCTATAACGGACCTGTTGATTTAGTAATAGTGAAGGGCAGACAGAATTCGGAAAAGTACGTCCAGCTGCTGCAACAGGTGAAAGACAAATTTTCCAACGTTATGGCAGGTGGGCCATTTATTTTCCAACAGGATAATGCCAGTTTTCACACCGCGCGCATTGTTCGACGCTGGTTTCAAGAACAAGGCATGGAGGTTCTCGATTGGCCATCGCTCTCCCCCGACCTGAACATCATAGAAAATGTTTGGGGATGGTTGTCGCGTAAATTGTACTCCAATGCTACCCAATTCAGTTACGCTGACGAACTAGAGCAGGCGCTGAAACGAAGTTGGGCGGAACTTCCCGTTGACTACTTGAGAACCCTGTATAATTCCATTCCATCCCGACTATTTGAGGTTACAAGAAATAATGGCAAAAGTACTCATTATTGAACAATAAAGTATTTTGTTATTGCAAACGAATCTTTTATTTTGTAGATTGGTCGTATTCAAGTGGCGTTTAATTACTCTACTTATTGTCATTAGTCAATACTACTCTTAGAATAGATCATTATAGACCCTTTCCTGATCTGAGAAATTACTCTTCTCCTTCCAAGTCAATAATGTGACCATAATACTTTATAACTGCCCTATATCAAAAATGAATGTCAATATGGCATTTAATAAAATTTATATAAAATATAAACTAACTTATTTATCTCCCAAAATATTTATCTATATGTTAAACTTATAATGAATATTAGGTAAACCAAAAGTTGAAATATATTCTACTAAAATGCCAACGGATAAAATTGCCAGCCATGTTATTTGATTTTCACATTTATCATTAACAAGTTTATTATTCATATCAAACTGTTTACTTTCTTCTAATTATGAAAATTATTAAAACCCTACCATGACCCGAAGTGCTAGCAGTAAGAAAAATAGTATATGCACCAACATAGAGAAAAACAACAACCTTCATAGCCCTCTATACTGCCAGATATTGACACAAGTGATTCAAGTTGTATAAGTAGACTATTTACCAATAATTTTAAAAAATCAAAGGGAGTTTTGAACTCATTGAAAGTTATCGAAGACAAGCGCGCGATAAAGGACTTGGAAACGAATGAGAAAAAAACAGAAAGCTTATGAACAATGGATTGTCATTCTAAATTATTCGAATTTTTCGATTGTGTTAATATACAGAGGGAATGATAGGATGCGTATAAAACAAAAAATTATCTAAGATGCAAAGCATTTTACACAAGTAAACAAATTTTGAAAAACAAAAAGCAAATAGTGAAATCAGAATCTATGCAACCGCAATGGGACCAGTTGTAATGTATGCAACCAAAGTAACAACTGAACGAAGAATAATTTGAAATTTTTTAAAGAAAAATAGAGTAGTTAGAATAGCTCCTTTCCGAGATTAGATATTAAAATATGAAATCATAGTGACAAGTCCTTAAAAATAATATGGTACAGTCATATATTTAAAAGAAAAATGTAAACACCGGAAAGAAGATTAACTGAATAGATTCTGAAATGGATAAGTCGAAGAAACAAAACCATGTCAATCGCAAATAGGGAGGAAAGGAGAAATGTAGTGAAACGGGCAAAATTACATCGAGAGTCGTAGAAAACTAAGAAGAAAACGTAATGTCGGCCCCTACGTTATTGGTCTTTCTAAGAGTTCATTAAGGATAATTACAATTTCTTATAAAATGTGATAACGACACGCTAATTAAATTTATGAATTTCAAATATGTAAAAATGCAATGTATCTCATTATGTAATTATAAATCAACATCCTCTAGCGGGATAATCTCAAAACATAACAGCATATTTTATGCACTTCTAACTATTAAAACAGCACTTATTTAGTATAGCGAAGAAGTATTAATTTTAATAATTGCTCAGTATAACATTGATTTAGTTTGTGTTGAACTACGTGTCCATAATGTTGTTATTAATCTAATTACAGTTTACATACCTCCTTCCACCTCTGCTGTGGTTTATAGCCAGTTGTTTGAGGTATTGGAGTTGTGTGAATTATTCAATAGTCAATTTATTTTTGCCGGTGATTTCAATGTTCCCAACCTCAGCGACATGCATTGTCCTAAATCTAATGCTATTAGCAATTTTTTGAGTTCAACTAACTCTATCCAGATGAACAATGTCTTACATTATAATGGCAGATTGCTTGATTTAGTGTTTTGCTCTGGAAATGTTGGCTGTAGCATTGAACATTCTGACTACTGTCTTGTACCTGAGGACCTTCATCATCCGGCACTGTCACTCAACTTCACGTTGGTGTCAGCAGCTGGTCGTCCCTTTGAATTGGCGAATGCGACATCTCTTAATTTTAAGCGTGCAGATCTGGCTTCTCTTTACGATATGATACGGCTGACGGATTGGCATGAGGTCACTTCTTGTGGGGAAGTTAATAATGCATGTGACACTTTTTCTTCAATATTGGGTAACTGCTTCAGTCTGACGGTACCTGTTCGCAAAACTACTCGTGGTACATATCCCGCTTGGTTTGCTCTCGAAACGAGACGTTTGATCCGTGTTAAGAGTCACTACTTAAGAAAATTCAGGTCCACCCGTCTTTCCTTTTACTCTGATAAGTTTAAGCAATACAGGAAACTTGTTAAATGCGCTGTTGATAATGACTTTAAGAACTATATGACTAGCGTAGGAGCCTCTATTGAACGCGATCCTCGTAAGTTGTGGCAGTTTATTAACCAACGTAACAATATATCAAGTATACCTAATTCTATGTTTTTTAATAATGAAGTAGTCGACTCTCCTTACGACATTGTCAACGCATTTGCGACTCATTTCGCGTCAGTTTTTCAGGAAACAGCTGTTACACTGATCACCCCTGTTCCATCTACCAGTTATCCGAATTTGGTTCTAAACTGCTTTGAAGAAACAAGCGTTCTTAATGCCCTGAAGTCATTGAAGGCTACGCTCACCTCTGGTCCTGATTCCATTCCTGCATTTTTGGTGAGAGATTGCTCGGTCGCTTTGTTGCGACCTATTCTTCATATTTACAATCTTATCTTATCAACTAGGAAGTTTCCTGATGTTTGGAAGGTGTCACGTATTCGACCTGTTTTTAAGTCCGGTAATAGGACTCATATAGAAAACTATAGACCTATTTCAATTATTTGTAATTTCGCAAAGGTATTTGAGAAGTTGCTATTTGATGGACTATTTAATCATGTAAAGAATATGCTTTGCTCAGAACAGCATGGTTTTGTCAAAGGTAAATCAACTGCAACTAATTTGTGTAATTTTGTTGATTATGTGTCCGGTGCTCTTGACGAACGTTTTCGAGTTGATGTTATTTACACGGACTTCCAAAAGGCTTTTGATGCCGTGCAACATTCAGTGATTTTGAATAAGTTGAATAATTTTTGCATATCTGATAATTTAATTCAAGTGATCCAATCTTACCTAGAAAACCGCGGCAATTATGTGGAGTTAAATGGTTTTAAATCATTGGTTTACGACTCGGTTTCTGGTGTCCCGCAGGGCTCTACTCTGGGGCCCCTATTATTCCTTATATTTGTAGACGACCTTCCTAAGCGTTTGACGTCTAAGTGTTTAATGTATGCTGATGATGTTAAGTTGTTTCGCGCCATAGCCACGACCGATGATTGTTCCGCCTTGCAGAGGGATTTGGAGTTGCTTCATCTCTGGAGTTTGTCGAATGGACTCAAACTCAATATTGCTAAATGTAGGACTATGACATTTGCAAGAGTTCAATCTGTGGTTGAGTTTGGATACAGCATTGACACAATACCGCTAGAGCGTTGCTCTTTAAATAGGGACCTTGGCGTGTGGTTTGATTCTAAGTTGAATTTTAACATCCATGTTTTAAACATCTGTAAAGAAGCGTCCGGCTTGTTGGGTTTTCTTACTCGTAATACTCGCCAGCTTCCCAATTCTGCCTTGACCAGCTTCTACAACGCTTTCGTTCGTAGTAGGCTGGAATATTGCTCAGTTGTCTGGAATCCAATGTACTTCAGATACATTGACTGCTTGGAGAATGTCCAAAAAAAATTCTTAAAGGTCTTGTACTTCCGCAATTTTGAAATATATTTATCTCATAATTACTCCTACGATGAACTCTTGCGTCGGTTCGACTGTATGTCGCTCTATAATCGTAGAATAATATCCCTTATAATATTTGTTTTTAAAATTGTAAATGGTCTAATTGTTGATTCTGACTTATTGGGTCGATTGAGTTTCTTTGTACCAACAATTCATACTAGGGCTAAACATATGTTTTATCTTCCGTTTCCCAGAACTCGCCATCATTCTTGTTCTCCTCTTCTTTCAATGAGTCGTTGTGTTAATTTATACTGCTCTGAGATTGATATGTGTAATGTTGGTCTATGTCAGCTTCGCCACATTCTTTGTGAGATGTTTTTTTTCCTAGAATAACAATTATGTTACTTTCTTCTTCTTTTTTTTTGGAGCCCAATTTATTGTTGATTTTCTTTCTCCTCAGTTTCTGTATACTTATATATTTATGTTTATGTATGTGTGTATATGCACATATATGATATTATTAAATATTACGTCTATTTTCTTTATGATATATTAATTTTCATTTTATATATGATTATAATTTTTTTTTTACCTTTCATATTTACTGATAAGATTATCCTGTAATTAGCTATTTGCTGTTGGATAATAAAGATTATTATTATTATTATTATTATTATATGCACAAGTGTATTATTTACATTCGACAGTGACATTACTAACAGCACTAAAGACACCCATTCACAACAAACTATATATATCTCAACTTTAGGAACAGAAAACCGAGCTTTTTTAAAATAATAATTGTTTGTGACGCCATCTCTTAAAAAAATATATACGTCGGTAAGATAGTTCTTTCACCAATGTTATGTCAAAATATCATGACATTTGCATTGTTAAAAGCAGAGAAATTGCGCATAAAACGACAGTCTTTGGCATTAGCCGAGAAATTAATTTTGAACAAAAAACAAATATTAAGTTATGCTTTAAACTCGGTAAATCGTTTACTATAACGTTTAGTTTGATGAAACAAGTGTATGATAATGCGTGTTTGTCATGTACGAGTGTGTATGAGTGGTATAAAAGATTTCGTCGTTGAAGTCGTGCAGACATAAATGACGACGAATATCGAAGAGTTTATACCAACAAGCCAAACAGTCAATACTATATTATATGTATAGTATTGATATTCATAACATCAAGATATTATCTTGATGTTATGAAGCGTCTTTTGGCGCGTATTCGTCGTATGCGCCCTCAATATCGTGAAAATGGAACTTGGCGTTTGTTACATGATAATGCACCATCTCATGGCTCGATGCTTATCACTGATTTTCTAACTACAAATGGCATTTTAACCGTCAACCATTCACTGGACTTGACCCTCTGCGATTTCTATCTATTTTACATTTGCCGATGAAAGGACAGCGTTATGCCGACGTCGAAGCCATTAAAAAGGCTTTGACAGTGATCGATCTTGAAGGACATCTCTAAAGATGAACTTAAAAATTTATTGGACATGTTAATTGACCGTGCAAAACGTTATATTGAAACCGAAGGTGACTACTTTAAATAAGATAAATTAATTTTACCTTAAGCTTTTGCTTTTATTTTTATTTAAAAAGTTCGGTTTTCTCTGAGGCAGACTATATATATATATATATATATATATATATATATATATATATATATATATATATATAAAATTATGGTATACACATTTTGAAGGACTACCACTACACAAAAGTTTTGCAAATTATTTAATTTGAGAAAATGCCTTCCAATTTTTACAAAGTAAACTAAAATAGCACCGGAGATACTTAGAATAACAGAAAATTTTCTTATAATTTGCCATATGTAGTCTTATGGACTATGGATTTTTTTCAAAAAAATGTAATGCACCAGTAGTTACTTTTTACACCTTTTTTTATCTTCGCCACTTTGCCTGAGTTTCTACACTACAATCCGCGCGAACAAACTTTCTTTCCGTTTTCTTCATGCCATAAACCTTACGAGATAAGTGGCATGAACTTATCCATGGCTTTATGTAAACTGAAGTCAAAATCATCCTTATCCTCCGGTATATTAACTATGAGATCTCATACATAATTCACGGCTTTTTCAATAAAGAGATTTTCATCATGTGAAAAATCTTTTTACAGACATACCTATTAGATAAAAATTAGAAATATTTCAATCTCTTTCATTTCATATGTGAAATAAATTAAATAATTTTTCGTACTGGTTGTCGGGAAAATTAAGACGTATTTTTTCTACATTTTACGGGTCATTCATTAATATATAAAAAATTTAATCAATTATATATTGCGTATTTTCTATGATGACTTTTTGTTATTTTTCGGTGAACCGCATTATTCGTCGTTCATAGAATAACCTATCTTCATCGACGAAAAACTTTACAAGGTGAAATCAAGCATTATACCACACAAAAACTTTTAAGGAGAAAGAAACAAGTGGAAGTCTGAAGGTACAAAGTCTAGACAATATGGTGGGTGTGGTAACACATCTCATCCAAGATCTAATAATTTTCGGCGAACGATCAAACTTGTATATGACCGCACGTTGTCGTGATGAAACAACACTCCTTTACGATTAGTGAGCTCTGGGCTCTTCCAGATGATAGATTCGTTCAAGCTGAAACAACACATAATCTAAATAATCTCGTTCCTTGGAACGAGCTCAAAAAATGCGACACTTTTAGAATACCACCATACTAAATCATAGTCCTCCTCTGATGAATGTCTGCTTCTGATGACGCGAGGCGAATCCCTAGATGGGAACCAAAACCTTTTTCCAATCACGTTATTGTAAAAAATTCATTTCTCATCAGTTAGCAGTCACTTAAAAATATATTGTTTTTTTGCACTGGTGTCTTCCGATTTTACACGTTCTCTATAAATGTATGTCAGCGTTTAGCAAATTAAATGCAAGATCGAATATAACAAAATCTATGCGGTTTAGAGTATGCTTTGAGTCACTAGTCCAATTAGTATTGTTTGTAGTTCAACTACGCTAGCCATTTAATAATTGCTAATATTTTTATAGCGATCAATTCAAAAAAATAAAATATTATTTGCAGAAATTATTTTAAAATCATCGAGTTCACCGATATATAAAGGAAAACAAAAAGTTGTGGTTATTGGAGATAGTCGCTGCCGTCATTATAGTAAAATGAATCAATGTTTTGAAGGGAAATTCTCTGTTATGGGAATTACTAAACCGAATACCAGGATGGACAGAATTATAGTGTTCACAGTTATTCAAATAAATTGGGCAAGGAGGGCTTGGAGGGAATAAATGATTCGAACGAGCGTTATAATTCTAAGAATTTAAATAGAGTAATAAGTGGTTTCAAGGAAATTATAGAATATACTGAAAACACAAATGCAATAATCAGCTCAATTCCATTTCGACGTTATAAACACAATAAATAGGATCGTTGAGCATATTAACTATAATATTTATAGTATGATACATAAATATAGCCATGTCTATTTGTTTTGTATAACTAATTTGTACGCACTTGAGGTTTCTTCGTAGTAAGCAAGTTTTAGACGTAATATATTAGATGACAGAATCAATTCAGACTTGGACAAACTTTATGGAACAGTTCCTTTGTTTGGAATAGAAAAAAAGATGTGTACACCAAACTGTTCAAAATTTAAATAGTAAATGTTGTGAACTCGAGGTATTTCTGGATAAAGTTTTGCCAAATTTTATGCTTGACTTAACATTGGGATATCGATGATTGTATGGAGTTTGTAAATATTGATAGATTTAATGTAAAAAATCATTTTAGTAGGTCACTGAAAATTCCTGGATGAGCAGTACTTTTTGTAAATGATGTAGAAAGCTGATAATAATAGTATTAGATTTAGTAATCTAAACAATATAGGTGATCTATCAACTGAAATGCATTTTGAATGTGTTATTACTAAGTTTAATTTTCACGATTGTAAAATTTTAGTTATTGTAATATAAAGTGGTTCGGGTGATTTTAATATTTTTTTGAACAAATTTGAAACGCTAGTAAATTAAATAACTTTAATATTAATTTTTTAACGAAATCTAACGAAGTGGAATTGTTTTGTGGCTTACTAACTGTTTGGATAATGTATGCGTGTCTTATCAAAATTATAGTAGTTTTGATGCAGCCAAAAAGCTAATATTAATGCTAGATTCTGAATATAACTCTGATGTTTCTAAATCTATAAATTTATATAAGCCACTACAAAATAAGGAATCTATAAAATACTTTAAACAGCTACTAAGTAATGAAAACTGGCCAAAGGTATTTGAGTATTGTTATTTATCAATACTCAAATACCTGTCATTCATTTGCATGGAGCATTTTATAATCTTTGAAAATTGTTAAAATTAAGCCAATATTGAAACCGGTTCGAGCATAATAGCGGACAACTATCGTCTTTTATATCTATTTTGAATACATTTTCGAAAGTAATTGAAGTTAGTTGAAGTTGAATATAAATTACCAAACAACATGCGATTTGGTTTTACGAAGGGACGATCCACTACTTTGTCTGTTTTTGAATTCTTTGAACTTTATAATAACCTAGATAGTGACAAAACTTGTATAAGATATTACTTGGAACCTAGCAAATCATTTCATTCAGTAAACCACGACATTCTTTTAAGAAAATTAGGGAACTATGGCGTTAGAGGGTTGGCGTACAAGTGATTTAAGAAAACAGTATGTTGAGATTAGTGGATCGCAATCTAGTTGTCTGCCAGTAAAATGTGGCGTTCCCCAGACACCCGGTCCTCCACTTTATATTTTATATGTTATCGACTTATTGTTTGAGATCAAAAATGTTCGCGCATGGAACGTCATTCATTGTCATTGCTAAGGATTTGGGCTCGATTGGTCGGAAAGTAAATACAGAGTTAATTAATATAAATAATTACTCTAAATAAAGTGAATTGCACTGAAAACAGTAAAAAAAAAGTTTTTATAAAGTTTACATCAACACACACTGACATTATTTATGTCAGTGTGTGTTATATAAAAGTGAAAGTGAATTAAATATAGTATTGAAAAGCTTGCTCATTTTTCAATTACTAATATATGTTATTACAATATTGATCAGATACGTAAAGTAATCCAGTTTCATTTATTCCTAGAATTTGCATGTTTTGGAAATACCACAACATAAACTGGTATTGAGTGAAAATAACCCTCATTACCAAGCTATCAAGGTATATAATTGGCCTCCTGTGAATTTTAAAAGTAAAAATTTTTAAAAGTTAGATGCTTATTGATCTCCAAGGGTTACTATTCGCTTAAAGAGTACTCGGACCATGCTGAATTTTAAATGTAATATGCAATTCTATATATGCTCTCTAGATGAATATATCATTATTATTATAAAGTTATTTACGAAAATTATTTTCTTGTGATAGAGCTGTTTGGAACTATACCAATACTTTAATTACAGTGTGCCTTAACAATAAATTTAAGGAAATGACACCTGTAGAAAACGAATATTTTCCAATTTTAAAAATAAAAACATTTTTGCGAAATGCCGTGGTTCATCAAACACTATCCGTATTGGTAATGTTAAGAAAGTCGTTCATAAATAAAATATTCAATTTTAATGAACGCCTACTAAATCGTTTTGCAGATGCTAATGAACGACTAATTGATCTCAAATTTAAATCTGCTTAGAATATTTAATAAGTAAATACAATATGTTCATTAACACACTTCATTCTTTAATCAACAATGTCTTTATCATTTGTAAGTCTCATACAATCTCCCCTTTAAAATATATAGAATATAATTTTTTATACTTTTGAAACGGGTTTATCTCTAATACAAATATAGGTGTGGGTAGTGTTTCGAAAATAATTAATTTCTCTCTCTTTCATGAGGCAATCACTGCACAGATATATAGAATTAATTTTGTATTTCTTCTTAAACAAATTAAATGAAAAGAAATTGTTATACTGATACTTCAAGGAACACAAAACTACTGAACATACAGCTGCTGCTGCTACATTGCAATATCTGAAAGAGTAATATGTAGAAAAAGATGATCACCCAAATAACCGAGACAAATACCATCTAATTTTTCAAATTGGTAGCTAACATAGACATTTTTGATTGCCCCATATTACACAGTGGCAATGTAATAATTGCTTATGTTATAACAAATAGTTCTGATACACAAGAATATTATAAAGATCTAAAACACGACTTAAACTTATTATGCATGTTATGTTGTTACATAGAGAATTTAACATGCTTAAAACAAAATTTTAAGTTTATCAGTAATTATGCTCGTCACGGACCTCTATTGGCGAATGGACTAAATCCAAAAATACATGTAAAATGAATAAAATATTGAAGAAATAGCGAGGATTAAAAAATGTACTAAATTGAAAGCAAAAATTAAGAAAACGACGAATAACAACTGTTAGAATAGAAACAAAATAATTGAGGTGGTTTGAATATTTAAGCTGGATAGGTGAGGAAAGGGTGTAAAAGTGATTTTAGTAAATAGCAGAACATGTAAAGAAAATAAAAAGAGGATTTGAAAAACAGTGGATTGAAAAAAATTGTAGACATCTTAAAGGAAGGGACTAAATTGGGTTCAGACAAAACGGAAAACAATGAACGCAAACAGTTAGAAGACAATTATCAACATTAAATATAGATGAAGCTGTGGATCACTAAGTAAGTATTAATGGTATTAGAATTTATTGAATAAAATATACCTTTTTTGTTAAAGTTAGACATTAAAAATTATAAAATAACATCAGATCATATCATTAGTGCTTATTGTAAGCATATTTATTCATTTCTTGTAAATATATATTTTGTTGCACATAATCACGGACTCCATGCAGTTGCCATTGCCATTCAGCAAACCACGTCTCAAAACTTTGAACGCTGTCGAAAGTTTGCAATTTTTCTGCTAATACATCACTATAATTATCAAAACAAGATGTAAAATGTGCATTGGTCGCATACTCGTAATCGGAATACAAACCGGCTTGATAATAATAGCTTTGATCCATTTGATTTTCAGTTTGCTCTAATACCTGGCTATCATATTGCTCCATACTTTGATCGTTGGCGAGATCACTTTTATTTTTCTTATTCTTCTGTGTGAAATCTCTAAATGTTTTCTTCTTACGTGGTTTTTGTTTTCTTTTTTTTGGTACTTCTAACAAAGAAGTATCTGCATCGCTAAATGAAAAATGGGTATCATTATTTAGTAGATTTTCGGTAAGAGACATTTTTTCCATTAATTCTTGTCCCAAAATATCCAACCAGTGCTTTTCTCCAGAATTTATAGCATAATCATAGCTTAATTTAAATATATCCTCTAGATCATCACTGGAAGATCTGGTAACACTTTCCAATGTAATTGTTTCAGCTGACAAATTATTAATTTTTCCATTTTCTATCGTATTCAATATATGTTCCTTAGAATGTACCAAAAACATTTCTTGAAACTTGTTTTCATTGATAGTTTTTAAATAAACATCTATAGCAGAAACTACTTCATCTGAAATTTTACTTGTACTATATAATCCACATAATAATTTTGTAGCATTTAATAAAGCCAAATTTTTACACATTAACTGATTTGAATTATAAGTTCCTTCTGTATGTAAAATTTGCAGCTTCTCATTGGACGGAACATTTTCACATTTTTTACTGTCAGCTACTCTTTTTCTTTTTTTAGATGTTGACATATCTTTTGCTATATCTCTCAAAAGATTTTCTTCATTAGGAATACTGGATTGAGTCTCAATTAGAGGCATTTCTTGATCTGTTGCTAAATTTTGCAAAAAAGATAAAGCATCTACCCTAACTAATTCTGATTTAATATTTTCCTCTTTCTTCTTATTATTCTGTAATAATGTTTCAATAATGTTAGAATTTTTTTCATCATCAGCATTATTTATTTCAACTATTCCCTCTATATTTTTCTTGTCCATCTTACAATCATTATCTAATTTATTCTGGTCATTCATATTATCCTTCACCTTTATTTTATTTTCTTTAATATTATTCCTTTGTAATTTCACATCAGTTATGGAAATGGCAATTTCTGTTTTGGTATTATTATTGTTGTTTTGACTAGACATAGCTTGAATTAATTGAAAACAACTACTTTCTGCATTCCATAAGTCGCTAGGTAAATTTTCTTCTTTTGGTAGCTGCGATACAAACAAATTTGTACCTCCAATAGATCCTAATATTTTGCGAAAGTCATCCAAATCCTTTCCTTGAGCAGCTATTGTTATACATATACCATGTGATCCAAAGCGACCAGCTCTTCCCATACGATGTAAGCAAGTACTGGCTTCATATGGCACATCATAATTTATAACCAAATCAATATTTGCTATGTCAATACCTCGTGCAGTGATATCTGTTGACAATAATATTCTACATTTACCCTCTTTCAGCAAATTAATCACTTTTAATCGATCTACTTGATTTTGAGCGGCAGAAATATACATACTATTCCAACCTTTGCGATTTAGTGTATTACTAACACTTTCAGCCCTAGCTTGATAATTTGTAAAAACTAAACATTGGGAAAATGTAACCTGTGATAATATCCTAATTAAATCTTCATTTTTTATGTTTAACTGGTGAAGAACGTTTAAGTTACATTTTACTACAGATACAAATTGTTTTAAACCTAATAACAAGGGTGTGTCTGTATTAGGTTCTACAAAAGTTGGACTTGACATAATATTTTCTAGGTGTGCCATCACTTCATCGGAATATGTAGCACTAGAAGCTACAACTTGTTTAGTTGAAGGTAATTCTTTTGATATATAATCCACATCAGCTTTCATGTTATTATCTTTCATTAATTTATCAGCTTCATCTAAGACAAATAGTTTAACATCATGACACTTCAATGCTTCCAGTTGCAAAAGATGTTTTATTCTGCCTGGTGCCCCAACTGCTATGTGGCATTTGGCAAGCTTCTTTTTATCTTCATCAATAGGTAGGCCACCAATGAATGACTCTACCCTTAAATCTAAAAAAGAAATAAATACCTTGTAATAGCTTAATAATACAAACAAAAGAAATGTTCAAATTTAGTAAACCAATCTAATTATTTTATAAGAAATTGTAAATAATAACCCTCTCAGAAAAGGTTTTTCAAGTATATCTAAACTTGCATATAACAATAAGTTGTATATAATTGCATGAAATAAACTGTTTTACATTAAAAAAAAACAATATTTTATCATTTCCTCAAATTATGATAATTCTATATTAGATATACTGAATATTTGTTAGATATAAATTACTATATATTTGCACTTTGGAATCTAAGAAATACTTATTACATTAACTTAACCCACCATATGTTACTAATGCTAGTTAAAAGTACTCTAAATACTTCAAACCAGAAAATTCAAGAACATCTATTTTCCTTTAATGCCCTTTCTTTGTACAATATTTGACTATCAATTAAAAATTTAATCACGTCAGAGTTACAGATCTAAAATATTTTATCATATTAGATATATTTTATATTTACTTCATATACTTTGTAACCAATCTTTGTAACCAATTTACCAGATGTATAAAATTACTGACTAATAAATGATCATATTTTAAATATTTGCCTGAAAAGAAATTTATATGTTAAAAATGTTTTTTGTAAACTATATTTGAGTAGAAACTGATTTCTCAATCAACTGTTCTTTTTTTTGATTTTCTTTAATAATGTGAAAATTATATTGTTATTTCTTACTATTGTTTTCTTGATCAGATACTAATAAATATGAATAAATATAACATTTTACCATGTTACCATAAGTTTCATATGAACTTAATGACTTTGTAACTACAATATTCAAAAAAATTCATTTATCCTGTTTACTTTGTCCTGCAGTGATAAATTCGGGAAAGACTAGACATGTTATTTCATTAATTAAAAGAGAAAATGAGCTAATTACACATGCAGTAATTACCTTTAAATTTTGATCCCAAAGCTTTTAAAACATGTTGAATTTGTACAGCAATTTCTCTTGTTGGTGTAAGAATCAATGCCTGAAGACAATTTTTGTTAACGTTAACTAATTCTAATGCAATAATTGAAAAAACAACAGTTTTTCCAGTGCCTGATTTAGATTTTATGATTAAATCTAAAAGAAAGAAAATCTACTCTTGAAACTGATATAACTATTATTCAAATGTTATACCAAAACGACATCTACCAATTGGTATAGCCTTAATTCGAATTGGAGATGGCATTCGAAATCCATTATTATGTAAACCATCCAGTGTGTTTTCAGATAAGAGCAATGCACTGAAATTTATTTGTTCTTCTAAAACTACATCCTTAGTTCTAATTCTATCTTCAAAATTATGAGCTTGTGAAACCATTTTTATGTTTCTGATTTTGTCATGCTAAATATTGAAGTAGCATACTTTTCCTAACATAACCTAAAATAACAAATCATAAACACAATAAGTTCAATAATAGTAAATGTCAAAAAATATAGTCAATCAGAAATTGCAAATTCATTGTCACACAACTGCAAACCTACTTAGATTTGTTAAAAGCATTGCTTATGGGTGTCATAGTGTATTACAGAAAAATTAATTCAAATTTATATTAAATTTATTTAGTACTTATTAGCAATTTTATTTATATTTAACATAATGCGAAATGTTTAGGATAAATGAAATTGAAAAATTTAAACAGATATTTTACTAATTAAATGCATATTTTTTATATGATGAAATAATTATATAAATTAAAAGTAATGTCCATCATTTTCTGAACATATGTGTAATCTTCTTTTCAAAATTTTCAAAAACATTCAGACTCTTCCGGATCAATATTCTCAAATTTATTCAAAATTACTGCTTGTAGTTCTCCATTATTATAGTCTATTGTTATAAATTTAATTTTTTAGAAATGCAAATAAATAGAAATCCAACAGAGTTATGTCAGGTGGTCTAGAAGTTAATAGTTTATATATTTTTTACATTTAGATAATATTATTACATAATTAAGTTAAAATAAATATTATACTATTATTCATTTATTCATATTTATTTTAAACATTGTCATTAAATAATAATTCTCACGAAGCTATGCCTAGATATTCGTTCATGGAATAATAAGCCTTATCAATTACCATTTTATTGACCGTTTTCCGGAATTCATGACTTCTCATGCTCTTTATATTTTGCTGTAATTTATTATGTTACAAAAGATGTAAGATAAGTTGCCTGGGGAGTTACAAGTTATGTTTTCCATCTCATGCTGTATATTGCAGCTGTTAACTTTTTTGATGTTGCCACTAAGTATTCAGATCAATCCATTTGGTTCCTCTTCTTCTTCTTTAAATTTTATTATCTTACGGTTTTAACCATCACTGCCAGTCACGAGAGTGCTACTTTATTTCGCTAATTTAATATTTGTTTTGTGGTTACTTATGACATCATCAGCTTATTTAATTATAATAGGTGAACTAAAAAGGACACTACATATAAGCAAAGACGTACACATGCACAGCTCTAAGTCGCTTCTTGCTACAGGGCCCTTTGTAGCACCACAGAAATGGGCCTCGGAAAACATAGAACATAAGGTTACCATAGAGAAGAGAAGTGGAAAAGGAAATTGTTTTAATCACAGTTTTAATTTTGTTATTTTCAAATAATTCATTATTACCTGTATTCTATCTTTACTTAAATCACTCAATAATGAGTACCAAGAAATAGGGGATTCAACCTTTAATTTGACCAAATCTCTATATAGTTTATTAGAATAGACAGCTGTAAGTTCGCATTCAAAAAGTAAATGGAGTACACTACCAATTGCACCGCAATTACAGTTGGGAGAGTCTACAACATTAATTTTGAATAAATGGTCAGGGGCTAAAGTGTGATTAATTCTTATTCTACACATGGTTACAATATGAGATCTCGGTATAGAAATATTTTTAAACCAAGGATACTTGCGGACCTCCTTGTTGAATTTATAATATTCTTTTGCTTTTGTTCTTGTAAATGTCTCCCATTCTCTTTGCTAGCTCTGTTGTATTTCTGTCCTCATAATAGAAAGAATGTCCATGCACGGGACTCTAAGACTTGCTTCTGGAGAAGGAGAGGCTGAAGCTTCTTTCGCCAGTTCGTCGGCCTTCTCATTTCCTAAAAGGCCCTTGTGGCCTGGTATCCATACGAACTTAATTTCGTATCCCTGATTACATAATTCAAAGTATTTTTTTTTAATTTCCAAAGTATAGTTATTTGACAGTACTGAAATTCCCGAGTGAAGTAATGCCTGTAAGGCACTCTGTGAGTCTGAGAAAATTATTACTCGCTCCAGGTGGGTCGTTTCTATTATTTTTATGGCTTCGAGGATGGCGATTGTTTCAGCGGAGAAGATATTCGTTTTCCTATTTAATTTTTTTTTAAATGGTACATTTCCTTGTTGAAGAAATACAACGACCCCGACACCATTCCCATCCGTAGACTTGGACGCATCTGTGAACATGAATGAGTAATCTGGCCACTTGGAATTCACCAATCCATTGAATAACACGTTGATTTGGGATATAGGTGTACTTTGGAGTTTATTGATCTTTGAAAAATTGAGATGTACTGGAATGCGGAGGAGTTGGTCGAAAAAATTATATCGAAAGCAACGAGGTCGAGGGTTATATATAATAGTTCTTTTAACGGGGGAAAATTCCCTATGTGCCTGAATCATAAAAAGTGGAGGGAACTTTTTCCATATATTATATGTATTTTCTTACCCTAGTGATGTTAGAAAGCTACTCTAAATCTCCTATGATATTACTATTCAATCTCATTACCTTCAATACAAATTTCATAGACATGTATTTATATCTCAAATGTAGAGGAGGTAGAGCTGCTTCTACCAGTAATGCTCCTGTTGGGGTAGACTTCATGACTCAATGGCTTGATATTGAAGTCTCTCCAAAATTTCGGTGTTAGTTTTGTTTAAAGGGAAAACGAGTGGACCTACATAGTCAATGTGGGATAATACTATGGATTTAAATACTGTAAGTAAAATTACTGGATCTGCCCCCCACCGGGTTCTCCTGAGAGCTTTTATGATGTCAAGTCCTTTTAAACACTTGCGTACAATATTTTCAACTTCCCTATTAAAATTTAGTCTGCTGTCCAAGGTAATGCCCAAAAATCTAGATTCTGGAGAAAAAGAAATATTAGTTTCTCCGATATGGATACTTTTTGGATTCTCTTGTATCCTCTTTCTAGTAAAAATCGTTGCCTTACATTTTCCTGTAGATATTTCTAGATCATGTTTCGTCATCCATAAGTCCAATGCCTGTAATCCCTGATTTAAGTTGTCAATTGTTGTATTTAAATTTGAGTTTCTTGAAAAAATCGCCAAATCATCGGCATATTGCAAGACAGAACAGTCATTTGGGATGATGTCATCTATAGAAGAGGTATATATAGTGTACAGTATAGGACTTAAAATGCATCCCTGCGGAGGAAGGCCTTTAGTTGTGAATCTTGGACCAGAACAAGATGAGCCCAATTTCACACAACATTTTCTGTTTGTAACAATATCCATTAGGAGGTTGATAAATTCATTTGGCATATTAAATTTTTGTAGACGTTCCAATAAGATTTTCCAGTTTACATTGTCATAGGCACCCTTTATATCAACAAAGCACGCCACCAAGTACTCTTTTTTTTCAAAAGACTGATAAATCTTTGACAGTAAAGAAGATATTCCATTTCTGGTCCCCCTTCCCTTACGAAATCCATTTTGACTATTGGGAAATTTATTATTGTATTCAAGCCACCATTCTAATCTAACCTTTATTAAATGCTCCAAACTTTTTATCAAACAAGAAGATAAACAAATTGAACGGTATGAGGACATATCATTTATTGGTTTTGCTGGTTTTAAAATAGGAATATAAAGGCATTCTTTCCAGGAAATAGGAATTTGTGTTCCACTTAAAAAGGAGTTGAAGATGTACAATAATAGTTCTTTGGCGTTGGCCTGGAGGCTCGAAATCATTTTATAGTGAATACCGTCTGGACCAGGAGATGAGTCCTTGAAACTACTACAACTGCTCTCCAGTTCATCCCATCGGAATCGTGATAATAGAAAGGAAGAAGTATTATCTTCTGTCTGAGGAAGCAGCAAATAATTTGAAGCAGAATCAGGGGTTAATGATTGCAAAAATGAAGGTAACCAAGATGTATCTAAAGGCCGTTCTTTATTTGGAACAAAAGCCCCTCTGAATCTCCGAATCTTATTCCAAATCTCCTTAATGGAAGATTCCCTGTTCAAAGACTCACAGAAATTCTGAAATGATTCTTTCTTTTTCTTTTTCAAGAACCGCTTAGTTTCTGCAATTTTTCGTTTAACCTGAATGTAATGTTCCAAGGAGGGATCTCTTTTAAACACTATTAAAGTCATTTTTCTCGAATTAATCGCCCGAGTACAGTCTTCGTCCCACCATGGTGGAGAAGGGTAGGTTAAATGATTTCTTTCTTTCATTAGATGACGTTTAGCTGCTACCGAGACAATTTTTTGAAATTCTTCAGGATAATTTATGTTTCGTGGGAAGTTTAGTACTTTATTATAGACGTCAGAAGAATATTTATTTAAACTGCCATGAGAGAAGTTCAATTTTCTAGATGTTGTTGCGTAAAATCGATGTGTTGTCAAAAGAAATTCCATAACGATAGGAAAGTGATCGCTGCCGTGAGTGTCTTCCAGTCTATTCCAATCTAATTTGATGGCCAGCTCTGGAGAACATTAACTTAGGTCGAGTTTATTTGCTGTTTGGTTTGGGCTAGCTATTCTTGTGGGACGATTATCATTTAAGATATTGAGTTCCAAGTCTGATATAATTTCATATAAGATGCTTCCTATTCTATTGCTGTTTCCAGAATCCCAAGAGTAATGGATTGCATTAAAATCTCCACAGAACAAACAGGGAGTAGGAAGTTCTCTAAAGACATCATTAATTTTATTTTTTTCAACATTACTCCCCGATTGTATATACATGTTGGCAATACTAAATTCTTGAAGTTTCACCGTTACCACTTGAAGGTCTGGATCAGATGATTTTATGTTAAGTACTTGGAAGGGAATGTCTTTTCTAATGAGAATCATACTACCTCTATGACCGTCATATCTATCATCTCTTATGGATATAAAATTTGATACATGGAAAGGTTGTGTATATTGTAACCATGTTTCTGAGAGACAGACTAAAGTGATTTTCTGGTCATTTAACAACCATAATAGGTCACTTTTATTACTATGAACCGAACGTATATTCCATTGTAAAATTTTGTGGTTTCTTTCGTTGTTAGAATTGAATTTTATGCGGAACTTAATTTTAAAGCTTGGTCGCAGAGGGATATTGCTGATTCTAATAATTGAAGGATCGGTTGCAGAATTGGATTATCCTTTAGGGCAAACTGTATTGACGATTTGATTTGTTGCAGATGTGACATAATGTCTATTTTTCGTTGTTCTTTTTTTCAAGCTGGGTCTTATTAGTATTAGGAGATTGGGATGGGGTTTGAGAACTTGAGTTACCAGACATGAGGTAAACAGGTGAAGATCTAGGGTCTGGCACATTGCCGTTAAGATACTCCAGATTGCTATTATGCATATCTCTATCAAAGTTGTTAACAAATGGAATTCTCGGTCTTTTAGCTGGTGAAGTAACTTGGCTAAAAGACCTTTGCAGAGGAGAATTACTATTATTAAAAACAATCGGTTGAATAGGTTGTGACCGATTCAGAAGAGGAAATTCTTGTGGTTTATTAGATATATGGGGTTTCTTTTATTTTACTAACTTAGCTGCTTCTAAAAACGATAAATTTTGAAAAGCCATAATTTCCTTGATCTTCAATTGACAATTATACTCTGGATATTTTCTATCGAAAGCTTCATGGGGGCCCTTGCAATGTAAACAAATTGTCTCAACACTTTTACAATCTTTTTTTAAATGATTACCTGAACATTTACTGCAAGCTACTTTACCTTTGCATAATTTGGTGGTGTGTCCGTAATTAAGACAATTATAACATTGTGTGACAGGGTATTTGTATACTTCAACCTCTATAGGATTAAAGAAGAGAAACGCTTTTCTTGGCAACAGTATTCCTTCGAAGGTGACTACTACTGTGTTAGTAGGAACGTAAGTGGTTTCCATCTCTCCAACAGTTTTCCTATTAATTCTTCTTACTTTTAATACTTTTGCTGACGATTGCAAGTTAGCTAAAATCTCTTCCTCGCTTAAGGAGTGATGTATTTTTCTTAATACTCCTTGACACGATACTAAATGAGCTGGGATAAATGCGTTTAAGTTTTGTTTTACAAGTTCAGCATGTTTAAGGAAGTTATTAGCATTTTTTGGGCAATTGAAAGAAATACCTAACCTATTTCTACCTTTTTGAGTAATTGCTTTAATACCTGAGATATTAGTTTTTCAAAATTTTTTCCTATTAACATGGGATGAATTGATTTTGTATTGGAATTCTCTTCTGTAACTTTATATTGTACATAAACTTCGAATGGGCCTAAAGCGTTGCTATTGTATTCTGTATATTTGCTTCGCCTTCCGTTTAACCAACAAACAAAAAAAATCGTATCGTTAGCATACTATATATATATATATATATATATATATATATATATATATATATATATATATACATACATATATTAGTCTGTGCTTGCGTTATGGTAGAAGAAAGATGATTTGTATCACAAGCAAGAGTGGTCTTAGCATCGAACCTTGAGGAAAAACTTGAGTGGCAGCCACAACGAAGTTTAGAAACATTGTTAAATATTATATATTGTCTTCTATTTTCCAGATACGAACTCATTAATGCGTGGCCATTCCCAGGTATTCCATAATAAAACTTACTCAGAAGAATAGAGTGATTAACAATGTCAAATACTTTGTTTAGGTCACAACATGTCATCTGAATCTTTTTTTTTCTGTCTACAGTATTATATATTTCTTCAACCAATTCCATAATACGAGGGAGCGTTTTTATATTCGCGGAATGGGGGACAAGGGGTAGAAATAAAAAAACCAAATTATTTTTCTTTTTCAATATATTCACCTGCAAGACGGATACATTTTTCACATCTTTCAATTAATTTATTTATACTCTCATAAAAAAATGATTTCTCTTTATCTGCAAAATACGCCGAAACTGCCTCCTTGACTTCATCATCGGCAGTAAATTTTTTACCCCGCAGCTCTTTTTTCATTTTCGGAAACAGGTAATAATCACTCGGGGCCAGGTCTGGGCTTTATAATCAATCAACAATATTCCTTCCGAGTCCCAAAATACCGTTGCCATGAGTTTCCCAGCTGATTGTGACACTTTAAATTTCTTGGGAGGTGCTGTGCCCTTTTTATGCCACTGCATGGAGTCTTGTTTGGACTCAGGTTCATAATGATGAACCCAAGTTTCGTCTCCAGTAACAATTCCACTCAATACACCATCCTTGTCTTCATTACAGAGGTCCAAAAATGCACGCGAACACTCTACGCGCTGTTGTTTCTGCGGCGGCGTGAGCATTCTCGGCACCCATCTTGCGCTGACCTTAGACATGCCGAGATGATCGTGTAGGATTTTAAAACTTGTTGTATCGGATACTCCAACCATTTCTGCGAGTTGTTTCTTCATTAGTCGAGCATCTTCGAGTACAATTTGTTCAACTTTTTGGATAAGTGCTGGCGTGGTCACCTCAATGCTCCTGCCCGGTCTCGGGTCGTCTTCAAGGGATTCCCTTCCTTGTTTAAATAAACTATGCCACTTGTACACCATGGTTTTTCCTGGACAAGAGTCGCCGTAAACCAATGACATCTCATTAATTATGGTCGCGACTGATTTTCCTTGCCTGGTAAAGAATTTTATAACGGCACGATATTCGATTTTTTCCATATTTCACTTTTCACTCCTCATTATGTTACTTGGTTGACGATAGCTCAAAGACTAACTGTCTAATAACAATGAAACTTCGTATTTATACTAATCATGAGTCGCTGCACAGGCCACGCCCCCAATGCGCCTACTCACGCCTCTACAACCCGCTCATTCCGCGAATATAAAAACGCTCCCTCGTAGTTCTAGTTCATAGATAGAAGTAGCGTTTTGAATATCCATATTTTGTAGTATTTACAAATATTCGTTAAGATGATCTGCAGACAATGTAGAGTTAATTACGTGTAAATATTTTTTCTCGCGTTTTCATTTATAATTCTTCAAATGTTATCAGTATTATCTAGTTGACCAATGTAATATTTTCTGTTATTGCAGTCTTTTATTCTTTCGTTTGGTCTAATATGATATTTAAAGTACTAAACATATCTGCTCCATTCCTGTTGGCTATAACTTTGCACTAGTTAACCCTTTGGAATTGTTTAAATAAATTAGTATTGTCATCATTTATGAATCTCTTGTAAATAAATTTTAGTTTTGTTTTAGATTTTTCAGCAATAGTGCATCTGCGCATTGCGTTCTGGCATATGTAGATCTATATTTAAGATTTTATACATATCAGTAAAATTTGTAATACTGCATGGTACCAGCAACCGTATGCGCAGTAGCTAAGTCTTGCTGAAAATATCTAGGTGGCAATTGAACCTCGTTTAATCACAGCAGCGATTGTTTCATTAGAGAAAAATAAAATCAACAAGTTGTCTTCGAGACATTACCAGTTACAAACCTATCTTAATAGATGTACTGAAAGACCCAAGTTCTATAATTTGGTGAGTATATATAGCCAGATAAGTAAAACTAAGTTTCGTATCAGAAGAAGGTCTCGTTCAAATTATCGTCATTATAAATGGTATTAAGAAGTGAATAACATATTGTACTCATGCATTGAAATCTACTGAACCACATTCATTTTATAGGAGTGAAATGTATTTATGTCAGTACTATTATGTGATAACTTCCATATAATACTTCTATTTGAAGAATAAAGTTACTTTTAACTGTTTGCCGAGATAGTCTTCAGATTCATTTGGATTCTACAACATTCGGCATATAATCCTAAGTTGCCGGAATTACAGTTTTAATTGTATCTAGAGATTTTCCTTTACAAACACTCCCGGAATCAAGAAAATGTTCACCACGTGGTTGACTTTGTTTAAATTATTAAGTATACACCACAACATGGTGTGAAAACGTAGGGATGTATTGTTCGTTGGTAAACTCGGTTGAATATATTCATGAACCATCTATTATGCAACTACCACAATAAATATCATGATACATGGATACATATACAGCGGGTATAAGTATGTAATTCGACACGCCTACTAATTTGAAACTATACTTACAAGAAATAAAATGTAAATGGTATAGCAATTGCATCCTTTAGTGGCATGTTTAAAATTTGATAATTTCATGTTTGGTAACACATTAGGTATATTGGTAAGTAAAGAATGACAAAAACTTGATGTATGATAATAGCTCCTCATTCCATAAATTCAGCAGCTAGAGAATAGAGTCGCATCGTGTTGTTAAGAATACGAATATCTCCGATGAACACCAGAAGATATCTACTCCCATGGGTAATAGAGCTTTATACTATTACTCTAACATATATATTCCCAAACAGAATTTTCATTACAGAAAACAATACTTCATTTTAAACATTATCTTCAATATAGATAACAGTATTCTTCTTCAAGTCTACCTTATTCTACGATATACTACTCGAAATTATTGGTCACTAAATAAAACATTTGAACATCACACTATACAATCAAAAATAAAATAATGCTGCATTTTATTTTATTGTGTGTTCATGTATAAAAGACAGGCATTTTGTATTACCAGAATTTTAATGAAAATAGATATTATTATATATTTTTTTATTAATTAATTTTTTTGTATTAAATATTCATAAATTGTTTTGTTAAAATATTGCAATATGTACATATATATATATATATATATATATATATATATATATATATATATAATCACTGTTCTTACATGAAAATAGTTATGTCAATTATATAACATAATATTTTAAAACAATTGGATTAGAAGTTTATTAAAGTAAATAACATTCTACCTGCAGCTATTTATCAATCTTTGTTAGAAAATGTACATATGTATGGGTAAAATACAAATATTCTTTAAAAATTATAATGCGAGTTTGTTAAAGTTTCAAACAGTGTAATTCTAATTTTTGCGTTAATAGATTAATACGAAAAGTTATTTATAAGTTATAATATTCTTAAGCATCATATTAGGAGAGTAGAACTGGTTGCATATTTCTACTTTCTGTTTGTACTCATGTATGAAGGTTTGAATGAATTTAGGAGTCTCTTTACATATGTTTATTATGTGCTTGTATGATTATGAAGTATAACAATAGAAACATTTTCATCTTTTACTAATTTTTGTATATAATAGCGATTACGAAATTAAGTCACGTTTATTTCTGCTATTAAGTCTGTCAACCAGATTTTTTTATTCTATTAGGTTCTTTATGAGATTTTTCAATTTCTTTTGTTTAATGTCGTTTTCCCCATAGTGTTTTCGAGGTATCTATCGTAGTTCTAATACGATTGTTGCTTTTGGATGATTCCCTCTCAGGTATTCAAGAAAAGTGTTCTATTAAATTTGCTTTGCCACAATAGATACAATTGTCGTTTGAAGATTTCTTCATTTCATAAACTTATCTTCCGTTAGAAATTGAGTAATGAAGTAATCTAGCTTTTCGCCCCTGCGTTCGATCCAGATCTTCAGATTTGGTGTGAACTTTCTTGTCCAGCTTGTCACCGATTTTGCCGAGCTCCAGTCGTCCCGACAAACTTGCTTATATGGTGATATTTTCCCATCCTCTGATCTCTAATAAATGACAGAGGTTTATCTCATGAATTGTATGTATGGGAAGGACTTCGGTTATCATTTGAACATCTTATTGATTCTAAAATTTATAATTGTACCTAATCTTGCAACTCATTTTAATAACATGATATTATGGTTGGTCAGTCGACTGTCACTAACGTTTCAGAAATAACATAATTTATTAGTGAACGTGTGGACGGGAACAAGTTTATGTCATTTATATTGATTTCACTAAAAGCTTTTGATACTCTGGACCATTCTCTACTTTTAGCAGAAATGTTTTCCTTTAATTTGTCTTTTCTTATTGTCAGTTTAATTGCATCTTGCTCACACAGTAGAACTTCTTACGTATACTACAATTCTTTTACAGTTTCTCTTTTTTATTTGGTCTCTCTTTTATATCTGATTCATTGTAAAGTTCTTGCATACGCTTTTGATTTAAAAAATATTTTTCAATATAAACTATGTTTACGACTATATCAACATCCAAAAGAATTTGACTATCATTACTAGTGTCAATTTAAGAAAACTAAATATAAATAAGTGTGCTATTGTTGCTTATTCGAAGAGTAATCATTTATAATTATGGTATTGGTTTAGACGATGTTTCAGACATATTAGACATTAAATCGTCTTTCCTAATACAATAAACAGTTTTCAATATATTTATGGTGATATTTTTATTAATTAAAATTTTCGACATTTCTTCCCCGATTCCTATCTTTAACCAATAATATTTTAACTTGTATTAATTGATACTTTTTTTTAGACTCATTAACTACTATCAACGATTTACAAGCATTACCATCCATTTGGAATTTACAAGTTATTAGATCTTTAAAATAATATACAGCTTTATTTTCAGTGACTAAAAAATTTTGTATATTCTCTAAATGATTGTTATTGAATTAATTCTCCTTAGAATATGCCTTGATAATACATTGTTATTGTATATATATATATATAAAATTATATATTAAATTTAAATTAGCAATGCTACGATTTGGAATTAAGTTACGTGCAATGATCTATTATTAGTACAATATGGGTATATATTATAAGAAAATCAATTGTAATGGAACAATTATTTTTATTCAAATTAACAAGCTATTACAATGTTATAATAATAATAATATGAGTAGTGGTATGTGAGATAAATAATATTATAACTCTTTATTTATAATAATAAATTTTTTCATATTCGTTTCATGAAATTATGTATTTACAAATTATTCGTGATACGCGCTTAGTAAGTTTTAGCACAACTATACATAATTAATGTAATAAAATGTGCAGTCTTAATCTTACGTGATATCTTTCTCGTTATTTAATGAGTTATACATAAAACTTTTACGTAATTACAAAAAATTGCAATCTCGATTGTCCATGAGAATTGAAGTAAAATATAGACAGATAAAATACCAAGTGGATTCTTTAATATTTGAGTTTTTACTATTTCTCTTGTTAATATTTGAAGGCATTGATATTTTATCTCCTATTAGAAATATTGTTGAAAACAAAGTTTGTGCATTAAGAGGAATGAGGACGTAGTAGTGCAGTTATAAAAAAAAACAAGAATTTATTAACAATTGTATTGCAATAATTAGATAATTTATAGAACAAAAATGAAGAATGAAAGAATAAAATAATGGAAATGTTCAGTTGAATAGAGTATTAAAATTATTCACATCTTTCTATAATCTAGATTTACGTTTTTACATTATGTTTTTAATACGTAAAATATTTAAATTAAAATAAAATAATAAAATAAATACGTCACGTTTCTATATAATGAGATGAACATAAAAGTACATTAATTTGATTAAGCATACAGTTTTCGACAGCATTTCATAACGAGTTAATATTGGAATTAAAACTAATACATCCACATTTACGTTATAGTATACGTATTACATTCAAATTAGTTCATACATATGTATATATGTATATATTATATGGTAATAAAGAAATTTAAAATCTTTACGGATATAAAGAAAATTTGGGTATCTTATGTAATTTTTCTTCTTGATTATGACAGCCTTTTCTGAACATAGAGATCGAATTGTGATAAAAATGCTACAGTGAGTATTTGATTTGTTCTCAAAACATTTACCATAGTAAATATATTTTTTGATGTTTCATAATTTATTTACAAAATATCTAGTAACAAAATTGAATCTCTATTCTTGGCTTAGGTAAATTAGTAATAATAATAATGATAATAGTATTAATAATAATATTCGTTTTTATAGAGAAATAAAGTATCATAAAGCTTGTATTAATTTACACATTTATGATGTATAATAAAATCGCAGTATCAGCCCCGTACAGTCAAATCCATAGATATTGAGTTAAGTGAAAAGTTTCGTGCGTCAAACTAAGGAACTATGAGAACTACTTCATAATCATAATATTCACTAGTGTCAAACGGGAAACTTAGATACAAGATAACCAAAAAAAACGTATATGATTACATAATATTTCATATTTTCATAAATATGAATAATGTAATTCGTTAGAAAGAATGTCTGCATAAGCTACTTTTGAGATGAACACATGCTGGTAATAGGAGAGAAGAAAGAAGAGTTAGATAAGTTAGTCTTAGTATTAATTTATAAAAAGAGTTAATTGACATAATAACAGTAAAAAAATATACATTCAACGACACTAATTATAAAGCCATTAATATTATTTTAAGTAGGATTCTAACATTAGATTAGATTCTAATTCTATTTCAATCCTTATTGTATTATAGTATTTCTTACAACATTCAGCATAATAAAAATAGATACAGTGGAAAGAGAAAATTTTGAATGTAACATGTTCAGATTAGACAAAACTGTTTTGCTGTACAAATTAATATATGATATACATATATTTGAGATGATACTGCATTTGTTTGATATTAACAAAGAATTTAAAGAGAGTGTGGAAAATATTTATATTCGTTTATATAGAATCTACACGGTAATACATATAATTAACGTGAATGTAGAGTATCATACATAAGCCATTAAAACGTATTGCTGTTGATGTTGTAAATACGGTGTGTTATTAATAAATAGTATTTTTAGTATGCAAGCCACTTGTACAACAAGAAAACCCTATCACACTTATGATTTCTATACAATATATTTTCTAAACAATATTTGATTACTCGCCCTAAAATATGTATGTAGATAAATTTATATGTCAGGCAATCGGCAGAAAAACCACCATTTAATAGAAAGCATTTTTTCACATCATTATAACTATATCAATATATTATATTTTTTATGACAAAATTCTAAAATTAATGAATGAGATCATGTGTATGATATTATTTTTACCTTATTTTATAGTTATTTGTCTTTGAAAAATTTTAATAATTTACTGGTATATTGATTTAAGTAACATGCTTTTTTAAATAATTTTATCAAATCCAGTAATCATTAGGAACACAAATAAAATAAACATTATCGTTAGCGTTAATTTTCAAGGTAGAAATTAAAAAATCAACAGCTTCTTTGACAATTTGTTTCTGGTTGACAACGGTCGACACAGATGTGCGTTTACATGACGAGGCAAACCAAGAAAATTTCTTTTTCACGCAACAAAGTGCCAGCAAAAATGATTATATTAGTTGAAATTTTACATACTTTTGCGATGAGTTTTACAAATAATACAATCTTCTTTCAGGTTTTGTCTAGTGTTTCTTGTCACAATTAATATATCGTTGTTTTTAATGTTAGCTTCTTAAAAATTTTTAGGCTTCATTGACGAATATTAGTTACTTCGAGTAAGAAAGCCATTGAAATAAATAAACATCCAGAATAACTCGGAAGACAATTGTAAGTTTAGGGACATTTGGAAAAGCTTGCTAGGTGACTCTGTCGATTAATAAAGTTCGAATACTATGTTAAAAAGGAATCATTCTATTATTAATAAATGATTCCTTTTTAACATTCTTTAATTGGCATAAAGCCTAGACGTAAGTTTCTGTCTATTACACACTGGAAACATAGTCTCCGATCTATGTGAGATAGAAGCGTTCTTGCTTTGTCGGTCAATACATTTATGTATTGGTCGAGAGAGGGAGATATGATATTATTCATTCGAATACTATATTGAAAATGAGTATCAATGCATTTACATAAAGAAAGACATAAATGAAGGTTACTCGTATGATTGCAAATTTTGAACAAGCACATAGAGTAAACAGAGACATGTTAATTGCAGCAACAAAGACATAGCAAACTCAAGAAAGGATTGTATTATTATTTTATTCATTGTTCTAAACTTTCACTACTACTTATATTACTAATTATATTCATAAAATTAAATTAAAACTAAACTCTGTCAGTAGAAATTACAAATTATTATATGTAAAAAGTAATTGAATTACAAGTTAAAACAATAATAATTTTTTCATACCAATATGATAATTCTACTAAAGAGATAATTTCAAATGCTATTTCATCTTAACTCACTTTGGAATCGTTGATTTGCTATGCACTCTGTCTACTTATAATTCTATCAGTAATATAACAGTTAATTAAAATGATATTTGCACAGAAGCTATATGTAACAATATATTTTTTTATTAAAAGTTTTCATAACGTAACATAGTTTTAAAACAAATATTTTTTTTTATTTTCTCGTAATTCGATATTTTTTTTAATTAAAGATATATTAACTCTAATATATATATAGTAATAAAATTTAATAAATGATTAACAAGCTTTTATTAATTTATGAAAAACATCGGTTATGTTCAAATGACGGAAAATTTTATTTAAGTATGTATTTGAAGCACATTACTTAAATTCTTTTATGCACTTATTTCTTTAGGATCATTATATCTTTGAGAATGTGTTCTTTGCTTTTTCATTAAAATAAAATTGCTTGTATGCTCGTTATATTCCGATAATATATCGATAATTATTTTCTTTTGAATACAATCTCATATAATATTTTAGTTTTCGCAGTTAGAATTGTTTTACGAATTAAGAATGTTTTATTTGATATTTATTGCACTTAAATAATTGAATGGTGCAAAGTATTTTAATTACTACAGAAATGTATTTGAAATTTTATATAATATTAGCTTATTATCAGAGATGTAATTGATTAATTTAATAATCTTTGTATATGAAGCATGTAGCACTGTACATATCTGTGCAGTCATAATTATTAATTATAATTTGCTTTTTATTACGTATTTGCGAACAAACTGTCACTCACTTCCTTATTAATTAAGTTACATCATATTCTATTCTAGAATAAATACGATGTGGTAGAAAGAAAGCCCTTTGGTATATTCACTTCAAATGACATATATTATGTACTTACACAAATCTATAATATTTTACATTTGGGAAAATATAGTTAAGTAACAAAGATTTCGTAAGCGTAGCCCAAAATGTGAGAAACGTGCTGGTAATCGTACAACTTTACAATGCTCCAAGAAAGAGCACAGCAACGACGTTGAATGTGCTGATTGTGACTACAATTACCCTGCAAGGGACAAAAATATACCATTTCCAAAGACCTCCAAAATTTAGAGTTCTCAATACTGAGGCGAAAGACAACACCAACAACCCAAATAAGCTATCAACATCAGATCAATATTCCAACCAGGCAAAGCATATACACAAATATTAAATAATCAGCACTACCAGACTCTCATAGTCTAAACATACAAGTATTATAAAATACACATCTAGTAACTAACTTGAAAATATAACTTCAATAATGATGGAGAAGATGGATGGTTTTCTAAACTTCTGCATTTCCCTAATCGCTAAAATGTATTGGTTAACACGAACTTAAGATTGCCATATGAAACGCTAACGATTTAACTAAACGTAGCCCAGAACTTTCTTTGCGATCAAAACATCGACATAATGTTAGTATCAGAGACACATTTTACAAGCAAGAGACTCATGGAAATAATTAAGTACACAGTATACGATACCCCATATTCAAGTATCTCATGATATGGCGAAACACATGTGATGATCAGAAATAACATTAAATATCATGAATTTAATAAATTTCACAAAATTCCTTTCACAATTTACAAATGCTGTAATTGACGATTGGAACGACCAGCCATTCATCTCCTTTTGCTCTATTCTTCACTAGTCTTGGTAACGATTTATAGCGAGTGACAATTAAAACATGAAATATTTGATATGAGGATCACATCTATGGGAAGACAATTCCAACAGTTAATAGAATAAATTGTATCTGAACTTGCAAACTAACTCATTGACCATAAGATACAAACAAAATTCTTAACTTGGTGGATTTTTGTGTAACTATAGGCATCGCGAACGATTATCTTAAGATCTCTTGAATTATCTTCTAACTACTCGCCAATAATCGTTACTCTCAGTACAAAGATGATTCACAAAAGTTCGTCTCCCAAACTATACACTAAATTAAGGAATCGGAAAACTTTCAGGCAAATTCTTGATGAACACTTACAACTTGATATACCACATAAGGCTACAGAAGATATAGACTAAGTCATCGCACACTTTAACAATGTTGTTTAAGATGTCGCCTGCAAATACTGAAATTGGCCGAGGTTTGCGTAGGAGGGCTATCCTAGAAAGGTCCAGAACATGTAGTAGATAGGAAACGTGGTCGAAAAATGCGCTGGCAGAAAACTCGAACTCCCTAAGGTAAACATAAACTCAATCAAGCAATCAAACAATTGAAGTTAATGCTTGACGAAAACAGAAATCGGAACACGCAGGCATATTTATCTAAATAGTCAGATATAAATACTGGTGACTACGTTGTGGACAACCACAAAAAGCCTGCAGCAGCTACTTTCAGAGATGATTTAATTTTATATTCTCAACAAATGGAATTTCTAAATTTTAAAGGTGTTTCATTAACCTTTAGAGGATAGTAGGTCGATAAGTAGTAACTTCTTGAAAGGCATCTATTCGACAAATTTATATAAAAGACTGAAAAAGTTAAAAATTTGTAAGTTGGTAATATATCACAAAATATATACCAAAACTATAATATGTAGGGGAGAGTGGGGCATGTTTTAGTTTGTCCTATTGTAGTATGAGACGGGTTGTAAAATTATATATTTGACCATTTTTTATTTGGTTAAAAAACTTCTTTTTGTATAATTACTACCAACTACTCTTAAGTCAACCATCGATGTAACTTGAAATCTCTAACTGCAACATAAATGAGAACAGAGAGATGAACGTGTATTGGCGAGTGCAAAGTAAATTTAAATCTTTTTATATTCTAAAAACGTTAGTAGTAATAATAGCTACTTGTTAGTAGTAACTAGTTACTACTGACGATTTGTGCAATCTACATGAAATGTGTATCTAATTTTTAAATAAAAACTTATTTTGTGAAAAAGTAAGGTGTTTTATTTCAATAATTTTGTTTTTTATAAATGCTCAACTACTATATAGTTAGAAAAGCTTTATTTTAACCAATTTCATTAGTAAATTTTAATTAATTTATTTAATACAACATGTAGTACTAACTGCTTTTCTTTCTATTTTTCTATACAACTTGGAACAAGAATAATATCTGTCAAGGTATTACATTTCCTTCAAAATTTTCGATTTATAAAATTATTTGCAGTACATAATACATGTGTACAGAAGTCTAATTATATTTTACGAAAAAAATTGCACAGCTTCATTAAAGATATGCTACATAACCAGTTTTAAAAAGCAAAGGCTTCAATTTTCAAAGATATAGTGTAATACAGTAAATATGCTATAGTGTGAAAAGGAAATATTCATAAAATTTAGTCAAGTCAGAAAATGTTAAAGATAATTTTCATACTACCCAGTCGTTCAGAGTTTGGATTATTCACATTATTGCTGATTTACTGTATAGGATGCGTATGTATTTCTTTATTAAATTTTCCAAACTCGTGAGCAGTGACGTTATACATACTTCCATGAGAAAATAAAAGTATATTTATATATTAAAATTTCTTATTGTGAAAAAATATATACATATGTATATTTCAAGGATAAACACGATAATATTAAATTTTTACATAATTTAAATCTTGCATCATTCTTAACAATATGTTAATCGTTTTCATATAACCACCTTTTTCTATAACGTGCGAACCTTATAATTACTATAATTCAGTTCTAAAGATATTATCGAAACAAAGAAGCGTTTATATTAAATAAAAATCTAAAAGAGTTTAATTCAAACTGTTTTTAATATCATAAGATAGAAGAAAATTTATTTACTAGTTTGGATTTAGTTTTGGTCGATTTTAGAACAATATTCTATGTTAAATTTTTAAAATAACTTTATTTCGTAAAGAAATGTTTTCTACCGCTATACGGAAAAATTTAAACTTTCGTGTATAATTAACTATCATATTATAATTGATCTTGTGACTAAAATAGAAGGTTCAAAAATAGTCCAGAAGAAAAATACAATAAAAGCAGAAGTTCTTCAAATAGAGAGGAAGATTCAAATCTGTTCGGATATTTTAACGATGGCTTCCATTGAAAGTATGTCAATGTAAATCATAGGAAGGAAGAAGAGTGAAAAACCTTTGCGGTCTTCGAATTATTGAATGAGAATTGCTATAAAAAGGATAATTTAAAGAAAAATAAGAGAAAGAGAGATACAGGCATAGGCTTTTCTTCAGCTATAATATTCCGCAGATATACTTATCATATATAGTCTGGGCTGAATCTAGTAATAATACACAACTAGACCTAATTCATTACCGATAATTTTAGACACTTTTGAATTAAATTGGTTTTTATTATTTAGACACTTACATTATGTAAAATTAAATTGATCACGTGACGCAAACAAGGAGAAATTTTGAGACAAAACTAAAATGTACTCGATATAGGCAGATCATTCTATAGAAAATCAATACAATTTCAAAGTAAATATTTAAATTATATACGTGTGCAACGAAAGTATCACACTAGGCTACTTGGATATATACATAACACATGGATCAATAAGTCCCGAGACTAACCCATAGATGGCGCTCGTAGTGAACCAGTAACCACGTCTTTCTAGAGTACTAACCTTTGCTTGAAACGTGTCAAAATTTTAAGTCGATCGGACCAGAAACAGCTGAGTTATCGAGGTTGGAGTAAAGTCGTTTTGTAGTTTGTTTAAACAATGGAATTTCGTGTTCTGATAAAACATTGTTTTTTAATGGGTAAAAACACCACGCAAGCAAAACAATGGATTGAAAAATGTTACCCGGACTCTTGTCCATCAAAAGCAACGATTTGTCGGTGGTTTGCCGAGTTTAAACGTGGTCGTACCGACACAAATGACGCGGAACGCTCGGGTAGACCTGTGGAAGCCGTTACACCGGAAAATGTGAGTGAAGTGACAAAAATTATAATGAAAGATCGTAAAGTGAAGCTCCGTGAGATTGCTGAGATGACACAGATATCATATGGAAGTGTATTTACTATCCTTCATGAAAAATTGAGCATGAAAAAGGTTTTTTCAAAGTGGGTGCCGCGATTGCTCTCGATGGAACAAAAACAGCAACGAGTCGATGATTCAGAAAGCTGTTTATCGCTATTTACTCGCAACAAAAAAGATTTCTTGCGTCGTTACGTGACCATGGACGAAACATGGATACATCACTACACTCCAGAGTCGAAGCGGCAGTCATCTGAGTGGCGCACAGCTGGCGAAAGCCGTCCGAAACGTCCGAAAACGCAGCAGTCAGCTGGCAAAGTCCTGGCGTCAGTTTTTTGGGATACACATGGCGTGATTTTCATTGACTACCTCGAAAAAGGTAAATCGATCAACAGTGATTATTATATTGACTTACTGGTGCTTTTGAAGGAGGAAATCGCAAAAAAACGACCGCACATGCAGAGAAAAAAAATCCTTTTTCACCAAGACAATGCACCCTGCCACAAGTCGGTGAAAACAATGGCAAAATTGAACGAATTGGGTTTTGATCTGCTTCCCCACCCCCCATATTCGCCAGATTTAGCCCCCAGTGACTACTGGCTCTTTGCTGATCTTAAAAAAATGCTCCAGGGAAAAAGATTTGGCTCAAATGAGGAGGTCATCGCTGAAACTGAAGCTTATTTTGAAGCGAAAGATAAATTTTTTTATAAACATGGTATTGAAAAATTGGAAAAGCGTTGGAACCATTGTATCACCCTAAAAGGTGATTATGTTGATGAATAAAAAAAAAATTTGCAAAAAAAATGTTGTTTTCATTGTTAGTCTCGGGACTTATTGATCCATGTGTTAGTTCTACTACTGTATTAGCTCTACAGCCTTAAAAGCCAATGACTTTTATCTTATCGACTATTATCTCCACGTTTTCTGGTCTTTAACTCTTTCTCTCCGGTTCTTTACTCTTAGTTCCTCAACATCTATTTAACACTTTTAGAAACTATTTTTTCCTTGGATGCCTCTTTATTTATTTTCTGCCTTCTTCTCCATGCAACACTGTCTTTACAGACTTTTGTTACGGCATTTCCAATGATATGTCCCAGTCGTCTAACTTTCTGTGATATGATTATTTGTATAATTTTTGGTTTTTTATACATATCCATTTACTCTTTATTTGTACGTGTTCGCCGTGTGTCATTTTGTACCCTGATTTTCCCAAAAATTTTCTCAGTACTTTGCTTTCCTAGATGTCCAATTTTTCTCATATTGTTTTGTTATTATCCACATTTCAAGTACGTATAGGACTACTGGTCGTATTATTGTCTCATATACACGAATGTTGGATACTCTATATACATTTTTTCTTTTAAGCATTTTAGTTAATAAGCCAACGGATCTATTTCTTTGTAAAACTTTTTATCTATTTCTCTCCCTTCTTGACCTTTCAAACTGGTTGATCTTTCCGAAGTCATATTCTTTTTGTATTGTTGTACTTTTTTTCTTCCATCCCTTTCATTTGCATTTCTAGGTACTGTCTTTACTTCGTCTACTTGTAATTCATAACTTCTTGCTTGTTCTACAAATTTACTTCATTTTTGACCTTAGTAATATGGTTATATCACCTGCATATGTTATACATTGTACTTTGTTGTGGAAAATTAGGACATTGGTTTAAATTTTGCATTCTCTCATTATCGCTTCTAGCACCGGATTGAACAGATTGGTTGAGAGTGGATCCCTTGTATGAATCTTGGTCTAAGAGTGAATTATTCCGAGAAACTTTCTAACAAAATTCTTGTATTTGTATCTGACAATGTTATCTTCACTAAGTACATATATAGTATGTAATTCAGTAAATCTAATAATACAACAACGTAGGCAATTGTTACTGCAATTAAATAATTTAAGTAACGTTTTTTTTCTTTCAATCAGTTCAAAATTATATTGTGTAAGTATTTATAATAATGTTTACTTCAATTTTTATTTTTATTACTTTATGCTTTAGTTGAATTTTTGCTTCGTTTTTGTAACATATTACCACAATTGGTAAAATTTCCTATTTGTCCGACGTTGAGTAAAATCGAATTCGCGAAATATCATCAAAACAATGTTAGATAATATTTAATTTATAACCCAAGCGAGTTTCCACGGAGATGTTAATGAGAAATAGCTACCGTATTTCAGGATTCGCATGGCATAATCTTTATTGGGTATTTAGAAAAGGGAAAGACACCTGTAGGAGATTATTATGATGATTTATTGAGACAATTCAATAGTAAGTTAAAGAGAGAAATGCCCCATGATAATGCACTAACTCGCTCATCTGCTGTCGCTACAGCAAAATATCTCAGATTTGACGCCTTACAAAGCCTTTTTGTTTTCGGACGTGAAAAAAATGCTTGATGAAAAGCGATTCTCTTCGAATGAAGAGGTCTTTACCGAAACAAGGGTAAACGTTTTCTTGGGTAATTTAAAAATTTGAAAAACCGCTGGACCAAATGCATTTGAAGAACTTGTTTTCGTCCTCAATACGGGTATTTTAATAATGCGCTCGCATTACTTTACTATTTTAAGATAAGTTTTATATAAAAATTTATCGAAAACAGCTGGTGTAAAAAACTATCGTGATATCGACATTGAAAACAACATCGAAGCACAATAAACATTGGAATTGCTCGTTTCGTCAGATTGGGCATAAATTAAGAATTGATGGGAAATTTGAAATTTTTTCTGTTACAAGGAAGTAATGTACCACCTTTATAGTCTTGCATATAATAATATTCACTCAAATTTATAATTCATTCTTTTATACAAATCGGAAAAGTAGTGATTAGTAGACCGTATTTAACATTAAATTAAGGTCATCCAAATTTGATTAATTTAAAAATTCCAAGTTGATCTGCTTCATTGTATTTCATCCTGTAATCTCTTAGTTTCCGAAGATCAATACGCTTTCATATCTCATCTTACATCAAATTTTAAACGTATTCAAGGACCATTATTGTTCATACTCATCTTGTGTACCACTTCACTTCGACAAGATGAATATTTGGAATTTTACACTCGCCAAAACATGCACGAAGCTATCAATTTTCCAGTGTACAAGTAGTGAACACTCCTTTACAAGTTATGTAGAAATATCTAACAAACAATTCGACTAAACGTATTTGATTAAAACTTATGAAACCTAAATTAAAAATAGATCTGTAATAATATTGGAAAAATTCTATGAATATGTAAAATAATATTCGAAGAGGTAAGTTGTGCTGAACAAATACTAAATGAATACTTTAAAGTAGAAATATTCTACAAATATATATATAATATAATTGCGGAGTCAATAAACAAGTTAAATTACAACCAATACTGTTTTTGCAGTTTTTCTCCAAATTGAATAAAGCTAAAAGTTCTATATTACAACAATTACAACATCTTATTTCTTGCGTAGGTAAAATTATAAAAATAGATATAAGTTGCGATTAGGAAAAAATTTTTTTAATGAAGTATATTTGTTTTATTGCTTTTAATCTATATTTAATGATATGTCCTATAATGTAAATACCGGACAACTTAAAAATCTATTTTGTTTCAATTACGGATAAGTATAATATCTTAATATAGACGCTTCTATTGAGAACTGAAAGTTTGGTAATATATTTAATTTTATTTCACCATTTAGACTAATGGTTTTACGTTACCAAGAATATTTAAATAATCCGTCGACGATTTAAATAAGTTAGGATAAAATTAAAATTAAATACCAAATATATTGTAATATACATTTTTATAATTCTAGTTTTTCCTAAAAGCGTCCTAAACAACGTTTCTTAAATATGTTATGTATTTTGAAATAAGTTCTAGTGATATCTATACATATTATTACGAGAAATAATTGACTTGTTACGTTTAAGAAACGTTGATTTTATTGAGTATAACACATACTACTAAGAGTACATTAATTATTTAGTCAAAATTTTATATCCTTGCAGTCGATAATTTAAAGTTTCTTGAATTGAAAGTAGGTGTAATAGTTACATATAACTGCGACTACTATCCAATTGTAAATGAAGAGGGCTGTTTTTAAAGTTCTGGAAGTGGTAGTGATCTTTCAATTTTCTCCTCAATATAAATTACATCTCGGAACTAGTTCTTAGGCCATATTAAAAGACTTCCCTCGTTTTACATTATTCTTAAGTCATATAGGAGCACGTAAGTTTGGCGAAGTTTTCTATTATTTAATCATATTCCTATTGTTCCTAGTTTATCCAAACAATATTAAATAATTCAGCATTATTCACTTGCCAAAACTTAAAGAAATTCCTCTAGTTGATGTATTTAAAATTCCCTGTTTTTAGCAATGATATAAAATTTTGCATCTACAAAGATATACATAATTCAATTGAAAAGTATAACAAACTGCAAAAATAATAGTTACGGAATATTGTAGGACAATTATATGTATATTATGTTAATATATTTATATTATAATAATAGTTTTTATTAAAAATTTATCTTATCATATATTTAACAATTATTATTACACCTCATCCACCTAAAATTAATTTAATCACAGACAAAAGAAGCTTGGCCAATCAGTTCTGTATAGTTGCATTTTTAAAAATTTTATAACAATATATTTATGTATAATAGTTTTTATATACAAATTATACAAAAATTATTGTTTTATAGATGTTTGGAAAATTAATAATTAATTCTAAAGAAAAAGATTATAGCTGCTAGAATGTTTATATATTTCATAAAGAATTAAAATAGATCCGAAGGGAGAATTGTATTTAATTTATTTAATTTAAGTATGATATTAACTAATAATGACAACAGTAGTAAATTTTCTAGATTTCTACTTATATTTTTATTATGTTCCGTTATATTAGAAAAAAAATAAATATACGATAAAAAAGTCGAATATTTTATAGAGCAATTTCTAACAGTATTCAAATATTAAATTATTAACTAATAAATAAAATAAATTAAAAAAATTTTAAATACGAAACATACTCATACTCATACTAATACTATACACTTTCTGTCATTTAGGCTTTACACCATTAACGTGTGTACTGATTCGTAAAATTATAATTATTTCATCGTTGACTGTAGTAATAAAGAAAATATAATTGTTGTAGTAGCTCTGCATCAATGTGGTTATAGCTACTTGGAATAAGCCAAGGATGTAAAAGATGACGAACGATCGGAGAGATGCCCAGTTTTTCCGAAAGCAAAAAAATAATATCGTGATAGTGAACGTCTCACGCAATTTCATGTTTTGTATCGTAAGGAAAGACCTCGGGTTGTGAGGTATACAATCCAAATAAGTGTTAAAGGATATGCCGATGGCAAGCAGCTTTAATTCTTTTTACTGGCGAAAAGATTTTCGCCGTAAACATAGTTAATAAACAAGCATATAAAATATACATGCAGTCGTCGAAAGAAGCTTTACAGCATTGAAGAAGTACCCTTAATAATATGGAGGAGTTAAAGTATACTAGGATGTTGTGAAGTTTATATTGTACATACCAGTAGGATTTTTTGCACTTAACTTGGGTTTGGCTGAGAAAGAACTTACGACATTTCATTACTGTCGATAATTGAGCATCTGACAATCATTAATTCACTGGATTACAAATTGCGATCAATTTTAGATGACATGGTTTATTCAAGAACACTGAACTGAAGTGAATATACATATGTAAGCACGAGAAGTAACAAACTTTCTCATGTCTCAGATGAGTGCTAAAATTGGTAAGTGTTTGAACCGTTTTAAGGCGTGCATAGCAAAAATTGACGTTTTGAATAAATTATGTTTCTTTATTGTCTTAATTAACAAATAATGCATTCGAAAAATATTTACCAGAAATATCACTGAAGGTAGATATATGACCCCTTTTTACATTAATTTTCGTATTCTGTAAACGTATCATCAGCAGATAATTAAACAGTGTCGCACCTGGAAAACTACGGCCAAATACCCGTACGTTCCGCTGAAAGCCAAAACGCATGCGTTTTGGAATTTGTTTTCATACGGGTATCTTGCCGTAGTTTTCCAGGTGCGACGCTATTTAATTATCTGCTGAGGATGACAATTTAGTTGTCGAAATACATACACAGAATACGAAAATTAATGTGGAAAGGGGTTATATATCAACCTTCAGTGATTAAGTTAATCAACCACAGGCTCCATCAAAATTATCTTCAAGAAATACATTGTATTTTTCTTTTTTAACTATGCTATATATGTACATATGTAACAGTATTTATGTATATATGTGCACAACAGCTTACAAAGAAAAACGGTGTTATATACACATGTAACAACATTTACATATGTACATATTGTATATAACACATTTTAAAAATAAAAAACAATGTATTTTCGGAAAATATTTCTTGAATGTATTATTTGTTATTTAAGACATCGAAAGATTGCGCAACGATGGTGTGTAAGCCTTTAACTAACTTCGAATTTAATAACATAATTAGTAACTTTGCTATGGTCTTTCTTCTAACTGTTAAACTATATTTGTATTACAACACGATCTTAGTGTAAGTAGATCAACTGTAATGAATTTGGTCAAAGTAGAACAATATATTAATTATGTTTCAGATGCTGGACGATAAGTGGACGTAATTTACATTAATTTTTACTTACATTTGATTCAATTAATCTCTTTACACTTCGATTAATTTTCTCCTATTAGAACCACAAACCAGTCTTCTATAACAGTTTTTTGTCAAGATAGTATACTTTTTGCTTTTTTTCAGCATGTTTATGTATTGTTATACATATAGAACAGTATGTTATATTCAATAAAAATGTGTAATGTGTCCAAATTCTGCATTATTCTTTGGACTTTAGTATAGAAATAAAATCGTTATTCTATTAGCAAATTATAGATGGTGTACCAGAATACGTTTAGAATTATTTTTATTTTACATATCACTGTTTGCTTTTATTTATACCTTTAAAGCAGAAAACTCTATGGGCATCTACAGTTGTTTACTATTTGAAAATTGTTCGGTATTTCCTGGTGGTTTCGAGTATTATTTATGAAGTGTATATGTAAACTTGTTTCCCTTCTGCGAAATTATACCAAGGTTTTAAACTAAATTATATATATTAGTTGAAATCTGATAGTTGAATCAATTAATATACGAGTATGAGAATAATAAATATAAATTTTAAATTACACTCATTTTAAAATGGGCAAGCTGCGAATGACCATTCTGATATTTTCACAGATTTCTTGCTCTTTAAAAATAATCACGTATGTTATTGAAACACTAGTTTCCCGGATAGGTGCGTGTGCTAGTCACAAATAAAATGACAGTTAATAGCAATAGAATAAACCCATGTTTTTTATAGTTATATTTAAGAATTGCATACCTAAAATAATACAGTAACCGGCAAATATTAATTATGTTGCAATTTCATTTACGCTTTACTGTACATTTCATGAAATCTAAATCGTTAAATTCCAAACACATCTATAAAACAAAATTCTATACATGCATTACTTTTAAACTACTACAATACATCCATTTCGGAGCATAACCAATTCATCAATAAACTTAACATTTTTATGTGTTTGAAGCTTATTTTCGCATCAATGCCTAAATGCCATAAAGACGTTTGCAATCACAATGGAATCAATATAATTTTGGGGTGTGCAATCTTAACGTACGACTGGCCAATAATGTGAATTGAATCAGATTGCTTGCAAATTTCTTTTTATTTGTGCAAAATAACCAACAATTTCATTTGATTTTTTTTCTCTTCTTAAACTTTCATTGTTACATTGCACTTTGGTACTTTTAAATTCACGTACCAAAAATCACATCAACTTCAGCACATTCCATTAACGTCCAGAACACCTTACACTTCAACGAAATTGGATCTTGCCGCAATGCTTCTTTGGTAGATAAACGAATTTTCGTTTTTATAATCTGCATTTTCGTCAAATGGTAGAAATAATATACCTGTAATTAAAATTATAAATAAAAAAATGATTCTAGACAAAATGAGTTCAGTTAAATGCAATTAAGTTATTGTAGATTTTACTGAAAAATGGTTTTAGTTAAATGTTTAGATATATATTATATTATTTAGATATTAGGAACGGCAAATCCATATTATATATTTATCTAATTTGTATGAGTTTGGCACATAAGTACTTAAAGCTGTTTTAATAGTACATATATAAACATATATCGTGTGTTCAAAAAAATACACTTCTAGCAAGCCATGATTTCTCTGTGACGCCGAATCTTTATTCACATAAATCCTTGAAATGACTGTTGGTTCTAATATTAGATCTGTATAGGCAATTGTGTGGTTAAGTTTTATGTAGTTTTACATGGTCTATTTTCTGATTTTTTTAAGTAAAAATTGAGAAAAAAATGCCTTTTTTTCAGAATTAAAGTTATTATTTGGTGTAATAGTTCAAACTACAGCGACGCCTTTTATTGAAGTAGATAAAACCTTTTTTTGAAGATATCAGACAGATGTTAAAAGATCCGCATCTATGCTAATAGACGATAATGACTGTTCATGAACTTCTACTAAGTAATCCACCACAAAGGCGCCGTTATTATAAATATAACCAAACACATTTTTCTCAGATGACGCATGGTTTCATATTTCCGATTATGTGAACTCACAGAAATAAGTATATGGTCTTCAGAAAATTCTTATCTATACATTAAATCCCCATTACGTCTTCAAAAATTGGAGATTTCGATGCGGTGATTAGTAGGCCCTATATTTTTTGAGGGTTAAAAGTCAACATTGTCATTCATTAAAAATAATTTTTGTCCAACGACAATTTATTTATTTTAAAAAACATTAATGCTGAAAGATATCGTGAGTCATTTATTAATAAGTTACATAATGATGAGCTCCAACCAAGATATATTTCACAAAGACGTGTGATTCTACCCGAAACTAAGTAAAACTTCTGAATAATTTGAAAAACGCGAGATAAGTAGGAACATGCTTATTAAAAAAAACCACCAAAGTCGTGAAAAATTTAATGACATTAACAGTCCACAAAGTTTGCAAAATGTGTTCTATGTAGGCTTAGGAAGTGTATGGAGTAACTAGGTGACCATTTTTAACACCTTTTACGAATACATTTATATAAAATAAAAAAAGTCTGCTTTATTTCTTCTTTAATATATTGTTCTGTTTAATATACAGTCAGAGACTAAAGTTTAAATACACCTCAAAAATTGTATGTTTAAAGAAAAGTAAACATTTCAGAAAAACTTATAGTATGCAGTTTTATTTGTCTTCATAAATAACAAAAAAAAAAACGATAACATGAGGTGTATTTAAACTTTAGTCTCTGACTGTATCTAATAATATGCTATACTTGAAGGTGATGTCTTCCAAATCCTTCAGGTTTCTAAAGTACTCATGCATTAACTAAACCTGGAAATAATAAACATATATTTTGACTTACAATGCAAATATTAAACATAACTAAGAACGGATATATATATATATATATATATATATATATATATAGAATTTCATGTAATCGTCTTTATTAAATGACATTAATGACATTTATATTTGACAATTGGTGTAGTAGTTTAGACCTACTTAAAATTTCATTGCTAATTCTGATTTATTTGAACTCACTTTATGTACACATACATCATGAAAGTAGATAAAAGTAAATAACTGTATGGATCTAAAAATATAAAACAAACTGCAGCACATATATGGTACAGATAAAATAAATTAAAAATCGCAGTTTATATTCTATAATCTAGATATTCATCGTAATGATGAAAGCCTAAAATCTAAAAAACAGTGGAATTTCATTATAAAACTTAATAGCAATATAATTGAGAAATTATTATCGACTTCTTATTAATCGACAATAATCCGGCACTAATTGCGATCTATTTCTAGTTTTACAGTTGTGATCGTCTCCGTGTGTGGCAACCCAAGTATAAATAAGCAAGGAAAAGTGAGAATTCCATTTTTGAAAGTTCCGACCAAAAATCGTAGTTCATGCCTATTATATATCGGTAAACTGTAAGTCATTGCCTATTCAAAGAACGAGTACGATACGGTGAGAGATTTTTGAAAAATTTGCCTGCAATATTATTATTACACAGCTATTTCGTATTTAATTACAATTCCTCTATATTTTTCTCTGTTTGTTGCACCGATCCTCTACTTTCCAATTCCAGTAATTTTAAAATCCTCTTGTACTTGCTCTAGATATACTCTTTTGGTCAGTCTTCTCTTCTATTGCGTATTAGTTTTCTATTCAGGGCTTTATCTTTCATATTTTCTTCCCCTTTACACGTGTTCTAATCATCTAATTTTTGTGGTGGTTTGCTATACATAGATAATCTAGGCTTCTTTATATAATTCTTCTATTTCCTTGTTTCTTTCCCTTTTTCAACAGTTTTCTCTTCTTGTCATATCATAAATACATCTCAGTATCTTTCTCTCCCATCTGTCCAAAAGATCTCTTTCAGATTTTAAATCCCATATCTCACGTGGACTGTAGGCTTTAAAATTGTCCTACATACATATTTAAAATGATCCTACATTATTCTGGTATCAATTTTGGTTTCAGTAGTGATCTCAAGACGGCATATTGAGACGCAATATATTCTTTTTAACTTACTGAAAATTCTGCTAGAAAATTTTGTTAATAGGAGTCCTTAGGCTGCGTACGCCATGCATCGATAATAAATACCGAAGATCGTTCCTTCCTTTTGGATTCTATTTTCTCAGAAAATCTCTTCCAGTGTCGAGTTAGATAATTGAACAAAAAAATGCTATGTAATTAGTGCATAAAGTCATTGTCTACTTTGAAATTTTACCATGCAATTCATCATATATTCATTAACTAGCTAAATTGAACAATGCAATAAAATATTTGGAATAACAATGTAAGACTAGACACTTCATCGGTTACTTGGCAAAAGTTACTGGAACTTGATTAGGTTGTACTACTAATTCCACTATGTAGCTTTTATATCAACAGGTTACCATTTAGTTTGCTCTTTGCAAAATTCCTTAAATGGTAAACATTTCAATAATGATGATTTAAAATCATACTTGATTCAACTTGTTACTGATAAAACATGACAAGATGTCATTGATAAATATGTAGCATGCGTTATTGAATAAATATACTGCTTTTTTAAAGATTCACAATTATTAGGTACTTGAAACAAATTTTCGTGTTTGTACCATTATGTTTATGTCAAAGTATCTTTTTACATAAAGAAATTCAATATAAAAATATGTTTTGCAGACCTCTCTATTAATAAAAACTTGCATATGAAAATATACACGGTACGACGTACTATTTATTTACCATACGTCCTGCACTTTAAAAACGATCAGTTAAATGCCACCATAAGTGGTATTGACTAAATCCAAGCTCTTCCCACGAGTAAGAGCTTGTTAATGTTTCAAAGACTAATTGAAATTATAGTTAGAGTATGTTTTGTTAAATATTTTAATGCATTGTTGATTGACTGATGAACTTTGGATTGAGCGAAGTGACTGTAGTCATTGCTTTGTTTGACAGTAGTTATTATTATTATTTACGTAGCATATGGCAATTGTCGTTTATTCGCTATTTGGGCGTCATGGCCGATAGTTCTTACTCGAGTACAGACAAATCGATATATGTAAATCTTTTCACTAATGTCCGCTAGATGGATTTGGTCAAATTCATCTCCAAACCATAAAATGTTACTTCAAACAAAGTTAACACCTATACGGTTTTATTAGATACATATTTTTTACAACTTAAACTATCTAACTAAACAGTTATTTATTATAAATAAGGTAATATAAGAAAGCATAAATAAAGTAACTATTGTCAGAGAAAAAAATTAAAATTATATAATCTAAAATGTTGAAAAGTTGAAAATAATCTAGCCAAACATACAATACAAGTGTGTGTTTCACTGTCGACGGCGTAAGTCTAGTACCGAATTCGTTTTCGTACAGATTTTGCCGTTGTTCCAGATGTGATATTGTTATTAATTATATACTGACCATGACAACTTAGTTGTCGAAATACATATACGGAATACGAAAATTATTGTGGAAAGAGGTTAATCTTAATTGACTAATTTAATCAACCACAGTCTCTATTCAAATTTATGTTCAAAGAGTAGATATTGAGATTAAATACCGCAATAACACATTTTCATTCAAAACATCCTGTTTAGTGTTATTAAATTAACTGATTTAGACTTTTGCAAGTGCAATAAAATAGAAATAACAGAAAGATAAAAGCATAAATTCTTTTGGGTGCGAATGTATTTTGGAATTTGATGTGTCCTGAATCCATCAAAATGTTTCAAGGGCAACCACGATTTCAAAGAACGTTACTAGGTTACGAGACCTCTTTCACACACGACTGAAATTAAACATATTTCGTGCAATGTTTCTACAGATAATAGGGTCCAGGAACAGCTACAGAAATTTTGGGAGTTGAACGAAATTCAAGAAACTACTGTATTAAATTCCGAACAATACAAAAAACCGAGAATGGCAAATACATTGTTTCAATACAATTTAAGGAGAAAATAAAATAGCCGTTTCGGGCTTGCCGATTTGATGATTGCATCATGAAGTTTGTCATTTTTAACAATATATTTTCCTTGACAGTTTTATTATCCGGTCGCTATTTCTATTGTTGACAGTAACTTGAAAATTTTATGTGAGCGAAAAAATGGAATTAACTCGCGAACATTTTCGTGTAATTATTTTTCATAAGTTTTGGCGTGAATTATCTCAACAAGAATGCATCGACGAGCTGAATTCTTTATATGGTGATGAGGTACCAACGAAAACTACAGTATATTGTTGGTATAGTGAATTCAAACTTGGACGGCGTTCTTTAGACGATGCCTTTCGGGAAGGTCGTCCCACAAATGTTGTTGTGTCGGAAAACATAAATGCAGTGTCTGAATTGATAATGCAAGACTGTCGTGTGACATATCGTGTGATCGAAGCATCTCTAGGTATTAGTAACACCAGCGTGCATAAGATCCTGCATGAACATTTAGCCGTTAAGAAGCTATGTTCACGTTGAGTACTACATAATTTGACAATCGCTGTCGATTGGTGCCCAGAAATACACAAAAAAATACAATGGCGGTGCTTCGAAGAACATTTATAAAGTCGTTGCAGGTGATGATCATTCTCCACCATGACAATGAATTGAATATTTGACCGGGCGACACGTTGAATTGATGAGCCCTCCGCCATACAGTCCTAATCTATCACCCTGTGACTTCTTTTTGTTCCCACATGTGCAGAATAAACTTCGCGGTCAACGCTTTTCTACGCTGGAAGAGGCAGTTGAGGCATTCAATTTTCATACTTTGGAGATATCGCCTTCACAGTTCGTTGATTTTAAAGGAGAATATTTTGAAATGCAATAAAACTATTTTCGATAACAAATTTTTTTTTGTTTGCTATTCCCGAAATATAAACAGCTACCCACGCAGTGCAGTTCAGCGTTTCGCAAATTTGGAAAGAAAATTCCGAAACAATGAACAAATGAAAGCTCAGTACGTTTTATTTATGCGCAAATATGAGAAACTAGGGTATATGATGGAACTTGAAAATCCAATGGAAGAAATGGAAAATTCTTATTACATGCCACATCGTGGCGCGTATAAAGAAAAATAAGTTTAACGACGAAATCGAGAGTAGTTTTTGATGGCTCAACTAAGACCACAAATGGATTTTCACTTAATAACTTTCAGTACAAAGGATATATATTGTAGTAGGATCTTTTTTGTATCTTGTTACGATTTAGAATGAATAATATTGTACTTTCTGCAGATATTGAAAAAATGTATAGATAAGTACTTGTAAATCGTAGTCAGGGAAATTATCAATGAATGATATAGAGCGAAAGTATATCCGATGAAATACAGGATTTCGTTCTCAATACAGTTACATATAGGACAACATCTGCACTATATTTAGCTATTAGATCACTACAAGAAATAGAGCATCAAAATCATGAAGATAATTATCAACTGTCTCAAATTATATGGAAAGAGTTCTGTATTGATGACCTTTTGACAGGAACAAATTCTGCTTCTGAAGCTATAGAACTTTATGAAGGTATGACAAAATTATTGAAATCTGCAGGATTTATACTTACAATATGTATTTCTAAGAATAACTAGGTTAATAGATGTTTAAATGCAAATCTAAAAGTTGATGTCTGTATCTACAAAATTTGATCTATTAGGATTATTAGGTCCATGTATTTATAATACGTGCAAAAATATAATTCAGAAATTATGGACGCACAAATTGGGCTGCGACGAAGGCTTACCAATATTCAAAGATTTTATCACTGTTAACAGATTGATATAGAATCAATTTTGAATGCTCGTCCTTTATATCCTCTTAGTGACTCACCCGATGATTTTCAATCTTTAACACATATCACATTTCTTTATTGGCCAACAATCTACGACTATCCCGAATAGATATTTGATAGAGAATTTAACGAATAGACTCTCCAGATACCAATATATTCAGCAACTCTAACAACATTTTTGGAAACGTTGGTCTCGAGGATGTATTACTCAACTTCAAGAAAAATTAAAGGGGCGCAAGAAAAAGGATAACATTACAATTGGAAAGTTGGTTATATTAAAGGAAGATGGGTCGCATAATAGAAGCACATACTATCAGTGACAGAAAGCCGACAGAAAACAGATTGACCTTTGTAAAAGTTTCTAGATATGTCCAACTGAATGCCCCATGCTTCTCAAATAAGCACGAGTAATAGTAATACAACAAAATAAAAAATAGTATGAATTGAGGAACATTCTATTTCCGGAACACCTATTCAGACTTTTGACACAAGTCTGGATATATGACATACAATTTCACCGTTTAGAAATAATTACTTAAAAATGAAAATAGCTTTGCAAGATCATTGGACTTCTTTTCAACATGTAACCGTGTTTTATACGTACCTTTGACTGCTACGAAGTTAAATTAGGTCCTTTGACGATGGAATTTGCTGATTGCCTAGGTGAAATTGCTACCACCGTATTATGCAAAAGCAAGCGGGTCTCCTCGGTAGGAGAATGATCATCCATGGGTGGCGGAGGAGGACATATATATAGTGGCACTTCACCAACACTATCACTCAGTTTATTGTCAATGATGTGTTCGTTATTATAGGTTTGTTTCTCTTTGTGTATAATATCGTCCAGAAGAAAGAGCGACGACTTCAATGTTCTCTTATCATTTTCTTGTTGGCGTGGAAGCAATTGCTGTTGTTGTTGCTGGTAATTTGGTATATTTTTCATACGCTTTTGACTTAGCGTTCTGTGAGTGGCAGGCGGAGATGACAGACGTTTATTCGGGGAAAACTCATTTCCCGAACTAACATCCAATCCATCCGATATCAAACGTTCGCTTTCCGGATCGGTATTACGATAACCACTACTGTCCGACTTTTTCAGAATGGATTTTGAACGGCGATGATGCTCCAATTGTGGACTTGCTCTGCTATCTATAGAATCCACCGATAATGATGACTTGCTCCCCCCATTTTTACCTGAAAGCAATTGATCTTTGTAAAATAAAGTTTTATATATTTTTAATAACAACATTTTTTGAGTAAATGTTGTATTACAATTAAATATATTTAATGAAAAATTTTCAATATTTAATCCTTCTCGATACAAGGTATTGTAATATCGTTAAAGGTACTGCGGTACTGTTGAGGGGCGAAAAATAATCTCTAGTGCTTTAATAACACCCTTCATTAATAAAAAATTGTTCATGAGATAAGAGGTTTAACATGAAGAATGACGCATCTCTAAATTGAGGTTTCTTCAGGTGGCACTCATGATGAGTTTTTTTAACATTTTGACATTTTTCTGTGATCATTTCATCGTATATCAATAAACACTGCAAACAACTACAAAATTCACTATTCGAAATTCGAATCTACATTTTCACTTCATAACGTTCTCGAGCCAGTGAAACAAAGATTTTCAAAGAACGAAGACAATATTGCACCTCTACTTTTGACTGTTCGTGAAAATTAAATGTATCAATTCCTCATTTCGTTGCAGATTCAATAATTGGATTTTAAAGAAACTTGAAAATGATCCAGAATTTCACTAATAAATCATTTTTAGCGACGAAGTTCACTTCTGGCTTAATAAGCAAAATTGTTGTTCCTGGTCCGAAATCAGGTAGAAATAATGCCTGAAGAAACATTACATACACTTAAACTGGCTGTCTAGTGTGAATTTTATGCTGGAGAAATCGTTGGGCCATACTTTTTCAATGACACGGGAAATCGCGTTACTGGGAATGGAGCTTACTATCGTTCAATGTTGACTGTTTTTTTTGGTCCGAATGGGATGCTCTTGACTTGAATGACATATTGTTTCGACAAGAGGGTGCCACTTGCTACACTCCCAACAATTCATTTACTGAAAAAAAAGTTCGATATTTATAGAAATGGAACAATCAGCTATTTTCCATGCTCTTGTTATTTAACACCTCTAGACTTCTTTCTGTGATGTTATATAAGTCGTTTGCTTACGCAAACAAACTAAGAACATTACACAACTTGCAAACCGACATTGAAAATGTCAATGTTGACATTCAACTCAATTTATGTAAAAAAGTAAAGGAAAATTAGGCTCAATAGATTTATTTCTGTCAGCGCTTAGACATTTGAATGAAGTGTTCAGTCAATAATGGAACTATACACAACTACACTTTACATCTAACTAAAAATTATCTTTCTGTTTTCTTTTATAAGCCGTTATTTTATTAAGAAATCTTGTAGTTATGCTATGAAGAATTTCTGTTTGTCCAAGCGCTTTGTTCAAATTATTTTTGTATAACAAAGCAGAGTGTTTTAAGTGAAATAATGCATATATCCTGAGTTATAGATGTGACAGACTTCAAATTTGTGTAATGGAACATAATTTTCATATTAAGTGCAGATGTGCAGAAGCAAACTAAAAATAGATCTTTAAAAATTATATTTATATAAATTAGTTCTAAATATTATTTTTTATTGTATTTGGTCCTCAATTTTGTTATTTATACTGTGAATGCTGTCTTAATGTTGAACCTAATTCAGTAAAATAAACGATACATTTTATTCTATTTTCTCAAAATATTTCCCATTACATTCAATATATTTTTAGAAAAAGCAATTTCAAAAACATTTTTCTATTTTTCTTATCGTTTATTTTTGAAAGAATTGACAGCTTAAATTACTTTTGATTCGTGAGAATACAAAGAAATCGTGGAGTGCTTCATTAAGACTATATTATCGATGAATCATTAATTCATTGTTTTTCTCGTTTAAATAGTCAACTATTTTTGAGTGACAGTAATATTATGGAGTACTATTCTTTCTCTTGCGCGATTTTACGAATCTTTTAAAGGAATTTGGACAGGACCACTATAGTGCATAATTAAAAATTGTCGGTACCATAATCATCTAAGGCAACAGTTGCAAGATATCTAATGTTGTCGAAGAATTTAAAAAACCAATAGTCTCCCTATTAGGGCTTCGTCCTAAATAATATATATTGGAGATAATTTTAACACGAAGACTCAAATATCAGATTGCTATTTTTTTAAATCGTGTAATATTCATTTATTGAGTTACGTATTAGATAAAGGGATCCGTGCAGGCAAGAATGTCTTTGTATGATATCATCATTTTTAAACTAGTAATCGTGTGTGATGGCGTTAACCGTTTTCACGGCGGTGCTCAGCAACATTTTGTAATAACTATTGAACATAATTTCAAACATTTTCTTCAATCATATCGAAACATTTGTCAAATTAATCCATATTTCAAGTAATAAAAAATTACCATTTGAAAACAATAATTATTACATTTCATATATCGTCACGATGTCAGAATACTTTTTGGTATGTCGTTTTTGATATATAAAATGTAGCGAAAATATCACAATATTTCTATCAATAAATATCTACTGCTTAGGCTCAACATTAAATATTGACTAGTTTTTTTAAATGAGTTACAAATATAACATTAGATGTATTTTTAAAACAATATTTATTAAACATGTACTCTAATGTTTCTTCAAATGGCGTGGTAAAAATTCAAGGTTTAAAAGCAGACAAAATATTTTTCCAATATCGTCGATTTCTTAAGTAACACAAAGATGCTGATATAAATAAACAGTTTTTATTTTAATTTATTATTATATACCAAATTAAACTTAGAACAGAAAAACTACTAACCTTTACTGATGTGTATAAATGTGTGTATGTGTGTCTTTCTTCAAGCTGGAAGCATCAAGTCCTCTTCGGGCATTCCTTTTGCTTCTTTAATTTTGCGATTTTCTATTATATAACATCTTCATATTAAACTATTATGATTTGAATATTCATATACCTCTTGTAAAAATTAAATTTTATTTTATTTTAAATATACGTATTCATAGATGTTTATATAAAAAAATCATTGGTCCCTATTTCTTTTCGCCTTAAACGTAGAACTATAGCATGCCCAACTGAATTTAACATAATATTAATGAAAGCGTTGATGAAAATTTTGATTTTGGTTTTGATATTCATGATAATTCCCTTATGTGAAGTAATGTGTAATGTGTACTCTGTTAATACAATATGTAAGGCAATGCAATGTAATATGTCTAGTTGACTTGTAAATAACATTCGTTTTGATCATACTTTATTTGTACATAAAAGTTCATCTAATTCTAGTATATTATTACCAATACTATTCATGATGTTTTTCAAAGATCGAGTTTTATACGCCTTCGGCATAAAGCTCAAGTGGTTTGAAATAAATAATTTAATCATTACAGTTTTTCGTTTTAATGCTTTTTGTAACATTCGAAAATACAACGCGTTTCAAAAAGTATATACGTATTACAAAGTATTATTTTGTCCAAACTATCGATCGCTGCGCCTCGGCTCGGCTGTTGGAGAAAGGAATACATAGTCTACTTTATTTAATAGCCGCTAGATGTCAATTGTCTTCTGTTTTTCTTGGTAACCGTCATATGTTTAAAATGGCTACTCCGCAGCAGAAATCATTTTGTGTTCTCGAGTTTGCGAAGTGCATTTTCGTGATTTCAGTGCAAACACGTCTCAGGTTGAGCTACCAAATTGATCCTCCGAATGGGTGGAAAATTTGCAGATAGTATCGATAGTTTGTGGATATAGGATGTGTATGTAAAGGAAAGAGTCCTGGCCGCCCTCGTGTTTCTGAAGCAAATGTTGCACGAATTCAAACTGCTTTCCAACGTAATCCTTCAAAATCAACTCGTCATGCCAGTCGGGAGTTGTTGTAACTCCCGACTGCCTACAACAACAATTTGGCCTATTTCAAGACGTCGGTTTGTTATAAAGCCGTACAAGTTACAGTTGTTACAAGCTCTGCGTCCTGATGACAAACGGAAACGTGAGGCATTTTATAAAGAGATTCATGATGCTATTGACAATGATAACACTTTAGCACAACGCATCGAGTTCAGTGATGAAACGACTTTCCATGTTAGTAGTCTGGTAAACAAACACAATGTTCGAATTTGGGTCTACAGAACATGTACGAGATTCGCCTAAAATCAATGTGTTTTGTGCGATATCCTGATCATCTGTTTACGGATCATTCTTCTTTGATGGAAACACGGTTATTCGTGTCGCTGATGGAGGACATATTAAACATCTGTAATCTGAACTTGAGAGGTTCGTAAATATGTGTGTAAAGTTTCATATTCGTATGTCTTAAGGTTTAATAAATATATGCATTCGAAATACGTATATTCTTTTTGAAACACTCTGTATAATAATCTATGGGTGCAAAAAGTTTTTCTAGAAGTTTGTCCTGTGCCATTCTTATTGCATGTCATGTTATATTATCATGTAATAATGTAGACGGAATTTCTTTGGTAGCGAAGTACAGTACGATTTTTCCGAAACTTACATCCTGCATTTGCAAAATGTATAGTTCGAATGCAATTGTTTCATACTGGTTCAATTAATAGGTCCACGACGGTTCCACCAAGCATAATCAAATTTTTATTTTACGAAAACTGGGTTTTGATCACGACTTGAACTGTTTACCCTATCACAATATTGTTTTTTCCAAAAAAAATTTCGTAAGTTATTCATTTTACATAATCTGTCTAAACAGGTAAAAACAGAGTTGTTTCAATGCTAATTCTCTCCACTTTCTTTCATTTATTTGCAAAATCCGACTTCGACTTCAATTATTGGCCCTATCGCATCATTGTTTCCCTTGAAATTTATTATGTCACCTATTTTTCATTTTCTGCTGAAACATGTAAAAGCACACTTGTCCCATTATTAATTTGTATTTACTTCTTTTCGTTAATTTGCGAAAGCTGGCTTTCAACTTCGCCATGAACTATTTGCCTTATCACACCATTTTTTTCTCAACAAATTTCGTATGTTATATATTTTTCATTTCCTATTAAAAGTGGTAAAAGAAGACTTATTTCAATGTTAAGTGTATCTGCCCTTTTTAGTTAAGAAATTGCTGGGAGTATTATATATCTAATGTCGTTATTTTCTTTATAGCTAAAGAAGATATTTATAACAGTCGATTGTAATGAATTCAGATTTATCGCTAACTCACTAGGAATTTTTGCTGACCCGATTCCGAGGAGCTTTGAAATCAAGAAGCAGTAAGAATATATTGTAATATCAGATATAGTTATCACAACAAAACAATTTATCGATCACATACAAATTCTTGAAATAAGTCCACATACAAATAAACATGCAAAAAGTTGTCATTATGGCTTGAAAATTTTTCAGTCAGCTATAGAAAATCTCAACCTCTTTGATATTCGTCATTTGACCAACGCAATTGAAGCTATGAGAATACCTTTAAATGAGCATACAAAACACCATAAAGTTTGTAGTAAGTACCGTATTGTGATGGACAATAAAACTGTACAATATCAGCCATGTTCTGTCCGAGATCATGCCCATAGAAATGCGGGTTGAATGAAGTTCCGACGACTGAGAAGTGCGAGAAATCTACTTCAGAATAATAATAGCAATTGCTATTATTATAGCTTTATTGTTCAACGATAACTATTTACAGGGCAAATATAAGCAGTAAATATACACATACTTAAGCCAAAAGCTAATAGTCAACAAAAACATTATCAAAACAAAAATGCAATTCAACAATCGATTTAAACAAAAACAATAACATAAATAAAAATAATAGTTACAAAAAAAAACGATTAATTGACTATTAGAAATTAAAAAGAAAAGTAATTTAATTGATTAATTGAAGTAAAGAAAATATCATTATAAATTAAGTTTGCTGTTCGTTTCATCATCGTTATGAATTTTTGGATAAAAAATTAGTTTTAGGCAAAAGTAGGAGACGATTGGAAGAACATATAGTACGGGGAATAAAAAAATCAATACACAAGGACAAATGAGAGAAATTAATAAAACTATGTATGAATTTCCACAAAAATCTCGGACCATAAACTTCCCTGGGAACTATGTCTACTTAGAAATGAGTCATAATCATTATTCCGTTTCGGGTTGACGTCATCAACTCAATGATGAGTATTTCAAAAAGCGATGTTACAACTTTTCAATGGATAATTGTAAATAAATAATGAGGTGACCAAACAGATGAAGCACATTCAAGTTTACTAATTACATACGTACGGATCATAGTTTTGATCAAGTTCAAACTTCTGAAGTACGCAGCATGAAATTTAAAGTTTTAGATGCTTAAACACAAATATTATTAATATGCGGAGTGTCATACATATTTCTCAAATTAAATTTTTCAAGCTACCATCCTACTGTGTGATTTAGCATAAGACCCCTATAATGTACTGCAGAACTGTCGTCGAATTTATATTATTTAAATATAATAGGCACGTTTTCTTTATTTTTTCATTTTACGATAAGCGTTGAAATAACAAACTTTCGGTAGACAGCGTGATACTATTATTTAACAAGTAAAGTATAAGAATTTACCTTCATGGTATTCTGACAAAAAACAATTATATTTTGTCGAGAACGAACGTTATTTATCATTCAACCTGATAATTAAACTGTTTATTTATACGTAGTAGCGTTTCATTTTACTTGGCAGTTGTCGACTGGAGACAAAATTTATTAACAAAAATGAAGCCATAATAAGAGAAGTACATGCACTAAAGATAAATTATAAAAGCGAATAAAATGTATTTAATTTGATAGATGTGTGCTAACCAAAATAACTTTAATAGTAATATTTCCAAACAACTATAATGCTAACAAAGTAAAAATCTAAACTTTATACGTTAATAGTGAAGCAAAATTATTCGAATGAATAATTTTGAAGTATTATATTACTTTATCCAAATAATAAAAACCTAAAATATACAAAAAGGCTAACATTAACTACTCTCAACAAAAAATCTCAAACAGAAATAATTGTATTCTTAATAATATTTCATGTATACAATTATATTAATAATACATTTTGATTAATTATTTACTATTACACAAAGGTTATTATAAAATAAAAATTAAGTAATTTTATTTAACGAATAATTAGCGGTCTTATTATCTTAATAATAACTAATCTAATCAATAGATGGAAGCAATACCTGCTCTAGTTCCACTTATGGTTTGTAAACCAAACAAGTGTTGATTTATAATACGTGTAGCGGACGCTAAAGGTCGAGATGATATGAATGACGTTTTTTTAGACGCCTTTTTCGCCTCTAAGCTCTCTTGGGAATCCCTTTCAAAAGCATCACCGAATCTCGTTCTTGGACGAGTAAACTGTAAAATTGTATAAAAAAATAATGAAAAAATTGACAGGAAGGTCGCTTATATAATGTTTAACAGTAAATAATATAGAACGGGCGCTGCTACCATATTGAGCACATAACTTTTAATAATATATTATGTACAATATTACAATTATTACGTAAAAGAAATGATAAATTATTTTGATATATCATCCCTTAGTTCTTTCTTACTAAATTCTCTTAAAAATTAATATTTATTATTGAATTTTATGAATAAGTCCAGATATTTTTGCTGAATATGGTTTATTTTCTCAGAATTAAATTTATTTTCTCAGAATTTTACTAACAAATAAACAACTACATCAATTAACGATGTATGCTACTAAAACATTTAATTTCTTGGAAGACATTATTTATTAAATTGAATGAAGTCGACTATATGTAAATACCGTAAATTTTCTTACCTTTGATTCATAAAAATTTTATAATGTATAACAAAACATCTTTCGAAGGTACATATGCTTAAGAAAGCTATCATGATTCACTTAAACAAAACACCATCTCCGTTATTTAATTTTTATCTCCCACTAGTTTTTATATAATTCATTACTAATTTTGAAAAGATTTCAGGGTTTGCGGTACCGTATATCCTCGCTGGGAAGAATAGATAAGTGCGATTAAATATATTTTGTATATTCTAACGTAAAAAAACGATTTAGAAATTTATTAACACCCGTTGCAGTTAACAATCCATCTTTGCTAGCATCTTTGCGTCACTAACATAATGCAAGTTATCGACAATGACTGCAGGCCTTCGCCCCCCATTGATTTTTGTCGTTAATTATTTGGAAGATCGTTTAACATTAGCGAAACTCAAAATTTAAAACTTTCGTATCTAAACATTTTCATTCTTTCTTTTTTTTACATTCTACATTTCTTACTCTGTTCATACTTTTTACACTCCTTACAATTTCGCGCTATTTACGTTCTGCACATTTTACATGTCTTTTATGTCCTTCGAGAATATCCTTACTCAACACCAATAGAAGAGGTATGCTTTGGTAACAAAATATGGGCTTAAAATAAGATATTTATGTGATAAGTTTCGCAGTATGTACTGGAGTGACGCTTTTCTACTACTACATAGTCTAACAATAAATACTTACAGCATTGCACAATTGTACGGAATTATGATTATGCATTGTAAAAAAGTACTAGAGAGTTTGCACAGATTTTAACTCTTCTTTCGTTCCTACTAGTCGCGAACGTTCCGTATATCGTACCATTGCTTGTTTTCGAGACGGTAGTAATATCACTACCATTCTTTAATACCAGATTCGAAAGTGATAAGAGCCCAAAGATCAAATAAGCTGTTAAGTTATTAGGAAAAAATACGTTATGACAAAATTTTATTCTCGAACGGGAAAATCCTCAGAGAAATATAAGATATATGTTCAAAGTTTCCTAGAAACACAGAAGATCGTGACACTGGTTCAGTATAGTGGTTTGTGAGAGTAAAGTAAAAATCTGAGTGTACCAAAAAATATATCCGAAACTATGGTGTGGCATTGTAAAAGAATGTTCCTGAGTTTGTTAAGGCTTCCTATTGGCCGTCTGGAAATCTTGATCTGGATCATCTCAACTATCAATTTTGGTATGTCCTCGAAAATATACCTTGGAGGATATGACGCCCGATGTTTTTGAAACGAACTATTCTTGACGATACAGCAAAGATATTGACAGAAATAATGAATACCCAGAAACACGGTCATTTGAAACTCTGTATGGATGCAGAAGGGGAACACTGAATAAATTATATATCGTAAAAAAGCACAATTAAAATACTAACAGTTTGCCATAAATGTGGTCAGACTGTGTAAATATTGTATTAATATTGTAGTTTACTATTGGATACTTCTTTTAAAACTGTTGTTAAATAAAAAGCTCCTGCTTTTCGCTACATAAAATTTTAATATTGCGCCTATTAATAAGGCTTAATTTTATTAATTAAAAATAACCACATTTTCAATATTTAAAATTTATAATAATAAAAAAAGGAAAAGAGATAGTTTAAGAAAGTTGATGTACGTATGTCGTTCATTCAATATTACTTAAGATGTTTTATCTCTTATACATACAAAATCTCTTAAAAATGTAATAAATATTTTAAAAATATATAAAAATTCTGGAAATATTGTCAAAATTGTGTGCAGCATTCACTATACTGTATGTAAGTTAATAAGAAGTTATTACCCGTAACGGCCAGAAAACACTATAATATTGTGCAAAAAGTAATTATCATCTTTAAGTGATTTTTTTTAATCTATATATTTAGATTTTTAAATTTTTCGACAAGATGTTTATTTATAAAATGAAACCTACTAATAAAATTAATTAACTTCTAACATTAAGTAACTAATTGGTTGAATTAGTAGGAAACTAAGACATTGATTAATCAATTAAGGTTAACCCATTTCCACAATAATTTTCGTATTTCGCATACGTACTTTGACAACTCAGATAGATAATTATCACAGATAATTAAACACAGTGTCGCACCTGGAACTACGGCAAAATCCGCACGAAGACAAAGTCACCTGTAAGTCTAGTACGGGCGTGTGCGTCGCAAGCCAAATACACACTCAGTGCGTGTAAAAGTCTAGTACTGACTTTGTCTTCGTGGGGATTTTGCCGTGATTCCAAGTGCGATACTGTGAGTAATTATCTGCTGATGATAACAATTTAGTTGCCAAAATACGTATACGGAATACGAAAATTATTGTGGAAAGGGGTTAATCTTAATTAAACAATTTAATTAACCACAGTCTCCATTAAAATTTGTCTCCATAAAACATGGATGTTATTGTATTTTATTATAAATGATTAATAAACACACATACATACTGAAGTCTGTAATTGTTATTATTTCGAATTATTGCTATTAAGCTATATTGCAATATAGAATATATGTAATAAATATATACGCATAAATACCAAAGAATATAAAACTATTATAAAAAACATACCTGCTGGAATCTTGTTTTTCGCTGCTTAGGATAAGTAGAGTCGTTCAAACTAACACGACTACCTCTATCTATAGGCCCAAATCCTCGGTAATTTTCATCCATTGGTGAGGTTGTTAAGCTTCTCAAAGCTGTATCTCCAGAAGCAGATTTTTTAAAACCACTGCTTCTAGTTGGCGCTGGAGTTGTGGGACTATTGTCACCGCTCTTATCCAAAGGATTAACATATAAGTTACTATCAATTGCGCAGGAAGGATCGGCTATATCTGATGTTAAATCTCCCTGAGAATGGAAAGGATGAGTATTACAGCTAGCAAATGTGTCGGAACTGTCCATGCTGCCCATGTCTCCATTATTGTTGTTGTTATTATTATTTTTACTACTAGCGTAGCTAGCAAGTGATTTTGATTTGATCTCTATTGCATCATAAGCGTTCATCATCATAATAGTGCCCTGTAATCCCTGATCGTTTTTCAATGTCTTCATCTCAAGACAGACTGGGTTACGAAAATCACTTGTGGATAGAGGCATTAAATTTTCTGCGTCAACGAATTCTTTGAAACCCTGGGAAATTTAGAAACGTGATGAAACTGTATATCAAATCGATAGCTTTATATATTCTCGTTAAATTAATAAATTTTATGAAAGTATACACATTTAATTTTTAAATATTCTATTTTGTATTACGTAAAAATTTATACTTTATAAACTTTTAATACCGCGAAAATTATTTTATACTTACATAATTTTACTATATACTTTTTGACGAATTGCGTAATATCAAACAAATATTCAAGGGCAGAACTATAACTTTAACGAAAGATTGTAGGATCTTCAAGTAATCAAAAATACCAGATATGTATTTTTTACAGCCTATTGCTTATGGAATAGAAACCACTACTAAATCGTTGCAACTATTTAAAAAAATATGTTTTTGAAATATGTTTTCGTAGTTCAAGGAGCTATAGAGAGGTATTCTTTTTGAATAATAAAATATAATTGTCCATGACTTCTCTCGACGCTCATGGTGCAACTTAAGATATTTGGCCGTTGGCATTTGTCTTAGACAAGAAAGGAATCGCGAAAAACTTTCTCAAACATTGCTCTGTGTATTCGATACCGCGCTAAACTAGCTTAGAATTGAGTTATCAACCGGCGAATACATTCAACGATTAAATCATGTTATCTTCTGCTACATATATCATATATGCAAGTACCATACTCTCTAGAAAGCTATGAAATTATTTCTTTAAAAATCATACGGGTACATTGATGTGATAAATAAAATGCAACTGTCATTCTGTATTTCACCACAATAATTGCCGATATATGTTAATTGGATGTAAGAAACGCATACATAGCATCCACAGAAATTAAACGTTTGGGGGAATTATATTATTGGTCCACTTCTTTTCATTCATGATCCACCAACAGAACAGAGATATTTAAATCTTTTACGTGTTCAAGTTCTTCCTAGTATTGGGGTAGATGGGTACCGGTGAGTTATGGCACCATATCACTATGTGCGTTTCTTGAAGAAAAATCTTTAGATTGGGCGTAGATGATTCAGCACGGTCTCCAGATTTAAATCGTCTGGATTTTTTTCGTTTGGTAAAGGTTACATCAGAAGAATTTAAGTGATGGCAGAGCACAATTAATTAGTGAGGAGGCATTGGTAAAGGTTATTCAAGAATTTGTTCGCACACTTGAGCACTATCTGGAAATGAACGGACACCATTTCGGAAACTTTGTCAACTGATTTTGTTTTCGTTTATATTTCTTGTGTACATTTCTTTTTGTTTTCTATAACATTTGTTTTATTACATTTAATTAAATATATCTGTCATTGAGCTAGGCGTTTAATAATAATAAGGCTTAGCACTCTTTTGTGCTAAACCTTATTATTATTAAACGCCTAAAGCAGAGCTCTGTTGAAATTTTCAAGAATATATAAGGTACTTTATTTAAAACCAAATATTATTTCTGGCTAAATCGGAAGTCTGATGCAAATATCATCATTGAATCTTCTATTTGCATTTATTTGAATGTAGAAATTTTTATTAAAATCTAAGTAGCCGTATCAAAGAAATTCGAATGAATCTATACATTTATCTAACCCTGTATAATCATTTGAAAATACGTGAAAACGTTTCAATAATTATAATTATCTTCAATAGGACTTAAACCCAGAATGATTTTAACTCTCAGGCAATTACCCTAATTATATTTTATATACAATCGATTTAAAATTATATACTTTGTTATAGAAGATGTTTTTTGGTTTGTCTTTTAATTTGCTCAATATTTGAGATGTTTGATCTGCCTGATGAAGTAGAAAAAGAAAATATGTATTAATATTCCGGAAATACAATACAAAGTTCATGAACTAAACTCTCTTATTTTATGTAAGTAATATTGTTTTTATTAATATGCAAAAAATACTATATGTACTACTTTACTATCTAATCTTTATGTAAATTGCTTATTAACTAGACTTAAAAATTATATAAATCATCAGGTGAAAAACAAGTATTGGTAAAAGAAATTAATTTTTTGTAATCTAGTACGGAGACTTCCGCGATCGTGATCCATGCTATCTGCTTCTGGGCTTCCGGGTTGGAACCGCGTCACTTATATATCTGCCGACGTTTCGTACCTATTTGTATGGGACATCTTCAGGGCTCAGTTTCAGTGCAGTAGTTCAGCCCTAAAGATGTCCCATACAAATGTGTACGAGACGTCGGCAGATATACAAGTGACGCGGTTCCAGCTCTGAAGCCCAGAAGCAGATAGAATTACTTTTTTGTATTTGAGAAAAGTTGACAATATACTACAATATTATCGAAAATATATGTAAAAAGTCCAAGTACTTAAAAGAAAAATTGATATAATGTAGTTTTCATAAAAATAAATATATTCAGACATAACCGTGCGAATTTTATTAATGCATTCTTTAAGTATATAGTATGTATGTACCCATAAATATAAATTGCATATAGTCCATGAACATACCTAACTATTAGATATGATAAATATATTCATTTTTTGTTTGGTATTTTAGAAATATCGTCATTCATGACGTTGTGGAGTAGTTTGTTTTCATTATGTCGGCATTCTAATAGCCTTTTCTGTAGATACGACAGTGCGAAGTTTAGACATTAAATTTTAGTGGCTCGGTTGAACACAAAAATATCTATACATCGTCGTACTAGCCAATCAGCGGAAAATATTGCACAAAAGTGTTCAAAGTAAATTGATATTCCTAGAAACAACCTGCACCAAATTTTAATGAAAGATTTTAAAGTAGACTATGTATTGAGTATTCCATTGGGTACAGCAATCTCAACAAGCGAATGTTGAATTTTTACTAAAAAGTATCTTTATTGAGATGATCACTTTCAGCTCAGTGTTGACAGTATACATAAATTTGCCGAATTAAAACCCGTTAACGTTTGACGTGGTTTTTAGGTTGAAGGAACAAATGAACAATGCTTACTCGAAAGTTAAACCGGAAATTCAGTAATACACGTAGTAAATGATACCCGTTATCACCACATTGTATCGGAATTTTTATGACATAAATTAAATAATATTGATCTAGAAATCATGTGGTACCATTAAGATGGTGCTACCTGTCACATTGCGCGCGAAGCGATTGCTTTATTAGGCGAAAGCTTTCGAGAGAGACAGAGAGCGAGAGAGAGTGAGTGATTTCACGTAATTAAAATCAAAATTGGCTGCCAAAATCAGACGATTTGATACCATGTAATTTTTTTGGTGTTTTGCGAAACTTACAATCCCACAATTCATGAATTGAAAAATGCAATTCAAATCTTGATTTTATAAATTGAACAAAAGACATGTAAAAAAGTGATCAAAAAGTTCATTAAAAGAGTAATGATGTATCAGCAGAGTTATGAAGTTCATTTATTAGACATTTTATTTCACAATTAATCGAAGGATGTATAAAAACCTCTTAAATATCAACTGTCGTTTATTAGCGTATTATATCTAGCGAATCTATTGGAATACCTGTACAATAAATATTGTCAACAAAATATTTGATTTCTTTAGTAACACTCAAAGAATGCATGAAAAATTATTGTCTGAATCTTATCTAAAACAATTTATTTTTTTTAGAAACTAATTCTTAAGTATGAGATAATTTCTCCAAGTGGAAATGTTTCTAGATTCAATATTTTTTAAAACAATACCAAAAAGTAATTTGTGGTTCAAATATTAACATGCAAAAATCTGATTTATTTTGGGAAAACAAACTGTGCCTCGATTTTCAAAAATGTATAAATTTTTTTTCGAATAGTTGCAACGATTCTTTTTCTTTTTGGATCGACTTTATATTGTATTTTCAAGAGCCGTAGTTAAAAACGGAAAAATTGTCATTCTAGAAAGACTTATTTTCATACTTAGAGACAATATTTTTGATTACTTTACAACACTAACAAGTTCAATTAAAATAATTTCACAATGCCAAGTACTCGTATTTTGATATTTATTGTCTTGTGTTTATATTTCAAGGGTTAGTTTAAATTAATCACATGTTATGACAGATGTCGTTTTTATTATGTACATACCGTAAAATTGAGTATTTAAATTTAATAAAATATATTTAATTAGTACCGTTTCTTCTAACATCAACAATAATAACCATTTACTTGTTTTAAATATTCACAAATTAATAATATGAAAATAATTATCGATCTCTAACAACGTACTTTTAAGCAATATTTTTACACTGTACACTTATAAATTCGTCGTTTCTAATATAATCTTTTAATATAATAACTATTTACAAAAAACCTGCGGCGTATGTATTAAAAAGCACAATTACGTCTTTTTTTAATTATCATATAATATTATTATGAATGTAAACAGGATAACAAGGAAATCAAGTAACCCAGAAGACAATAAGGATAATAATGAGACATCGATTATTTCACAATATTTTGATTTAATATTGCTGATGTTAAATTAAATGCGCACTTTCATAATTATAAAAAAAATATTGGAAGCAATATATTACACTAGTGTATTTTGTGAATTTGGTGTGGAAAATTAAAGATGAGTATCAAATGTAAAAATATACTAAAATCAATATTTCTTTTTTCATATACGTGTTAGAAATAACTAAACATTACAACACCAATACATTAGCCAATTTCTATGACTCTACTAGTCACGTGCACCGGTGTAGCTAAGCAGTAAAATTATTCCACTCCACCAATCAGACAAGAAACACGTTTCGTAAAAATAAGTTGTGCGTGCACAAGATGAGTGACTTATTAACTAGAACTATAGAATAGCGTGCAGAAAATGTTACAGTTTATAAGTAGGTTATATTAGGTAGAAATTTGCAATACAAATCTTTTTACAAACCTGGTGAACGAGCACCTTTCGGTAAAGTTGTATTACTGCGTACTGTGTGCACAACATTGACCATATATAAATGTCTTTCGTGTATAAAAAATTGCAAAATAAAATTATGGTTGGAATGATAGATATGAATCAACAAAAACTAAGAAAAATTTGGTGTTCGTTTATAATAGCAAAAATTAGCATTTTAATTTACATAGTCACGGAAGAACCGAATGTAAATGTACATACATACTAAAGGAAACTAGTAAAGGATATTCGTGTGACTAAGGGTATAAACAATTAAATTCCCTTAACACTTTCGATTTTCTTTTTTTAAATTGAAAAATATCACAATAATAATTGTAGTGTGCAAACTACATACATGTATAGGTTATATTGTAAGCAACTGCTTCTCATCTTGGTTAAACATTATTATTTCTTCATACTAGTAGAGAAGTATTATTCTAAAAAGGCTAGTAATAAGATTATTAAACTATATTTTAAACTTATTTCTGCAAAAGTATAATTTATAGAGAAAGAAATAATGAAAGTATAAGTATTACAGAGTTACAAAATATTTCTTATGTTGTAAATTGAAAAGTCGACTATTTTTCATTTCACAATTGGTAACGTGAAATGACAAATGTATTGCATAACTTACAAAATAGAAAAAATATTGCTTCTTAAATCTTAACAAAAGATACTTTATTTCAAGATTAGTAAAGATGATGAAAAGAATATTCGCACATCTAAAATCATTTACTTTCAAACTTCTTATGTGGATATTTTGGCTTCCACCTAATCAAAATTTTTTCATAGCAACAAATATACGAATCTAATTTGTCAAGCTTTCCAGATTCTATTAAGTCAATTACTTTATAGTTTATAATGGAAAAAAAACTAATAAAATAATATCCCATTATTCTGTCAGTAAGTTTGTATGTATATCTAGATACAAGGTTTGATACAAAAGTTCTTAAGAGAAACCACGAATTAGTATAAATGACTATTTTTTTTGAAAAATTCTATGCACTCATTTTTTTTCTGACAAAGGAAAAGAAATCACAAGTTGATGAGTCAAGATTATACGGGCAACGAAACATTGATTCCACGTTTTTTCGCCTTCAAATATTGTACTGTTTGATAGTTGTGTGAGAGTTCGTCATTACGAAGGATGATACTAATATTTCGATTTGTTTTACGTAATTCTGACAAAATTAAGCAAAATTTAATGGGCGAAAAGCTCTTTCACAACCAAATGTTTATGCAAAATCGAATACATTTATTTCATGTCAATACCTGTGGAACCTGAACATATCATATTCCGGTTCATATGTATTAGGATTGTTTGATAACTACGAGGCGTAACCAAAACAGTTTAGACAAAAAAAACACTTTACTTTTGAATAAAGTCCACTATTCGCTCAACACATTTATTCCAAAAGTACCCAAAATTAGCAATGCTTTCATTGTATATAGATGGTGAATTGGACAAAGATCTCTTTCCACTTAACCATTTTTTCAATTTAGGAAATAGTTGAGCCAAATCTGGAGAATATGGCGAAGGAAGAACTAATTCAAATTCCAATTCATTAATTTTGATTATGACCATAATAGTTTTGTCAGGAGGTACGTTATCCTGGTGGAGAAAGAATTAATATAAAACTCGCTATTTATTATTTTTCTTTTTTTATGGAAATAATTCCATGAGAATAAAAAACATAGTTGCCATAAGGTTTCCTGATAACAAATCGGTTTTTGCCTTTTTTAGTGGCGCATCATGTAGCCATCGTTTCAATTGCTTTTTTTTTTGTATCAGAAATGTAATGCTGGAGCTAGGCTTCATCAACGATAAGGACACAGCTTAGAAAGCCTTTTGAATTGCGTTAAATTTTGTGCATACATTTTTATTTGAAATATCCACTGTGTCTGCTATCTCGCGCACTTTTACTTGATGGTCATTCAATACGACATGGTGGCTGTTTTCAATCATATTCGGGACAGTAATTTGAACGTCCGCTGCGGAGTTTACCATTAGTGCTCAGACGACACGTTTAAATTCGAAAATCCAGTTTTTAAGCATTGAAGATGAAGCCGCGGTCTCTAATAATGTCGAATCAAACTTTGCTTTGATTCAAGTTGGTGTTAAACCTTTCAAACGAAAGCACTTTATCACTACCTGCAACTCAGTTTTTTCCATTGTTTAGAAAATCACACGAAACGTTGACTTTGACTCGTCGTTGAACGCACGCTAATTGACAGATCGCCCTATACAGTTATATTTAACTTAACAAAGGATCGTTTTATAGAATGGTGAAGAAATTGAACCATCTTTGTATTAAGTCACATGGTTATCTTTATCATGTTTTCTAAAGCATCGATGTTTGTTGTAGCTCCGAAGGTTACACGAGTACTACAACCTTCTAAGGGGCATAAATCCATAACGCAATTTATGGCACATTAGAAGATTCGAATTTACCATTCTCCGTGGTCTAAGGATCCGATTAGCCAGAGATTACGGGTTGGAAGCCCTGCGGGGAGCAGGAATTTTTTCAAAAATTTCTGCATTATACAGGGTGTAAACATATATCCCAACGTACATTGGTATCTAATAGATACGTGAACGCGCAACTCAATTCTACAAAACGTTTTACTCCGTCGAAACTTTATGGAAATTTGGGAACGCAAACTGTTCAAACTCGGTCCTGTATTCAGAATAAATAATTATATGTTGTCGATTGAAAAGCGGTGCAATGCGCGATCTCTCAATCTGTATACGTATGTAATATTATTACAGCTATAACATATTAAAGCATATCGGCGTATTTCGTCCACACCGTGTGTATATTATATAAAAAGCGGTTAAGATTAAAATCTTTCATTTTCGCATCTTAAAAGCGCATAATTAAAAGCTACCGTGGGTTTCATTTAATATCTATTTACATAATGTAATTTATGATACGTTAGAAGATTTGAATTTATCGTTTTCTGTGGTCTAAGGGTGAAGAGACATACGAGACTTTATACGAGATCAAAGGTCCGATTCAGAAATTTTTTCAAAAAAATTTTGCAGTAATCCAGGTACTATTATAATACACCATTGTTGATAAACATAACTTCTAAACCATTATAAAATAAACAAAACTTATGGAATTTACAGCATCCAGTGTAAAACGAAGTTAACCTTAACACTATATTCAGCAAAGAGTTGACTTTTATTACTGTTCGTGTAAATATGCATATATAATTTTATTAAATAAGTTAATATAGTACCCATTTCGAAAATTTAAGTGACAGGGATTGTCAGTTCCGTGATATAATATCATAATTTCAGTAATTACATTTTATACTTTCATTATTTTAACAATTTACGGCTTTATAATCCTTTTTCAATAAAATAATGAGTTACAGATTAATAAAATAATTTTAATTACCGTTCTTTTTAATTTCTAGAGGACTTTCGATTCCACTTATGTGTATGTTGGAATATGAAAACTTTAATTATATTTATTTTAAACGGGCAGTGTTGAATATTACACAAGGATTGCTTATTATATTCCCGTTCCGTTCTTTTACTGATTTTCTGTCGGATTGCCATTATGACTCACCTGTTGTTTTTGTATTAACGTTGAGCGGATAATACTACACACTTTTGGTACGAAGAGGGATACATTCGCCACGGCATCTTCCTTTACAATCCTGCAACGCACCACTAGAACTTATTTCGATTTTGACTCTATTCTGGTTTATAGAATATTTGAATATGCACTCAAATACGATACCTTCGCAATTCAGCAATAAAGTATATTCAATGCACAATATTCATATGATTTGATTTTGTAGACTTTCGGACAATCGGACAGCAGAAGTACTCGTGAGACACGACATTAAACAAGGAAGTACAGAAATACAATTATAAAACATAATCGAAATAAGTAAAATAAAATGAAGAATAGAAGTATGTACGAACACAGAAATGAGTAACATGAAGAGTGTTAGTGTAAGTATTTTTGTGAGATTCATCAATAGTTTGATTAGAGAATAGAAGCACAATGAATCTAAACTTATTTGTCCATATTTGTTAATATGAATTTAATTTTAAAAATTTAACTACACCACAGTATATTTCAACTTAAGTATTTTTAAATTATTACATATTATAAAAGTCAATAGAATTAAAGAGTAAATTTTTCTTAATTCTGGAGCTAGCTGGTTTAGCACAATGATTCGTCCAGCATGTGAGCAGTTAACTGTGTCTAGCGACTATATACACACATACAGTTTCCAATGAGTAAACAATGAGTAATTCTTTCTAAAAGAACGATTAACAGTATAGTTAGTATTATTAATGGTTTATTTTTCACTAAATTTAAATAAAATCATAAGAGACTAGTAAACTATCCTTTTTAATTTTTTCCTGTTGTCTTTTTACTTATAAAATTTGAACAAATTCATTAAGAGCTATTTTTGAAAAAATCATTTTTACAACTTTCCTCCGCAATGGGGGTACCTTTTTTAATTTTTATCCTGAAGTATGAACAGAATTTACAGTTTATTCATTTATACAAGGTGATTTGTGAGAAACAGATGTCCTTCAATTGGCGTGTACACAGCTGGTAATTCTGGTAGGGTGACGGGTGAGATGTCATTTGCTTGAGGGGTTATATACCATTTCAGTTTCAATAGAGAATGGACGCTACAGCATTGCATGTTTGCATATGATACTTGAGTTTATAATGGTGAGTATATCGTTACTATGGCGCCGATTTTTCATCGTCATTTTAGTATCGGTTTGGAATGGTGCAGTTTCTTGTCTCAATGCGATCTTCAGGTGGGTCAGAGCTTTGAGCGTAACATGAAACATTATCAGAGAAAAACTACGTGAGAGTGAGTGAGACAATCAACAAGAGCCCGACTCGATCCGCACAATAACAAGCACTCGAGTTACAAATGAGCCATGAGCCTGTGAACAAATTTAGCATTTTGATTTGAAATTCCATCCCTAGAAATTGCGGCTGGTTTAACAGCTAAACGAAAGTAACTACGCATAACGGAAAAGCTTCGCTATACGTAGCAAGTGTTGTATGAAGAGGAGCCAAATGCGGTGGTAATAATAAAATTCTTCTTGTTCAATTAATCAGTAGACCTTTAGTTCGTGGGCCCTTCACACTCCTCGCAACATTGGTGATAGACCTCTCCACTGCGAGCGTGTGATAGTTTGATATGCATTGCCTCCTTTAGTATAAAAGGGGTTGTACGTCCGCATGTTGAATAAGTCTTTTCTCTACCAGAATTATGAAGAGGGCAAATACGTAGGTTGCTTTAAAAATTTTGCGAATAATATAGAAAAAATCAATTATTTTAATCATTTTTTTTTGTTTTACACAATCTTTGCCTTTAGGATCTATGCACTTCTGCATTCGGTGGAAGCAGTTCTCAAAACATTGAGCCCATTGTCCTTCAGTAACCTCAGTCACCTTTAGTGAACTGTATTTTATGTATAGGAATAAAACGAAGTCATGAGGTTCTAGGTCGGACCTATAAACCATCAATTCCATTCGTGAAGCGGCTAAAAACTCTAATATTTGAGAAGCGTTGTGTGTATTGTCTTAATCCATAATTATTCGTCCTCTTAGTCGTTTCTCGCGCACTTTTTGGAACACAGTTGGCAAACAAATAGTTGTATGCTATTCAGCATTGACTGTGCGATGATCCTCTAGCAGAATAGTGCAAGATAACCGGTACGTCCAAAAAAAGAAGCCACCATTTTCTTGTCAGAGCTTGATCCGCATCTCCCTTTCATGGATTTCTCCTCGTCTTTGAAGACCCATTCAGCCTAAAATTGTTTGCTTTCTGACTCGTAACAATAAATCCTTTCGTCACTTGTAACCGCAAAACTTTTAAAGCAATCTTCGTAAACAGAAAACAGAAATATTTATTTTCATCATGTTACGGTTTGTTACTTTTTCCTTTGGGGATACTTTAAACAATGTGCTTAAGTTCACAAACGCCATACTAGAGCTGAAAGATACCAAAACAGAAGAGGTGCATTTGACTTACTGAGAAATATGGAGTCCAGTTATGGTAAATTTTTGGCATCAACATGAAAACTACATTCAAGATGATGGCTACCTAAATAACATAATTTTTCATAATTGGCAGCGTTAATATAAATGGTAAATATTGGTCTTTCAATTTGTGAAAATAAAATATTTTTTTATTGACAGTCAAATGAGTACTGTTCATTTGAAAAACGTTCGTTTCCCACAAGTCACGTAAGCTGTTTTTCAGAAAATCGTAAACTTCGAATTTAGTAAAACTACCCTTACTTGTGAAAGCAGAAAAGAAAACAAGACAGACCTTTCTATAATTTTATGGAATGCTTGAGATTATGAACAGGTTGGCTAAAAGATGCATGGCCGGACTCAGGGAAGGACGGACAAACAAATTAATGAAAAAATCAGAATTGCGATTTTTGTAATGTAGACTCCGAACTATAAAAACTCAAAATGTAAGTAAACAGTAATACAACTGACAGTTAGTGGTATGTTTTCTTTATATTTCCGGTAAACCAGTAAATCTGTTATATATTTTATAAAAAAGTGTTGATTATTCTTTTTGGTAAATCGGTTGCAGTTTGTATAATGTTTTGCCTTTTATAAATTGAACTTATTATTTTCCCCAATGCATTGGCTAAAGACTATAAGAACGTATTTCTCCACTTCCTACATATTATATAAAAAATAACGGAAAGCTAGGTCGTTTAAATTGTTCGCTCGAAAAGATGAGCAAATTGAAAAAATATGCAATTCAGCAAACATACGCTTTGAAAAATGATCGACCAACTAGTCACAATATCTATATGTCCCATCTGAAAAAATTGCCCAATACTAGCTGTACCATTGAAAGCAAATCCACTTCCAGATGTTCCGTCTGTTCAAAAAATGGAATCTACTGGTGTTGCACGTACGAAGTGACGTTTGTGGAACCTTTCTTTGAAAAATGCCGCACTGAAATAAACCGAATTTTTTAAAACTTTTTGTTTAATTTTTCTTGTTTATGGATTTTATGATTTTTTTGGCAATTTTTAAGCTTTACTAACAATATCTTCTTAGACAATGAATTGTTAATATTTTATAGAATAAATATGTAATTAGTTCTCGGTTTACTTTACTTTTTGTAAAATCTGTAATAGTCACAGATATCGTTTTGTTGTGCGATTATATCAGTTACACAATTTCTGTATAAATATTTTCAGACATCTTTACGTTTACATTTTGTACATGTTTTCATCATACGTCATAAAAGTTCAAACGATTAAATTATAGAAAGCGCAGATTAAGGCAAAGTTTCAGTGGTATTATTAGTTGAACGTCATAAATGTGGTTGTATTTTTCTGCATAAATTTTTCATGTAATTAATACTTCCTACATTAAAAATGAAATGTTAAATAGAATCTATAATAATATAAAATAAAAGTGTAGATTATGTATATAAAAATATTAATATATTATATATATTAGAGGGCCCGGCAAAATGTATTGATTGTTTTAAACACCTTATAACAATTTATTGACAAACTACAAAATAAGTATATTACATTTAAGAATACTAGTGATGAGAGCTGTACAGTTTAAAAATAATATGCCATAAATGGCATCCTAAGCAATACGTTTTTTTCAAATTTGTGACGAAAATCTTCATAACAGATTGTAAATAGAAGTTAAGGTGAAACATCCCGAATATCGCCACTGATATTTTTTTAAGTTCCTTTAAATGCCTAAATTTCTTTGCAAATAAATTACTTCTTAATAACTTCTAGAAATGTCCGTTGCAATAATTAACTCCAGTAGGTATGTATACATTGTTACGCTTTGCCTGTATCTAAGAATATTCAAAATCGTCTTTTTTTAATGTAAATCGATTTTCAAAACTTTTTCAACTTAAACAACCTTCATGATGTCGTGGACACTTCCAACGTAAAATTTTTTGTTTACATACTTAAATTGAAACTTTTTCCCAGAAAACCTTCCTTGATACACATCACACTCATCAGTTAGTTTTATTTAATTTTTACATATTCTGTTTTTAATTATGGTTAAATTCCAAACATTTATTTCTCTGGAAATACCTTCTGCCTTTTCCAAACATACCCACCATGTACATATTTGTTACTTTCCATTACAATGGTTATAGAAAGTTAGTCATATGGCATATACTATTACAAAACTATTGCTAGTTTAATGTCGTATAATTACTATTACACTGTATTGTATATAGTAATCTCAGTATCAACAATTGTATTTAAGGAATCTTTATCTGTTCCAGCTTCTCTAATGATGTCCTTGTTGTGCCTACTTCGGGACAATTTTTGGTATATATTGGGTTCCACATCGACTGACTTGTTTGGCGTCACTTAACAGCTTCATTTAGCTTCCAAATGCATGGTTCTTTAATTAAAATACAATAAATTATTACCTTGTGCATTGCAATTTCATTCATTGAAAACTTTTTCAAAACTTTCTCGAAGTCACACAATTTTTCGAAATTTTTCTCGATCATTGGCTTTATTGACCAGTCTGAGCGTTTGTCAACAGAACAGAGAGAATGTGCTCTTTGTTTTCTCTTAATTGTTGATGTTACACAAATTTGGGTATGTGTTAAATAATAAAATTAATGCTATATTTATTTTTCGGCTGCGGTATGCAAACTACTTATTTAGGCTTCTAGTAAACCAAAATCCATGAATTATTTTACTATTTAGAAAGGTCAACGATTAAAAAATTAATTTGCCACTTACCGATAGCGTCACTAATTACTATTAATTTTCAGGACACAGTACCATAAATAAGAACTGCAAACCTATTTGTTTATTGAAAGCAAAATCTTTTATTTTATGATTTTTTATATTCAAAATTTAAAAAATTCAAATTGCAAAGAATTATTAGTTTATTTCACATCAACACTGCCAATTCATCGCCAATGTATTGAATTAATGTAATCAAGATTAGAGAGCAAGAATGCATTTCAAGTTTGATAAAATATCCCAAAAATTTTTATAATTTATTTAAATTTATTATAATTAATGAAAGTTATTTGATGTAACCATGTGATCATGTGCAATGGCGAAAAGTATCAATATTTCCGTCTTCTCTAAAATTTATAAATACTTTCCTTACACTAAATGCTTTTTGTTACTGATTTATGTATGTGGACGGTTTAAATAATAATGAACATGAGGACATATGTAATGACACTACTTCACTACTTACATACATAGTCAGCGAGAGTCCATGCGTATAAATTTATACTACAATTAATTTGAGCAAATAGTCTAAATGTAACTAGAATTAATCTTATTCAGTAGTTCATGATATCTAATTCTATATAAACCTATCCATTAGGTACAAACGCCAATTTTGGTCTAAATCAGTAATGCAAGAAGCGTAAATAAAGAAAAAAGCTTCTCACACCACTATAAATTTCATAAAAATTGTTTTACTATAATAACTTATCGGTATTTAACTAATTAATAGTGCTTGCGAGATTAATTTTTGTTATAAAGCGTTCGAACTTCAAAGTGAATAATAAACCTTGAAACTGACAATTTGAAAAGGTAATAAAAGTAAGAAATATATTTTCTATGAAAAATTATTGAATTAATTAATAGCTTAGACGATTAAATATTATAGTAATAAAGACAAATTTACTCTTTTAAAATTATTTCTACGAGAAAACTATATACGCATTTATTTTAATTAATAATGAAATGTAATTTTTCTGTTTTAGTTCATTATGCTTTCAATTTTAGTTAAGGGAACAGCGTCGCAAACCTGTCGAGTTTCCAGTAATAATAACATCTACTATAATAGCAACAGTATTACTTCATCAATTATAGACCTTCTACTCTACGCAGGGAGGCGACATGCTCATGCCAATTTAACATTAATGCAGTGAATGGTAGCACAATCAATAATGAAATTAAAGGTTTAGAAGTGCAGTAGAAGTTATATATTCTGAATTATATTTTAGTAGATTCTGAAACTCTTATGAATGTACTCATATTTTAAACGTTTTCTTTAAATATAATTAATGTAAAGCAAACTATTTTTTGAAAGAATTACTATTTTTGTTGATTTAAAGTTATAATTAAATAAACTTTCTCGTCTCGAAATTTTCTTTCTATGTTAGTTATTTAAATAAGTCAGAAATAAATTTAATTTTTTCCAATCTATTGTCCAAAAATTTATTCTTCGGTTAGCGTTACCTTATTTGATATAAAGTTTAAAATAGGATTAAGATAGTTTTCAAATAATTTAGTAAATATCAATTATACATACTTATATAGATAATTTGTTGAATATGTAAGGAATACGTCAACTCTTTTTTCCACTTTTTTGGGTTTCATTTCTAAAATTGAAAATTTGAGTTACAATATACACAAATATAGCAGAAATTTCTGATAATTCTTCTAATTCGTAATATAAAATACTATATATAGTATTTATTTTACATATTATATTGACAAAAATAAATGCAGAAGGAATTTTTGGGGTAATCAAGGAAATTGAAACATATTTGAATAGATAGCTTTCGCACTATCTTATAACTATTTATAACCAGAGCAACCTAATGTATAAAAAACATTAATAAGAATCACTTTGAATTTTATATTACTGATTAAATTTGCGAGAGTGCATAACTTATAATGAAAAGTTTCTGTTGAACATATTTCCGCATTAAAACTATTTGATGATGAAACTAAATTATCTAAAATTACTAAAATTATTCCAAATAATTAAAATCTTTTTAATTAAACATGCGATAGGCCATTGTATATTGAAAGACAAATTAACATATTGACATCTAACCAAATAACAAAATAAAAATGCGACGAATGTATTTAGAAAATCAAGACTTCTAATCCCAATTATATATTAAGAATTAGAATTAGAATAAATTAGAACGAAAAATAATAATTTACGAAAAAAACGAAACGACAAATATCGAATTGACTTGACTTTTAAAGATGAAACATTTCATTTATCTAGACTCTGTTTTAAAAGTGATTAAACACAGATATTAAAGTACTAATTTTATGTATAATAGAGGGCATTTCAGGGAATATAGAAAATGTTTTAGGTGGTGGTAGTAATATAGACTGTTTTGAATAAGTTCTTATAAACATGTGTCCAATTCTTTAATGGTTACAGAAACGTAGTTGTTCGAAGTTGGCGTTCATCATTCCATAATAGGTATTTGATACCAGAGAATTGTAACCTAAAGCTGTTTGGTATTACAAGTGTTTATCATAATGCTATTTACACATATTTAATGTACCGGTATGGTATTCGTTTATGGGATTTGTAATGGCAATGCTCTTGTCGCTTGTAGAAAATGCTGCACACCATTACCTAATTGTAGAATATTAGATGCCATCGTGTTTACTAGTGTTTTTTCTAAACTGCGTGAGACTGGTGCAGTGTAGCATAGAGAGAACAGAAAGCATGTTGTTGCACATACAAGAGTATACCGAATATTACGTATGCATGGCTTCTATCCTCGTTGTTTGCAGATGATTCAACACTTTCACGCAGGAAATAAAGTTAAACGAATGGAATGTTGCCAGTAGCTAATTGCTAATCATCGAGTTATCCCATTAATACTGTTCACTAACAAAGCTACATGCACTCATAATAGTACCAATAACAGTCGTAACTCACATTGATGGCTCGACGAAAATCCACAAATCTTTGGGGAGATATATTATCAACAACGCTCCTCTGTAAATGTGAGGTATGAGAGAGAATCAGTTCCTGTGGATTGCTGTGTTACAGCAATGTTTTATAAGGCCCATTAGTCTAGAATTTCTTGAAAACGAACCTCACCATTATTAGAAGAGGTTCCATTGTTTGCATGATGACGGGGCCCTTGCAAATTTTAGCCGCCAGATAAACGTCATCTAAATCTAACATTTTTTGTAGATGAATCGGTCGAAGATCTCCAGACCTTATCTATTATTATTGTGTATGCGAATGGATTAAAAGCAGTGTATATAAGGAAAAACACCGAGACGAATTACTCGATTGCTTCATGAGTAAAGCTGCCTGCATAGGATGAGAATACAATATCAGGAGAACTATGTATGATATAGCCAAGAGATATAGTATTGCCAATATATTCAACAAATGGGCAATAAATAAAAATACCACCTCTAGCTTTCATAAATAAAGAAAGACCTATTCTGAATGAATTATTTTATTATTATATTATCATTTAAACTATGAAATGTTAGACCACACCACGCCTAGATGCCTTCTTAAAGATCGAAAACTTTTTTAATGAAAAATAATCGAAACCTTTATCGGCTCAAAAGATTCGGATTTTTTTAAATTGACATTTGGATCTTGTTAGTTGTTGTAGAAGTGTGTTCAAGCAAGAAAGTTATTTTAAGAAATAAAAATATGCTTTATGGAAAAAAAAATTATATGCACCAATCTAAAACATTCAATCGAAGACTAATGTCAATAGTAACTAGTGTCCTTTTGTAGTGAACATTAAAAATGTGTATTATTATAATGTTATATGCCATTAAATGTACGTCTCTGCACTAACCATTGAAATTAATGTAAAAGTTAAATCCATCTTCGCTTAATTTATTGGTTCAATAACTAGCTTTCTAAACTGTTCGAGATGGACCCAATAATAAATAAGTTGAATAAAAATTTTTTATGACGCATTCAATAATAATTATAACAAATTTATATAAAGCTGAAAATCTAAAAGAACATAGTAGATTCTTTATACAAATTTCATTAAATGTGGTCATTACACTTTCTTAATCCTACTCTAAACACTAGAAATATCAAATATTTCTGTATGAACTCTAGATATTTGATTTGAATATTCGCATATACTTAGTTCTGAACTTTATAGTGAATTTTATTTAAATACTTCATGGTGAGATAATGAAAGAGGTGAAAGGTAACATAAATGAACAATAAGCCATTATGAAGTAAGCTTTTTGTCATTAAATAGAAAATACAGAGAGGGTAATACTACCTTTGAGGTGCAAAAGCAACATTCGAATTCGTTAGGAATTTCGTCAAGTTTCTCGATCTTCTTGTTTGCATCAGATTTTTTGCTGTCCGCCTACAAGACAGATCGAAATACTGAAGATACAACATGTGTTTGGCATAGCAGTAGAGAATAGGAGACAACAAACATTCAAATGTATCTTATATTACAGAAATAATACAACATGTACAAATAAAAATATACACATACGAAATAATAGAAAATGTACTATGCAAGATATTCAGTTTGAGATGTACAAAAAAATTGGTTCGACACTTTCGACTTATATTTTTATACAAATTTTAATTTTACTCACTAATTTTGGACTGAATATTTTGCACAAACATGGAAAGTTTCTTCATACAATGTGTTTAAAGTAAATTCGATTTATTGTAAGTTATTCATTCAAAATTCTGTTTAAATCAAATAATGCACAAACTGTTGTGTGAGATAATTTTTTTTCTAGCTTATAGTAGGCGCTTACTTGAAATATTAAATACTGCAGTTCAAACAAACACAATATTGTACATTTTAAGAATATATTTCTGCATGATTCTATATTATATAGACAGGATAATTATCTGCAATCAATAACGTAGAAAATAGTGTATTTAACACACAATAATTAATAAAATATAGTAGAAAATTTAAAAATACAAAAATACTAAATAAATATTCATAACAATGTTTGCTTGAAACAGAAACATTTATAAGCACTGGAAGAGTCAATTTGCGTCAGAATATATCAGCACATGTGAATGAAATAGGTTCAGGGCAATTTTCATATTTAAATGACAGCATGTATCGTATTTCAGGTTGAAAGGAAATAATGGTGTAATTGCTAGTAATAACTATTGAATAACAACCAAATATGACTCCAAAACTTAAGGAAGTAGGCAACAGATTTTAATGATGACGAACGCATTTCGATGAATTAAATACAGCATAATTTTTTGATTGATTTTCAAATCTGCATCAGAGTAAAACTATTTAAAAAGTAACAAATTCTTATAAAAATTTACATTATAAAATTCTTAAATAGACTTACACACACAGTAAGAATATAATTGAAACAATCAAAATTTTATTAAAATATATCATTTAGATTTTGTCTTTGCTAAATTGCAAATAGAAGTAGTGACGTGAGTAAGACGTATTTCTTATATTAAAAATATTGAACACACCTCCAAAATAATAAAAACACACTTTTTAACAAGATTACTTTATTTCTCTCAACTAATATAAACGATGTTTCAAATTGCGCGGTTTTTTAAAGAATGAATAAAATATAGACGGCACACTGAATTTGTCTGGGTATGTGGGGGGTAAAGTGTGGTGTATAACATTTATAAAAACCGCTTCGTACACGGTACAACAACGCGTTCAAATTGTTGAATCATTTTATGAAAATCAGCGTTCTGTTAAAAGAGTTTTTAGAAAATTTCGTGAATTTTATGGTTTACATAATCGTCCATCTCAAAGCACTATTGGTCGAATTATTAAAAAATTTCAAGAGACCGGTTCCGTGGAAGATCAAAAAAGTGAGTGGTCGTTCATAAGAAAATATTGGTTCGGTTCGTGAAAGTATTGCCGAAGATCCTGAAATGTCCATTAGATGACGTTCACAACAACTTGGACTTAGTGGATCAACAACATGGCGTATTTTACACAAGGATTTAGCTTCGAAGGCATATAAGCTACAAATAACACAGGATCTGAAGCCATTAGATTATTTAGAACGTCGTTCGTTTGGCAATTTCATCATTCAACAACCAGCTGATTTTCTCAAAACATAATGTTTTCCGATAAGGCACATTTTGAACTTGGTGACTTTGTTAATAAACAAAATCGCCGTATCTGGGGTGAGGAAAATCCACGAATTATTCATGAGAAACCTATGCATCCTAAACGAGTTACTATTTGATGTGCATTATGGTCAGGTGGTGTAATTGGACTTTACTTCTTTGAAAATGCTGCTGGTGAAACTGTAACTGTCAATAGTGATCGATATCGTCGGATGATAACTGAAATTTTGTTGCCTGAATTCGTGAATATTGATCTAAAGGGCATGTGGTTTCAATAGTATAGCACTACACCTCACTTTGCACACGAATCAATTGATTTATTGAGAGAAAAATTTCCTGGACGTGTAATCTCAAGAAACGGTCATGTTAATTGGCCTCCAAGATCATGTGATTCGACACCTTTAGACTATTTTCTTTGGGGTTATGTGAAAAGTCAGATTTATAAAAACAATCCATACTCAATTCCTGCTTTGAAAGATGACATTATTCATGTCACTGGTGAGACAGAGACTCAATTATGTCAAAATGTCATTGAAAATTTTAACAAAAGAGTGGACGTCTGCAGAGCTGCAAGAGGAGGCCATTTGGCAGATATTATTTTTCCAATATAAATGTTATAACTGATACTTCAATTACCAATAAAAAGTTTTTGAAAGTGAATGCAAATTATGTGTTTTATTTATTCTTTAATAAAACGCGAAATTTGAAACTGCCTTTATATAAGAAGAAATTAATTAGAGAAACTTTCTGTTAAATATTTATCTCATTCTAATAACTCATTAGTAAGGTTGATCAATCCTCCGGGTAACCAGCGAAGGAACCGGTGGGCAGAGAACGCGTAAAGTTATTGCCGAAAGTTTGCATCATATTAGTGACGCGAAGAAGTCTCGCAAATGTAGATTGTTAACTGCGACGGGTCTAAATACATTTCTAAATCATTTTCCTACGTTGGAATATACATACGTTATTTATTTTATTTCGGTGAGGCTGTACGTTACTGCGAACCTGGAACTTTGTTCAACATTACTTATTAGGGAAAACCTTATGTACATACGTATCTTAGAATACGAAAGAAGATATTAAATCTGTATTTGGTATAGACAGAAAATCCACTTAGGTAGGTAGACTCAGTTTTTCTCAAAAATTCGATACACACAAAAAGTACAAATTTCCATAAAAGAGAATATTGGGTGATAACGTTTAATAGATCTAAATAATGGATACGATAGAAAGCTATTAATAATATTTAAAAAATTATTAAATTAATGGAAACCAGAACAACAATATACTCCCAGATAAAATTAAGACGAGATATGCAGCGATAATGTACTTTGGAATAATCCTTGATAAAATAAGAAATATTACATCTAAAAATGGATTCGAAATTTATCAACTACTCTGTAGTAATAGTAGAGGTGTATGTATAGGTCGAACTGGTAGAAATTATAATAACAGATTAAAAGAACATATGAGGTCATACAATTTGCAAAAAACGGATTCAGCATTTGTCAATCACACAGTTTCCGAGAATGGTCTTAAAATCTTACATTTAACTCGACAAGGATTGGAATTAAATCTCTTAAAAATCATTAGAAATACATAAAACGACCAATAAATCCGACAAGATTATTTTAATATTGTATTATGTTAAATGCGTAATCTAAGATCTCCCTGAATGAGATAATGAGTGACTAGAATTAGATAAATACACAATAGACACTTTCCCTAATTAATTTTATATATATTAGTTACTAGAAGGAAATATTGTAATAATTCGATATGACATTTTCTGTCGAAACTACAGTGCTAATGCTTTTTTTGAAATGAAAAGAAGTCCAACGGAACAAGGTCACAGATATAAGGTGGATCTCAACTTTGTTACCCCTTAGTAGTTGAATATCAAGTAGTGTGAAATATAGTGAATTATGTTTCCATAAGCTTAATAATCTATGTAGTCCAGCCATAAATACTGCTAATGTCACATAATATTGCGAAACTATGGATCAGAGAATTTTATAACAGCATAAATGTACTGTCGGAAATACAAAGAGTAGTAGGAAAGTTTTGCAATACAGCTTTGTTTATTTAATTTTTTCAAAGTAATTTCCTCACTCAATACACCTCTCCATCCTCCGAAACCAATCTTTAAACCAGTTCTGCTAAGTTTCACTAGGGAGTAAAGCACACTCGTTGTCCCAAGTCCCAAGCCCGCAGAATGTCCTCATCACTGAAAAACCGCCTCCCTTTTAGCTTCATTTTCACATTCGGGAACAGTGCAAAGTCACAGGGAGCAAGATCTGGACTGTAGGTAATGTGCTCGAGAAGTTTCAATCCTGTCGTGGTCAAATATTCGGTGCAGGCTATGGCGCGGTGAGCTGGAGCATTATCGTGATGGAGGAACCATGTGTCCATTCTTGACTTTGGCCGCAAGTTCTTCATAGATCCAATAGACTTTAGGCAGGCTCTGTTTAGTATACCACTTAACCGAGACTGTCTTCTGTATGTCCGAAACGATGCGTTCCACAATTCCACTTGATTTGAAAAATATAACTATCATTTTCTTCTTTACAGATCGGGATTTTCTGACAACTACGGGCGTGTCCTCATCATCAAACACCCAAACTTTGTTTTGAGCTTTGGTCGGCACATCGTAATAGTACAGCCAAGTCTCGTCACCTGTCACGATGTTGTTCACATGCCGAGATTGTCCCTTATTAAATCTCCCGGCACCAAGTCACACGTCGTGTCATTTGCTCTTCAGTCAGTCAATGCGGCAACCAGAGAGAACAAAGTTTCTTCACGTGCAAATGATCATGCAGAATCGAACAAATTGTTGGTGCATTTAGGCCTGAAGTACACTCTATCTGTTGGTAGGTCACTTGCCGGTCCTCGCCAAGCATTTTCCTCACAGTAGAAACGTTTTCCTCCGTAACTGACGCTTGCGGCCTTCCCGGCCTCTCAGCATCCTCCACAGTTAAATTTCCCCTTTGGAATTCTCTCTACCACCTGGAAATTGTCGTGCGATGTGGACAAACATCACTTAATGCAAAAGTCATTTCTTCGAAGTACTGGTTTATGTTTAAACGACGCACGAAATTATAACGCAAAACTGCCCTTATCTCATTTCGTGACCACGATGCCATGCTAATGAATAACTCAGCCCATCAACATGGCGCGGCAGCTACTATGGACGTATGAACATGTCTCAACATGCAGCGACAAGCAGCTTCCTACTATTCATTGTTACGTCATATTGCAAAACTTTCTTAGTACCCTTTGTATGTAATACATGGGCTTACAGAAGGAACAAATACTAGTCTTTAGCAGTCTTTAATGCTATAAGAAAAGAAAGAGCGAAGCTATGGAATCGTTGCAATACAAGAGTGTACCACAAAATGCTATTCTCGAATATTTTTACTGTAGAGGAAAAGCTTCACCGACAGAATATTAAGAAGTATGCTCGAAGTTCCGCAAAAGCCCAGTAGATCGTTGCATCGGTAACGTTCCTCAGTAATGGTTTGATGGGTTGGTCTCTCACAAATGTGTTTCTCTTATTCATTTTTGCGAAACTCTGTATTAAAAACTGTTTTGACGGACTCTTTTTTTAAAGGAAAAAAATTAGGTATCTCAAAATGAATCGTTACGCTCTCATAAAATACGACGGTTCAAACATGGCTGAAAAACAATGTCTGTCATCACTTCCCATTGGCTCTCTAGTAACACTAACCTGACGGCTGACGGCTGTCGACTATCGATAATGGGATGTACTCCAAGATATGGCCTATAAGAAGCATCATCCAACTTTCTTTGAAATGAAGTACTTTCGAAGCTACTACAAGAACAACATTACAAACAGTGTCAAAATCTGTAGCCGAATTCATGACTCCATGCGTGAATATTTCGTTTAAATTATACATCATTTGGAAACCTTTTTTGCACATTTCGAGTATATTAGTTATTCTTTATACATCATTAAAATTTTGATAGTATTAATGCCAGATTGTGAATAGTAGATTTCCTCGACATGTACAGTAAAAACGCAGATCCTATGGTTGGGCGAACATATTCGGAAATGTTTGCAAGAAAAGAAGTGGAAATGCTCTATCACCATACTTGCTTTAGTTGATTGGTTAGGTCATAGTTGCATATTATTTCTAAAGAAGGAAAGGCAGTTCGTCTCTCGTGCGATGTTTGATGATTGTGCAAACAAACCACTAATCATGTGCTCTTTTTACTGTATGTAATCAGTAATTGTTTATTTTTCGAAAAATTGTTTTACTCTTTACTAGTGGTGGAGAACCCTTATGAATTAACTGCACAAATTCCTATTTAATGGAAGATGTTAAACGATGATATTCCAATGCCAAATTTTCTCTTCAGTTAGAGCTTCCTCATGTCGTCCGGTAATCGTTAATTTATTCTTTATTTCATTGAAAGAGTTTAGGCAAAAATTAATATGCTAGATAGACGGATTAATAGAAAATATGGTGCATTTTCCCTGTACACAACAAGCAATCTTTCGCGAATATTTTTTGGCCATTACCTTCTTGACACATCTCCAAATATCTGTTATTTTTTAACTGTCGATTTAATATCGAAGCTTTTTTGTTTCAAAATTAAAACTAACCCTCAGAACAAAAAATTTATAATGTTAGATAACATTCTCTCTAGAAAATTATGTGGTTGTGAATACTTTCAGTAAGATCTGAATAAATTTTGTGAAGATTTTCCACTTTTAATAGGATCTGAACAGATTGTTCATGCGAGAAATTATTCACAGTTCTTGATATAATTTTGTGTTGTTATCATTTCTGTTGAGTGTAGTACTTAATTTTGCATAACAAATAAATTTAATAAGTGACAATATTATGAAGATTACAAACCACTATTCTGAAAACCACGTAGAAACTTATTCTTGAAGAGAAATTATGAAGCAGAAGAAATTCTGGGACGTATTAAATTTCATAAGAAAATATGAAAAAAGCACATTCGAAAATGAAAAATGAAATTGTGCATTTTGTTATAGTCTTAGTATAAGTAATCTTAAGTTAAGGTTATACTCAAGTATTACATAATCATTAGTTTTTTATTTCTTTATTAGATATACATTAACATGATTTTCTAAATATCTGAAATTATTCTATGAGATTTTTTCTTTAAGTTTAAAATTTAAAGAATAATTATCCACGATATTAATCAACTCTTGACAGGCTATAGACAATTTTATTTTTCCCATACTTCAAATAATTCTTTTTTCACTCATTCTACATTTATCATTTCATATATATTCAAGCAGATATTGTTAAAATGAATCAAACAAAATTGAACACAAGTCGAGTATTTTAAAATAGAACGTTACTATCAATATACGAAGGCAATTTGGAAAGTAGTTCTTTGCATAAAAAGTAGTGGGAATAGTGACAACATTTATATGTGCTTATGCACGGCCACTGTGGTTCTCCAAAATAGTTGCCCCAATACAAAATTTCTCCAAACATGAAGTGGCGAAAAACTTTACAACAGATTCATTGTGAATTGTATTGTGTATTAGCAAAATATGAATATTCATGATGAGAAAAGAGATGACATTCTGTAGCCAGCGATGAAGTCCGTGAAAACTATCAGTTCATAATATCTGAACATTCTGATTATTTTTCATGGATTTATCATACCGCTTAAGATTGTTTGAGAGAAATTAGTAAAATCTCTGTTCAAACGAGACCAAAAATTTTTTCTAAAAATCACAAAACGCAAAAATGAGCTCTTTTGTAGACTGTTGTATATGTTAAGGCGAAGGTGGAGAGATACAGTGCTTCTGCAATGCCGAAGGCCTTATAAAGTGGCTCCAGAGCTTTTTTGCAGATGGCACTCTTAAACTTATTAAATAGTATGACAAATATCTTAAATTTGAATTAAAAAAATAGAAAAAAATAATATTTTTTGGATAAATGTAATTATACTAGTATTACTAACTCGTTACCTTTTCTAAAATAATTTATTTGATTTGCGAACTAAAATTTGGTTCTTAAATTTTGATGTACATATATTTAGGATACGATTCGTATTAAGCTCAATTTTATTGAGGAGAAAAATTTATTTTATAGAAACTGAAAAAATACTAATTTTACGAACTTCGATTATATCAAGAATATAATTGAATAGTAGAATAATTGCTGAATTAATTAACATAACATGACGTCTGCTCTCTTAGAGGAGTATTTACAACTGAGAATAAATTATTTAATTATTTCGATTTACGAAATGACCCTTTCATCTATTTTGAAGAAAAAATTAGCGGTAAAATTAGAGTCTTAAAAAATTATCCCTCTATAAATAAACTGAATTGTTTAACTCAAGTAGTAGTGAAAATAGATTAAAAAACATTAAGTTTATAACACCAAAGTATGTCAGTAAACACAGGTCTTTTATCTATACTATATCACACAATCAATTTCCAAGTATTTCCTTTCAAACATTTATCGAAACGTAAATACAAGAAATGCGTTTACACATTTTCTTTGAGGTCATACTTGAATTACCTATTTACTTATATCAACACATTGTATATATAGTCGTTTAATAGATATAGTAAATTATTATTATATTGTCGACTTAGTCAAAATGCAATAATCAACTAACACTGAGATATTATTAACTTGCTAAAAACTAATTCGAATTTATTGCAGTCTTGTCATAAATTATTAGAAATTCTATGCGTCTTATGAAATAGTGGCAGTTGTTATCTTCGCCAGTTTATGATCTCGATATTGTTCTTATTTTATGTATAATAGAATGCAATAAACGAATCGTTTCAACACAATATAAAAATAATTTCAGTTTAGTGTGCGTATAAAGTACGATTAAAACGACTAAAAATATCATACAAAAACACTCATATCTGTTGTTATGCAAGATTATTACAAACAGATCTTATTTGATATCTCTCGATTGCATGGCATTAATAAAAAGTTTGTTATACAAGAATTTGTGCCAAATTACACAGCAATAAGAGATACCATTTTGTAAATTTAACCTATGAGTAATAATGTATTTCTTTTAAAATAAGATCAGTAAATATGTGGAGACTTTTAAATGTAGTATTTTATACAGTTACGTCATATAAATGAACGAATCAATAAGGTAAATGTAATTTCTAGTTACGTAATTAAAGAAAATAAAATCAAATGTTGACGTCCCGTTTTATTTTCTTTGAAAATAAGAAAAGCGCATACTACTATAATAGTAATAAAAAACTATTGAAGTATGGCCCATGAATCTGTATGTTGCTTTCTTAATAGTCTACAGTCTACAATGTAGACTTACTCTATGATGTGTATTGATATAACATTTAGCAATAAATAATACACAGATTGTTGAATTTTCAGATGTTTGAGGTAAACTAAATTGTAACGTTCATACATCATAAAACGAATCATATTTTATACAATATGCAATAAACTTTAAAGTTAATTGAAGTTGAATAAGTTAAAATAGTAAGAGAGCACGTTCTTCGAGGTTTTTAAACTTTTTTATTACGCAAATAAATTTAGAAACGGCGAATCGTTTATTATGTTCTTTGATTCTTTAAGTTTATTCATTTCTAAACATTCTAATAAAAGTGGTTTATATCTTTTTCTTTCTGTATGCATTATTTTAGATTCATAATTTGATAGATGGTTATTCTTAATTAAATATCTGGCGAAAGACGAATCAGTTTTTTTTATTTGTATGTTACTATGTTCCAATAAATGTTGGTCGAAAGATCGTCCTGTTTGTCCAACGTACATACCGGACATGTACTATATATTAACATATGGAGCCCCGACTTCGTTTCTATTATAGATTTTGACCTTTTTATTTTTAACACATTTTGAAAGAATACTATTAGTACTGAATGTTATTTGAAATTTTAGGTTTTTAGGAAATTTTACCTACACTCAGAAGTCCGATGTAAGTAATTTCTTTGTATTTATTGGCAAAATAACTATTTTTGAATAAACATTTGAAATGTATACCATATACAGTTTTTTAATTAAATGTTGATTATCATTATAATGATTAACCATATGCTTATAATCTTTAAATAGTAAATAATATTCTAAATTTATATGATTTTTCTATTATGATTTCTTAATTTTTTTAAAAATAAAATTTGACGTTTCCTTTTAAAATACAATACAATGAATACAACAATATTTTCATAATGTAGAGCAGGCCAAGAAAATGATAAATATGTAGCAACAGCAATGTATATACAGTTCTTCCATCAGATGGATAAACTGAACATGGTGCTTCGGTCCCGTGATATTTCTTGGTTTCGCTTGAATGCGACTTTTCTTGTAAAACGCTTTTCAGAGCAAAGTGTACAGAACTCGACTAACGAATTCCGCAAAGTTGAAAAGCAGAATTCAAAGTTCATTCGAAAGGTTTCTACAGAGATTTTGTAAAGTGCTATGCAAATTTTTCCCATTCAATTCAATTCAAGCATATAAACAGGCAAATACACTTTCTTTGAAATTATTCTCAAAAGTATTTTGTACTAAATCCTAAATGACAGAGTAGAGTAGTTTTGTTTTCAGCTTCAAAGCTCGCAAAAACATTTTAAACCGGGAGTTATTTCAAAATTTTCTATATCCCTCGACTTTTTTCATTTACTTAATCCACATACATTCATCAGAATAGATTCGGAAGATTCCAATTTGATATTGAAAGTGTTGACATTAGCGTGTATTTTAAAAATTGTTCATTCTTACACTAGTAACTACTGTCGCAAAACTTTTAGCTAGCACTGTATATGCTCACGTTGTAAAAGAAAACACAAGAAAATTAATCTTGGAGAATGTGTCCGTTTCGGGAAAAGAGAATTCAAGATTCGATAGCCTATATAAACAGCAGAGACTATTAGCTAGACTGGCATTGACCCGTACAGATTGATTAGTAATATAATTAGTTCTTTGACATTGTTAATAGAGTTTATATAGTTAACGATTAATAAATTGTTATAATAGTTATTTGTGTTAATTTGGCCTTCTATTTTATTGCTGTTAACAAATCCCAGTAATACGAAATAATACGTATAAAATATATTACGAATATTATATTTTCGCAATATAATACGTATAAAATACATATATTACGAATATTATATTTTCGTAATATAATTAAAGATATTTATTTACAAATTTGGTTTTGCAAGTTATTTTTTTCTCATATTTATACGTATTATACACGCTATATTTATTGCATTTGATGTTTCGTAAAAATAATTGATTTTGAGATAAAGGCTCTAAAAAAAAGCATTTGTTTAAAATATGATGTGGATATAGATACACAAGTGCGAAATGTAACATTGCAAATAACGTTAAAATATGAACGAAATAAATATTTATATATTTATTTCCGTAAAGATTTTATAATCTTTACGGGAATTCAATAGTTACTAGCTTTAATTTCCCAACACAATACAGATATCCTCATTTATTTAATTTATAGTCTATCGTAATCATGACACATTTTGATGAAGTCAAATGAAAATACCTTTCCTTACAAAGACTATTTCACTCTGTACAAGCATACATATCACTAAGTTTCTATAATTGCAGTAAACCTTGCACCATAAAATGAATGAGAAGTTCTAGGGAATTATTCATATAGGTTACCTCCTTTAAATGAAGTAAACATTTACTTTATAATTCGTTCATGTATTTCGACAAAATAATACAAACCCTTCTCTTTCAATAAAACTTACCTCGGGTAAAAGGAAACCTAATGGCCTGGTAGGAATCAACTGGGTCTCATCTTCGGCTAAGGGAGCTGAAACAACCGTTTGTAATTGCTGTTCCTCCGAAGGACCCAGTTCTAAAAGACGTTTTTGACTTGCCGGAGATATCGGAACTGGTAGCCCTTCGCTAGTAGGAAGACATGGCATCTGGGAAGAATTACTGCGCCTGGGCCGATTTGGAAGATGATCAATGTTGCGATAACTCGACTCCGTTTGCGATGGATTTTTAAACTCTCCTTCATTACTGTTAGCGTCAGCGTGCGACAGGTTGTGGCCTAACCAAGAAGAAGGAAGAGGACACCATGTGTCAATTGTGCCTTGTATCTCGTGCCACTTGATCTCAATAAACTCCAAAAATTTTTATTCACATGTACAAATTCATATCTATACGTAACTGGAGATATATAGATACTAAGAGGACGTCACAAAAATACCACGTAAAAATATCGCAATAACAATTAATGTAACCATTACATCATGCCCACAATGAATATTAAAGAAAAGGTGTGTAGTGAAATGCTTAAATGTTTTTGAACTGCATAACACAACCAAAAGAAATCTTGACATAAAGAAGCAAGGTGTCTAAATGAAATGAAAACTAAAAAAGGAAACGTAATTTGGGTGCCTAATTTTTATTTTTATTTCTGTGTTCTTAACAGTAAACATATACAAGTTCGTGTATCTTACAAGCGTTGACATGCGCGTCCAAAATCTTTTTGCGTTTTTATTTTTGAAATTTTGTAATGTGATCATAATAATAATTTTAGGAGTTTCGGCGATTGTCTTCATTTCCATCAATCAGGACACACATATCACCTGGGAAAGAAGACATCGTCTTAAAACTCTGAAAGAAAGCCGTGCGAAGAAATAAAAGCAAAGCACTGCGAAGACTTCGTCGTTTAGCTTTTATATTTACTGAGTTATGTTTGGTACTCTAATGTTCCATCGAAATATTTATTTATATATATATATATATATATATATATATATATATATGTATAATTTTTGTTTTATCAACCTAGTAACTTATATAACCCATGAAAAAATTTCTTGAATATATTTAGTGTTATATCAATTTACGAACTATAGCTCTCGGTGAATTTTCTATTTAAACAGAAAAAAATTTACTTTTTTCAAACTTACGATACCTTAAGTAAGATGCATACCAGCGTTTTTCAAAGATTTGTTAAATGTATTTCATAATTTGAATTACTGATTTTAAAGTTCTTCATAAACAAGTGAGATATTTGAGTCATAGCAAAACAAGGAAGGACATAAGATTTCAATATTTGGAAAAAATACGACAAAAATTTTCATAATTGTGCAGAATATATAATGTAATTCCAATAATCAGTAGCAGAACTCTTATCAAGTAAAAGCGAGCCTTGGTTGTGATGCAAAAAAGATATGTCCTAAGATGTTTTAATGTTAGGTTAATTTTAAGTATGTCACCTAACTAAAATATTTATAATTTTCACGAGATTCGTAAGGATAGAACATTAGATTTTATAGTGCAAAATAAAACAAAAAATAATAATGCAAAAATTCTTTTGATCAAATTCTAATCGGCAAGAAGGAATTTATTTGAAATTAAATAAATGCGGAGACTTAATAATAGGAAGCTATGAAACTACTAATTTGTTTTATAAATGAAATGAAAATTGTGTGGAAGTGGAAGTAATTGAATTAATTCCTAAAAAAAACGGGAGGAAAATTGAATCAAGATTGAAGAATAAAGAGTGATCAATCAATATAATAATTGAAAGCAAACGAAACGATTTTACAGGATTATGTTATATTGTGCAAATGAAAATTTCATTGTTAAAAAAATTTACCACAGTTAAATAACTTTTAAGAGACGAAAACGGAAAATCGAAAGTTTAAAAGGTTGAAGGTATGAAAGATAATCAGAGAATAAAGAAAAGCATCTAACAAAAGTAATTGATAATAAATGAATATTACGGAAAAAAGAGAAATAAAGAAAGAAGAAAGTGTATAAAAGCCCTTAATGAAGTGATAAAAGTAAAGATGGAAGTTAAGTATTGGATCAAAAATATTCTAAACCTGGGACGAAATGTATTGTATATACAGTACTTTTCTTAAATAACGAGATAGCTTGGCTATATACAGATAACACATATTACAGATATGCAGTCAGTTAGAGATTTGACATTATCACTTAACATTTTTAAGGATTAAATTTAATATGAAATTTCTGACATATCGGTTTACTTGCTGCAATTTGTACTTTCTATGCATAAACATGGTATCTCATATTTTATGGAACGGTGGTACATTTTATATAGAATGTTACCAAATATCAGACTGTCATTGGGTATATTACATTATTCAGCTATTTTTGATTCAAAACAGATATTAGTCACAAGATACTGATATCTCATGTATAATCTCGCACTGTCGTATTTTGTTCCTAGAAAATACTATTAAAATATTTAAAATCGAAATTAATAAACGCAAAAGTTTAAGTTTAAGCTATAGTAGTAAATTTCAATTGAATTATTTAATAATTCAAGTTTATAAAAATTACGTAAAATTGAAGTCAAAGTATTGTGTCAGGTTTTGTATAGAGTAAATCAGGGTCAGCTCAAAAGGTATAATTATAGACAAGAATTAATGTCTTCAAGAAATTTAGATTCATTACTCAAAGAAAAGCTGTGGAAGCAGTTTATAGTGTTAAAGCAAATTTTAATTGAAGTATCGTACTAGATTTTGAAGAAATCGCGGCTACGTTCAAAATGAATAATGATGTACAAGAATTCATAGAGAATTAATGCGTTTAGAAAATTTAGACACATTACTCAAAGAAAATCTTTAGAAAAGCAAATTACTATCTCTGTTTTCAACCTCTGGAGAAGTAGGAGTAAAGGTAGTTTTCCTTCCAAAAATACTGTGTGGTGGATGCTGCTTCTTTATATAATTATTGTTTCGAGTATGTAGAAAGATCCTACAACAGCCAATTCATTTTTGAATAGACATATTTTAAATTAAAGTCCTTAATTATATACGAAGTATCGCATAACTTGATTTAAGTGATGAAATTAGAAAGTTTTCTTTAATAAAATCATTTATAAAACTGTTTAGAAAAGTGCATACCTGATAAAATTCAGAAATTTTTCATTCAGATGCTATTTTTTCGAAGATTACGATATTAGAAAGATCCTACTAGGTCGTCGTCGTGGGAGTCATCAATATACAGTACGACTAATTGCTTACAGACTAATGCTAGGCTATTGTAAGTAAATAGGGAGACTTTTTCAACGGATTCCCTTACGGCGAAGCTGAAGCTATGGTTTAGAAATTCAATTTAAAAAAAAACTATAATTATAAAATATAAGGAGAAATGGTAAAAAAGATTCACCTAGACATGCAGAATCTATCTGGTACACAGATAGCTGTAAGACAATGAGGCGAAGCCGTAATTTACAGACACAATGAAAGAATGGTGACCCAGTTGAAGCTAAGTAAAGATACTCGGGCAGAAATAATCCCATTACATGCCTATGCTGAAAAAATTAATAAGATGGGAGAAGTTGCATGATGGTAATTTTCTTCGATAGCCAAATAATGTTAAAGGCACTAGATTAAGTCCGAGGGAATTCTAAACTCGTATGAGATCGTGTGTGCGGCCTGAATGAATTCAATAATCGCAAAAAGGTAACGGCCTGGGTCTCAGAGACCGAAAGTTCCAGAACTAATAAAAAAGATAACAACTCAAACGATTCGACTCGACAAGTTTCATCAAAAGTTGTTATAAGATGAAGGCTTTTATGTACAATTACCGAAAGAAGCATCAAAATAGTTATGAAAAGATCATTGGCAATAAATTTGAGATAGTTAGAAAAACGGTCGCCCAAATATACAATGGAATAGAGACAAAAGATTTGTTAGAATAATTGTGGCTTAATTGCAGGGCATCGTAAGCCGACAATCATATGAATAATATGAGTTTGATAAAGGAAATCATATGGAGACTCTGACATATAGTAGAAGAAACCGATACACTTATTATGCCAATATGAGGTCTAGCCAAGAAGGCGGTTTCTACAAATGCGAGATGACTACACCAAAAATGCAAATCTATGTACAAAAATCGTTCTTGAAACTGCTAGATCTAATTAAAAGAAAGAAGCTAAAGAGTGCACTCTAAGGAGACATGAGGATTACAATAAATTTGGAAAAGTCGTAGTGAAATAAGTTCTATGGCCACCAGTATTCTATCTATGATATAGAATCATATGCACCATCTTTTCCGTAGAAGTAGGATAAAGCTTACACGACTATCTATTTTACAAAATTATTTAACAGAAATTTAAATTTAGTCTAATTCCGCATACACCTCGTTTTCATGAGGTCAAACCTAAAGGAATCATATTTAATTTTGGTTACTGAAGCTACTTTCAAAGAACGTGTTTAAAGAATTAATGAAAAATACATTTTTGTGCATTGCATTTTTGGATATCGTGTAGAGTTTGAAAAACATTGATATATATGCAAAACAAATTTTAAAACTGCAAAATATATACAACATTTCTGACAATAACAAATATTGTTGTTTCATATAAATTAATAAAGTATGCGAAAAGTATTTAGTTCTAAATTACAAAACTAAAAGTAGTCTTGCGAGCTAGGTATTGCTCTCTTTTAAATGTTTTGAAGACATTATTTCATCACTTTGCTTAAACCATTTTTTGCGAATTCAGTATTTTTAATTAAGTAATACCCTCAAAGGTTAGTAGTCTAGATTTATAACTTTAATAACCTACTATTTACTATTATCATATACACATTTCAGTAGAAAGATATTCGGAAAACGATAGTAAAACCTGATATCGTTTTTGTCAGCAACTTTAAGAAGTGCTGGAAACTAAAACAAAATCATTCAGCAAATAAGTACTCATTCTGGTAAGAGTACTGATCTAAATCATTAAAAAATAAGTTGAAATAGTATATTTTGCCCTAAACTTAGAATTTTTTAAATTGAAATTGAAAATTAATATACGAGTATCGTGACCATGAGATTTTCTAAATAATTTTTTGAAAGTAATTCGATCATACTGTTGAACTGAGATTGATCACTTATTGAATTTCGAACATGAATACTAAGTAACTATACAAAGTTATTCTGAAAGAATGAATCGATTTCATAGCACAATATTTTCTTAAAGAAAAATAATACTAAATTATAAGAAAATCACAAGTCAGATGCATAGTGCAGATGAGGACTCACTACGTTAATTGCTGTTGCTATTCAACCTAGGTGATCTAGGTTATTAAATAAACATAAACTTGTTCTTTTACATTCCCCATGCATATATTGATAAATATGTCTAGGGAGCCTTTTTTTCTGTCGACTTGCCTTATCACTTACATTGTAAACAAAGTGAGTAGTGTTATGGGACTAACGCATCTACTTCGCCCGTGTGGCAGCAATTCGAAAGTTGGGAGCTGCGTCTTTCAAGTCAGTGGCTCATGCTATGATAATATTTGAAAACCTAAACACAGCGTCGTGAAATCGGTTCATTCTTTAGAATAGTCTATATATTAATTGTAGAAGCTTAAAAAAGTCTATTATGATAAGTACTGCTTTTCTTGGAAAAAAGTTTTTACATTTACTATATATATATAGATAGTACTAAAATAAAATTATTTAGATCATTTACTTCACGTCATTTTTAAACATTTTTTAAATTCTTTAATGTAAAATACCAAGGAAAAGGTTAAAAAAAACACTAATAATAATATTGCCAGTATTTCTTCGTTTTTCGAAATACAACAACAAAGCAATGCTTCATGTAAAATAATATATATTTATGAGTAACATCTTAAGCAACATATATAAATTGTTTAAATTCGTATTCTTATTTTGACAGAAGGCGCTATAGTAATGTATAAATAATCTGTACATAACGAATTTCGAAAATAGTGCGCACGCGTATATTTGAAATATTTAATTCGATTAGTATTTTCTATCTGAATTTATGAAAACATATCTGGCTTAAAATTAAAGGAGTCGGGTCAATTGTAACATTTTTGAAGACTAAGGACAAATTCGCAATTACTGGATTAAATGTTTCTACTATGCCTTTTTCCAAAATTGTTACAATTATCCCATACACTGGATTATTGTAACAAAAACTACTAGCAATGATATAACCGTAAATAGTAAATGATTCTCTGGTGGTAAAAGTTTTTACTTTCAACAGCATGCAAGCACATACGTTATTTGCATATTAGTGAATACTATTTTTCTACCCAGCTCAGGGCAATAATAGAAACATGTTAAATTCTTAGGGGTTATTTATATATCGAAACTATCAAAACACAACAGATTTGCTTACCACTCTCGAACAGATATTGTATGATACAATTGACTCCTTCTCCCCGTGACAATTTCAGAAAAGTTACTTATTGAAAAGTGAATAATGTTTTCGAATTATTTATAAATTTCAATAAAATCGAAAAATATTGAATATTCTTTTGTGAAATTTGCTTTATGTTGCTATATCAACTTTTTCTGAATTTCTTATTGTAGGATTAATCTTCTTCTTCTTCCGATAACGGTTCATCTACTGTACAATAGCAGGTTTCGGTTTTACTATTTGATTTTTTAATATCTGTATTTAAAGGAGAATTATAATTGGGTTTGTGCCTGGTTCTCTTCCAGTGGTCTGTAAATAAAATAAAATAAAATATCAAACGATGTCTTTATCGTTTTAGCTTATTTACAACGAAGTCTTCGATCAAAAACATCGCGCAGCTGGTGAACAAACAAACTTATTTTAAATAAACAATATTATGCAAACTCGATTATACAATGTGTTAGCCATGTAGCTTAAATATTAGTTGTGTTGCAAAATATATATGTACCTGTATCAACTATTACGTCGATGAGGTCCATACTCTTCGCGAAAGCATCCCTTAAGTTGATGTGGTGGAAAGAGACGATACTACCTTCTCTCTTGGCCCTTTCCAAAGCTTCTCTTCGTTTCAGCGCCTTCTCTCTTCTCATCTGATTCTTGTAAAACTCGGCGAAATTATTAACTATAATAGGAATGGGCAACGCGATCACCAAGACACCGCATATACAACATACGCTTCCTATAACTTTGCCAAGAGGTGTAGTTGGATAAATGTCTCCGTAACCTACAGTAGTCATTGTAATTCCCGCCCACCAAAATGTTTCCGGAATGCTAATGAATTTGGTACCTGGTTCCTCTTTCTCGGCGAAATAAGCGAGACTTGAAAATATTAGAACGCCCATGGCCAGGAAGAGCATTAACAAACCGAGTTCTTTATAGGAGTTTCTTAAAGTGAAGCCCAATGATTGCAGCCCGGTTGAATGTCGTGCCAATTTTAAGATCCTCAAAATTCGCATAATCCTAAAAACTTGGACGACCCTCCTAACGTCTTGGAATTGATCAGTAGCGTTTTTGTTCGTCTCCAAAAGGAACAGTGATACGAAGTAAGGCAATATGGCTAGTAAGTCTATGATATTGAGGCCACCCTTGAAAAATTTCCACTTGTTCGGCGAAGCACTGAATCGTAAAATGTATTCAAGTGAAAACCAAGTGATGCAAACCACCTCGACCATGGCTAATTGAGGATTATCTGAGAAGTTTCCTTTTTCGTCATTGACCTGCATGCTTGGTATCGTATTCAATGTGAGTGCTATAGTGGACAGGACGATAAATAAAATGGAAACGATGGCGATTACCTGGAAAAGTCAGTAAACAAAAGAACTTTTTTGATTTATTCTCCACCACGGTCTGATGCAATTGCTATATTTTAAAATAAAATATATTTAGAGTCCTTGGATGTCAGACAGTAGTGTGTTTTAGTGTTTTCAGTGAAATTTTACTGCATCTTAGGTGTATATATGTGTGTATATGTGTGTGTGCATCATACTTTCTGACAGAAGAATGTTTACATTTCGTACACACTTCACGTTCACATTGTTGTTTCATAATTTTCGAAACGTAAACGTTTTTCTTGCATAAAGATAGTGTTATACTTAACTAAAATTTCAAAAAGCTTAAAATTATATATAGCATTGCCTTAAAATTAGTATCGACAAAAGAATTAAAAGTGAAAATTAACATCTAAAGCTTTAGAGCTATAGAATAGAGTATATCTATAGAGTAAGAATAAAATGTGAAATCTCAGCTTAAATATTTTGGTATAGTATAGTATGTTTTTAGTGTTATAAAAGTGAAGAAAAAACTGTGCTGATGTGCTCAATAGCCTAAAATGTTCTAGTGCCTTCTGCCAAGCACGCTGTGATTTTAATATTAAAACACCAAAACACCAATACGTTATTAAAGTCGTGTTAGTCATCTCAGTCGAAAGTTACTCAGCCAGGGATAGGAATCGGAGATAGGAAGCTAATGTACAAAGTTCGAACCTACATGCCAATCGAAACCAATCTGATATAATTTACAAATATATATCATACACAACCTCGAACTTATATTAGCAAAATGTAATTTAAATATATGTATATCTATGTACATTATATAATATTGCATACTCTGAAAATCTTGAAACAAATAACAAAAGCGACATATAATAATTTCTTCGGTTATTGCAAATGCAGTGATAAATATGGTGTAATAAAGTCAAACAACATGGATTCAATCTTTAAAAATGAATTTAAATATTTCTCAGTACGTTTATAGTATTAATTTTCCTCACAGACAAACAAGAAATGACCATAAATAAGAAAGTCCTAACTAATTTAGAAAAAACTGCTAGCGAACTGCAAATCTAATGCATCTATAGTTCTTTCTGTTTCATTAAACACTGATTCTAGCATTACTGGGAAATGCAAAATATACACCATCATGTACATATAAGCCTTGACAACTATACAACATGTCCCAGGTAATATTTTCAGCTCAGAGATCTCTCTTATTATAAAAGATATAGTTTTGGTTAAATTAAATGAACTATTTCCTAAGGATTAGTCAAATAATAAGATATTTTTCAATTTCCAAATTTGTATGCATTTCAGGAGTTATAGCAAGAAAAAACAAACATGTCAAATTTTTTCTCTTTTGTAATAGCTGTTTTGTATTAGAAGACACACAATTATTGCACTTTCTGAAGGTACTTTCTTATATAGAATTTAAATACTGACTTAGATTCTTTTTACATTATACACATAGAGTATACGGTAGGAGCGCTAGACTTCTTATATTTACATATCTATTACGATTTCTCATCTCGATGGTGATTGGTATCTTTTTCGGTACTCTTCAATATTGAGAAAGAATAATCAACAGTGCTTTGAAATGTTCGTACGTACCATGATGACCACAACAATACTTTAGAAGGAATAATTGATAATCCAATACGATTGATGTAAATAATATTTTCGACTGGCATTAAATTGTATTGTGTTTTCATGTTTCATAAACTACTTATTAATAGAATATTAATTATGAATAAAAATTTTTGTTTAATAAATAGTACTAGTACATGTGTTACTTTTTCGTAAAAAGTAGAAAAGAGCAAAGCATTTGTTGTTCCATAAAAATAATTTAATTTAGGGGTTGAAACTAAAAAATTGAAATGGGAAAAGAAGATCTAATTCGATATTTAAAAAAATATATTCAGAAAGCGTAAACAAGAACTATATGTCAATTACGGCACAAAACATTTTTTTGTTACTATAACTCAAATAACAAGGAAATTTGGAAATGAAAATTTCAATAGTTCTTAGAAGCAAATCCATTTAATTTAACATAATATATACAGATAAGGCTTTGCCATTTGCATACTTGGGTCTATTATCCCAGATCATTCTACCCTGAGCTTTGATTAATTTTCTATTCATGCCCAGAGTAGAGATACTGGATCAATATAAATGAGGCTGATTTTTTTTGGTAGTAACTACCCGTTCTGTCAGTTTTTTTAACTATTCACATTCTCTTACTACTCTGGATATAATATTTGGATAAGAATATATATCGACTTTTGCAAGGAAGCCTTTCCCAGAATCTGCCTAAAATACAAACGTGTACTTCTTCGGAGAAAGGCTGGGAGCTATATCAAAATTTTCGATCGCTTCATTACCACCTTCGGTAGAAGACCTGTCGGCGCAACATATCTACCCCTACTGTATCTCATTTCTGGTGATATATGTATTCCTTAAAGCCGTATTAATGATAATTATCCAGAATTTGGGCATAAAATGGCGAAGATACAAAGGCAATTCACAAACAAACCTGTTTTCGTTTAATGTTGTAAGTAGTAAGTAGTGGGTGTTGCGGCACCATTGTTGTGTCTGCGAACAGAGAAGATCAGTACACGTCTAGCTGTGTAAGTGTGAAAATCGTACTTCGTTTCTTTACATGTGCGAAATACGTGCTGTAATACGATTTTTACTGACAAAGAATTTTTTTAATAGTACACCGTGAAATCTGTACTGTTGACGGACCAAATGTCATGAGTAATGGAGTGCGTCAATTCTGCCATATGTCTAAACTAAGAAACACATCAACGTGAAAAGTTGCGGTCGTCCATTCCAAGAAAATCGAAGCGCTTTCCAGAAACTTAATAATTTTTTCTGCACGAGATAGTCTCAGAAAAAAACAGGTTCAATGGATTTCGAAACTGCTTCCTAAGAATTACAAGACAAAGAATTGCCATTTAGGCTCTCTTTCGCAATACACGATGCTGAAAGAAATAAATTTCTTGTATACCAACCTTGAAACAAACCAGCAGTCAGTAGTATGGGTCCATACCACCACTATCAATGTTCAAGCCTATTGCGCTGCTGTTTGCTCATTTTCGATGTCGTGTTATTGCACGATAACGCTCGGTACTATATATGCAATAGACAGAAACATTGCTACGCTAATTCAAATCAGACATTTTTAACCACTCTGAGATAAAAGAGCATCCTGATTCAATAAACTATTGAACGTCATTTTTTCATATATTGAATTAACCGGTAGTTACTTAAATAAACACAAACATAAGTAAAACACTTAAAAATGTCAAATTATTTTGCTTTAATGAAAAAATTACAAATGTTTGCAAAATTTTGACAATTTTTAAGATAAGGAACAAATGCTTTTCTTCTTTCTACGCATTTATGATCGGATATATACATAGGCAAAAAAAGACATAAATATGTACAAATAACAAAATATTGTGTTTACTTAAAACACTTTTCTATTTGATTGATAGACATCCAAAAGCGAACAACTTATGTTGTTGTATAAGTGCTTTTAGTATTATCCGAGTGATGGACTACTACACTAGGAGCGTATAACTTGTCGACAAATCCAGACTATCTGACTGGCTTTTTTGGCAGTAGCTTTGATTAACTTCGATTTATTTGGCAATTAAGTCGTGCTTATATGCACACATCAGTATTTGCTTAATCAACAGATGTACTGCTGAACGGCGCTTAAAGCAATATAAGTGCTTTCACTTTTATTAAAAAAATAATTGTACAGTTCTCTCGCTATTTTATATATTCAATTATTATTTTGTTGTTTTAATAAGGCCAATTTCTTTGCTGTACCAAAGAAGCTCCACTAACAAGTTATAATTTATTTTCAATACCAAACTGCTTTTATTCAAGACATAAATACGTTGAAATAATAAAGTCTTACATTTGCTCAGAATATTGTCTATTTGACTCAAAAGTCTTAGTTCTTGAAGTAATCCTTTACTTTAACAATTTTTAAATGTTTGATAAACATGGTGGTTACACTATTAATAGGTGACTAAAACACTAGTGGAATGAATGCATTTTTCATTCATTACACCAGTGCACCCATCCTACAGACCAGAACCGATGCCTCCACAGGCTCGCACTAATTCCAGATGGTAGAATTTTATGAAGAGGAAATTCGCAAACTAGTAAACGCTAAATTTGTATCTAAATATGTTTTCTTAATGGCCAAACGGAGGTTGGTTTGTAGATTGCCTTCATAAATATCAAATTTCATTAATTCCAGTAGAAGGAAACATGATTTCATAAAATAAATTATAAATAAAATGAAAATGAATTTCTCTATTTATTTACAAGGAATATCATTAAGGTGTAAGAAACATTATATTTATTTATGTTTGTACAATATAATTGCCTATGGTGTCTCACTTTATTAAATTACATTAGCAGAAGCATATAATACACTAAAAGCATATAATAGATTAAAAATTAAGGAATAAAATCTAGCTCGCTTCGAAGTCGTTAAGTTAAACCAATAAGCAAACACATTTATTATATTTATATTTATTCTTCAAATTTGTCAAATGAATAAACCCGCTATCAATAGCAATAATATGATTTAAAATAAAAAGAAGAAAGGAAATAAGAAAACATTGAAAGCAAACGCAATTAGCTATTTATTGCGTTCCCCAAGTTTCCAGAGCAGTTTGCAAACATACGTACAATACAATTTTTTTTCATTTTAAGTCATTTATAAAAAGACATATCACGTATGACATATATTGTAGATCAAACGATTAACTTCAAAAGGCATCACATGTTTAAGGTTCGGAAACTAGCAATCTGGTCGTCGCGTTTGCCCATCACCATCAAGTTATAAAGACAAGCCAAAAAACAGTAATGTAATACAAAATAAATAATTAAATAAAGGAAAACATGATATCGATTAATTATCTAAAAGAAATGTTTAGGGCAGATCTTCATCTCCGCCGACTTTTCAAGTAGACATCTAAAACACAATTATACAAGACAAATTCGGTGTTCAAAAAGTCAACCAACATTCTCAAATGAAATTAATAATATATTTTGGTCACCGAATATGAACAAGCTTGTTACTTCCAGATATCCGAAAAAACCCATGCATTATCATACAAATAAATAAAAACACATAAAGTAGCCAAATTTATTGAATTTATGGCATAAACTCTTCAATAGTTAAATCTATTTAGGTATTACATACATATTTCGTAAATTGCATACAACTTTCATATGTGATTCTAATAGAAACAAATGTCAGAGAACAAAATTACCATTAATTTTTATTTTAAGAATTAGATCGTAATATTTCATTTCTAGATTTTTGGAAGCGCTCATAAAACGTTATTGCTATTTCTTTCTTAATAGCATATTCTATTACGATTTTCTTACAAAATTACATATTCTTTAAATCTTATAATGTGACATATAGACATAATATTTATTTGGTACTTGTCTCATGAATTTATAACTATCATGAAAGAATTTCGAAGTCTGTAAATTTATAATAGGGAAAATGTTAATCTAAATTTAATTAATAATATCGTAAAGATGAAGTAATTGCCCAGAAAGTTTTATAAGGAAACAAAATATTCACTTCTATCACAACTATAATTACAACTTTTACACAAAATTTCTTTTGTGCTATTTTTGTAGAATACATATACAGTTAGATACAAAAGTATTCGCAGCAAATGTTGAGTATGCGGCTATAATAAATCATACTTACTTGTATTTAACAATGCTAAAACCTCTAACAACAATATGAAAATTGTTATTATTTACAATTACAAAAAAATTTGCTATATATTCTAATGGTAGGTAGGAAATTTTAATGGAGCCTGTGGTTGCTTAACTAGGTCACTGAAGGTTGTTATATAACTCCTTGCCACAATAATTTTCATTTTCTGTATACGTATTTCGACAACTAAGTTATCATCATCAGCAGATAATTAAACAGTGTCGCACCTGGACAACTACGGTAAAAATACCCATACGAAAACTTCCGCACGCGATCCGTACCGCTGAAAGCCAAAACGTACACTATATATTCGTTTCACATGATTTTTAAAATTATTTTACTTAAACTAAGATGAATGACATTAAAAAAGAGGACCAGGGACATAAGAGATAAATACCTACATGTGATTTATTGCACTGTCCCTTTTCTGTCATTTAGTAGACCGAAGAGAGAAGAGTTATTAAGTCCCGAGTCAATGTTTAACACATGGCCTTTATTCTTCAAAATATACATACTTTCATACGTATCTAATCCGTGATAATTACACACGTTCTGAATCAAATGCAAACAATCCGCGTTAACACTATGATTACAATCCAACACATGCTTTGCCAAACTAGATTTTTTCGGCCGGTTGAATTTATATGCGATATGTTCTTTATACCTGGTTTCTATCGATCGCTTTGTTTGGCCGATGTATTATTTACTACAATCTAAACATTTAATTCCGTAGATTCACGATTTTGTTATTCTCGACTTTGTCTTTTGCATTTCCTGAAAGGGATTTTATGGAGTTAGTGGACCGAAAAATGGCGCTCTTTAAAAACACTATTTAAATTTTTCGTTAAGCGGTGGAATTCTAATATCGAATGTCAAATGTTTTCATACACTCCATTTTCATAAGATATTTACGTTATATCCTATTTATGAAAATGAGCATTTGATGCTTTGACAAAAACGAGTTGAAAAAGTAAACATCCGGTAATATGCGTGCACTATACAAAAAAAAAAACTTGGGCCAAATAGCTAAATTTTTCGAAAAATCGTGTTGTGCTGCAGATTGAAAAAAATATTCAAAATATTGTGAACTATTTACATTGTACCGAGAACTAGGCGTCAAAGGATTCTAAATGAGCGTGGTCAAACTGTTATAAGTGCAACGAGTTAAAATTTATGAATAAGTGCACTGAATTTGATACTGGTACGAAAACACATTAAGAAAATATGAAAAGAAAGCCGGATATAACGTAAGAGCACTACATAAAAATCCTTCCATTAACCGGCATTAATCTATCTTAAAGCATAGAGCATATAAGTACGTATTAACGACGCGTAATGAAAGGTCTTTTACGTGCTACTCTTCGATTATATTCATATATATCTTTTAAAAATAAAGCGTACGAAAACTTTTATGACATTCGATGTAAGAATATTTAGCAAATTCTTTTGTAGTTATAAATACTAATAGTTTTCATATTGTTATCAGAGGTTTTTAGAGTTTTTTAAACGTTGTTAAATGGAAGTAAATATGCTTTATCGTAACCGAATGCTCACATTTGATAATACTCAACATTTGCAGGATGTATGAACACTTTCGTGATTGACATTTGATTGACATTGGACATTTAGAGAGGTATGTGCACATACAGATTAATAAATAATATTTTCTTCCTAACCATTAAAGGTATGTTATATGATCTTAACATCTTATAACTTACCTCTAAAGAAAATATTTCATAATTTCTTTTAGATATTCTGTTTAAAAACAAATAAAGTAAACTTGAAAAACCCGGGCAAAGCCTTTACATATACAATATCTTATTGAAACATATTTTTAAAATGACTGTGAAATACTTTTTATGTGTGATGTAAATATGTACCTAAAATAGATTGATAGCCGTAACTCGCAAGAAAGAGTTGGGAAAGAATGGAATTACATTTCATAAGTGAAGTGTACAACTCTGTTTCAAGAAAATTTGTAATGCGAGTAAATCACTTGAAAATAAGCATGTTATAGGATTAGGGCGTCTTTATGCCATAAGCTAAGTTGATTAGGAATCTCAAGTTGCATATATTAAATGCATATCCTTCGCATTCTGTTTAACATCTTATTCTTGAATATTCTGACACTTATTGAAATAAAGTAAACACTACTTTTTCACAATGTAAGTTTTTTGTTTAAAAACTAGATGTACATTCTATGTGCACTGCATACATTGTCAGTAGTAACCAGCCTAGACTTCTTATTTACGAGTTTATATAAATATTGTATAAATTTTGACCCTAAAAGGTTAAAGTTTATATATGTTAAACTTTGCATCATTAGAAAAGGCAATATAAACGGTAACAATGATAGAGCGGTATGAGAGGTACACTAAATATAATTTTGCGAAAAATTTTTTAAAAATTCTTTTTTAAACAATTTCTAGGAGCCTAACTGTGTGAAAGAATGTAATTCTATTAATAATAACATAAAAGAGGGGATTTAAAACTAAATGTGTGACTTTAAAAAATTCTTAATTATTTTCTAATGTGGATATAAATGACAATTTATTGCTCAGTGGTGAAATATCGTTTGTGTGAAAGTGTTATTTTATTTCAATATTTTTGTTTTCACAAGTGCTCAACCACTTTATAGTGTTTTAAAACTTCTTCTTCATATTTCCAATCCTTTTAACCATATCTATTTAGCATTCGCTCACACTCACATGTATAAATATATTCACGTGCTGGCCAATACTTAATTTAGTCAATCGCAATATATTATTTGAGCTGAATATCTCTAGTTACTTATCACGTAATACTTTCATGGGCACCAATACTCTTTTACTTCTGTATTCTATATTTAAATTTTAAACTCCTGTCTCCTTTTCTTTGAATTCTATGATCACTAATACATTTAGAGTTTTTTTATATTTCGACTAAACTTTTCTGATAACTTCCTTCGATATTTATTTCTCCAATAAGCGTCGAGAAAAATAGAAAGACAAAATTAATGAATTCCTAAACGACGCCGGAGGACACTCGATTTTGTCGATCAAAAACATCTAAGCTAGTGTTTTTAGGGGTTCACCTTACAATAGTTTAAAACGTACATTTAAAAATTCTATCTGTAGACTATATCCTTTTATTAGCTATGTTAAAGTATCCAAAATGACATAACAAGAATTTCTTTAATCTAAGTAGAGACCATAACAACATACAAGAAAAGACAATACACAAGCAATGCAACCAACGTCTAAATTTGTTACTAAATTGCAATAGTTGGGCAAAAGATTTAGTTTCTAAACATTTTGAATACTAGGCTTTTGATTACTTCAAAATCGTCAATAAATATTCCTTTCAGAAGAATGTCTTGTGCGTAATTATACGAGGGTTGTTTGACAAGTAGTGAGAATGGAAAAGAAAAACAAATTTTTTAAATACAAAATAATTTTTATTTTTCAATATATTCTCTAATGCCAATGCCCTTATGCCATCTCTAAAATGCGATTCCGGAAGGTTTGCAAAATGCTCATTTACGAAGATGATAAGCTCGTCGTTAGACGAGAATTTCTTTCCACCTAGTGCCGTTTTCAATTTTGGAAAAAGGTGGAAGTCGGAAGGGGCTAGATCCGGCGAATAAGGCGCATGCGGTATGGTTGGAAATGCAACTCGTGGATTTTGGACATCGCAACTGTGCTGGTATGCGAGGGAGCGTTGTCTTGGTGAAACAGAATCTTTTCTTTGCCATTCCTGGCCGTTTAGCACGAATCTCAACATTTAATTTTTGTAGAAGTTCTGTATAATATTGTCCGTTTATTGTGGCGCCTTTCAGAAGGTAATCGATGAGCAAAATGCCCTTTGAATCCCAAAAAATTGATGCCATCACCTTGTTTGCCGATAAAGTGGTTTTCGTTTTCTTTGGAGGTGCAGAACGACGTTCTAACCATTGTTTCGACTGTTGTTTAGTTTAGGGTGTACTGTAGTGTATCCAAGTTTCATCGCACGTAACAAATCGCCTACAAAAATCAACCGGATTCCGCTTGTAAAGGTCCAAACACTCATTGGAAATGCGCAAACGAGTAAACTTTTGATCAGTCGTAAGCAATCGCAGCACCCATCTTGCCGAAAGCTTGGAAAGGCCTAATTCTTTCGTTAAAATGTGGTGTACGCGTTCTGTGAAATGTTTACCATGTCTGCTATCTCTCTCACTTTGAGTCGTCGATCTTGCGTAATAATATTATGGATTTTTATAATCGTTGTCTTAGAAGTCACGATTTTGCGTGCTCTAGAGCGCGCTTCATCAACACAGCTTGTTCTACCACGTTTAAATTCATTTACTCATCTACTTATTGTAGCGGATTATGGAGCAGATTCACTTAATGTTTCCCGTAACTCATCTTTTATTTCGGTAACTTTCATATACTTAATTACGAAGTATTTACTCACCGCACGATACTCTGCTTTTTCCATTTTAATAAAACGACGTGTTGCTTCTTTTTCAATCAGCTGTCAAAAACAAACTGACCAACCGATTTATCTAAACATCAGAATGTAAACATATAAATAGGCAACCTAAATTACAGTGCATTTGTTTTACCAATTAGAGCGTCACCTATGTGTCATTCTCACTACTTGTCAAACTATTCTCGTATATATTCAAACATATATATAGCGGTAAAATCATTAAAATTAGGCTATAATTTACCACAACATTTTTTTGAAGATTCTTACACAAAAGCGTAATGTGAAAAGCAGCGTATTTTGGACAGTTCAATTCATTCTACATAATAAAAAATTTATTGATCATAAAATCCAAATTTTGTAATTTCCGCATTGAGTCAATGCATTATCGTTTATTTTAAAATTTAGCTAAACAAAAGATTACTTAGAAAAATGTAAAGCTATTACTGACATCGAATTAATTTAGAAAGTAACTTTACAAAATTGTAAATTTGTTATTATTAAAATATAATTTTCTGATAAAGGTTAAAATTCGAATTTAATTCTATTTTTGTATAATACCCAGACAATAATTATTTATCAATGCTAATGTATGTATGTATAGTACTTTGCAAATTTCTATTTCTTATCGTCGACAGTTAAACTAAAACCAAAGTCGTTTCCACGTTTATGCACATAAAGAAATATATTAAATTATCATTTGTAAGTCGTGTGTGTTAATAAATTGTCGCATTTTAAAATGTGTAGTGATTTTGTTTAAATCATTTTGTAGGTTTTGCTATATTTTACTTCATTTTTATTTTTAATATTTCTCAAGTTGTTAAAACATTATTTTATAAATTTAGTTTTTGTGATATAATTAATAAATTTCGTAACTATAAAAAGAGGGTAAAAAACTGAATATATTTGTTCTAAAAAAACATCACTTCTATTGAAATTAAGAAAACATTCTTAATAAGTAACCACAATAACTAATAAAATATTTAAAGGTTAATGAAATATCTACAACTAAGCAAGATATTCGTGTAATTGTAATAACTAAAGCAAATAGAAAACTTGGAATTTGAGAAATACGACGTCAAATTTTAGTGACAAGAAGTAATTCATCAAAGAGAACATTTGAAACGCATATTACAGAAGCAGGATAAAAGCGTAAACGCATAATAAAAAGGTCTAAGGTAACCGTAAAAATAAGTCAAATGTGATTGAAATTCGTAAAAGATCATTTGCACTTCCATGTCGTATTTGAATTTTATAAATAATAGTATATGGTCTTAGGTCAATTTCTCCCTTAATATCTAGCACTTCCAAGGAATTTAAATTATGCCCAAACTAATGTGTAAGGCAGCGTGCTAAAAGAGTAAAAGGGAATTGTAGTTGTTAACATTCCCCGGGAACACCAGACGTAATACCCTACATTTAATCTTACCAGACTCAGCAGAGTTCTGTTCGGACGAACGTTTTTATTTTACCATGTGAGAGATTGTAAAGCTAGAAGTTAAGAACCTTCCATGGGAAAAACAAGTCAAAAAGGTAAGAACATTCCATGGGAAAGACAAACCAAAAAGGTAAGAATTTACCAAAATCATCTACACGGATACATAAGTTGACCCACATAGTTTTTGTATCCTTATCGTACCGTGGAGTTGAATGGAATTATTTATTTGCATTGATAGTAGAGGTTTCTGTTTATGCACAATATATAGTGCAGTGGGACTTTCAAAACAAGTCATTAACATCCCCTCCTTTTTCTAGTTTATTCTAAAAGTATTCTGATCTATTCTGGTATGTTTTATAAAACCAGTGATGAAAGTACTTTACAGAATTTAACAGAAAATGCTCGACTACATACGAAAATATCCAGAAATCCTATATTTCGCCAAGTTTCGGCTTTGATTTGTGGTGCGATAAATGAAAATAGAACAGGACCGATCTACTTTCAACGACAATAATATGTAAAAAAAGTATATTATGTTGCATTGTAATAAATAATATATATAAATAATAAAAAACTTCTTCGCAATAGATTTCCTCCTTGGGTCGGCAATTCGCAGAATCTTAATACTACAGACAAAGTTTGGCAAATATTAAAACACCATAGAGAACAAAATTCTATTCAACTTACATTACTTCGGAATGCTCGAAATATTTATCAGGCTAGTTAAAATATTAAAAAATACATTGTTGTCTGTATTGAAAATATTGTTGGTCGAGAAAGATCCTTGATACTAAAATATTAATTTCGTGATAGTTTTACGAAATTAATCGATCAATAAATTACTTTTTTCATACTTTTACATAAACCTTATTCTTACAGGTTTTAAGAATACTCCTAATTTGTTAACAGGGCACAGTATATACTCATATAACTTCAAACAACAAAAATTGCAACTTCAAATAATCTAGACATTAATTAATAATGACATACATATAACATTAGACAAGATAGACAGGATTATGCCATAAATTCTTGGTAATATACGACAGTTCTTAATCCATACAATTAAAGGCCAATTAATATTGAATTATTTGTCACATCAAAAATTATATACAGAAACTAGTCATCAGGTATATTCCCATGCATAAGCACCACATACATCAAAATATAGTTAGCAGAAACTTTATAAATATGAAATACAGTATTTTAATGATGATATATATTAGTTATATTAAATACACACATTAAATGATGTATTGGTTGAAAGATGATATATTATTAAAACACACACACACACATTTATCGCGTATATTTGTAAATTATTACTCAAATACTCCCTATTTATGAGAGAAATGTCTTTTGTATACGAACATTAAATGACTAATTATAACAACGCAAATTACATAAATTAAAAAGGTTCAAGTATTATTTCACGATGACGGGTAAAATTACAATTAATCATTATTTTAGAATTGGAATCAAGACTATGGATTGAACGAGTTAAGAGAGCTCCCAAAAGGAGAAAAAACTGTTTCATTAATTAGAAAACTGGAAACACAAATTTTCTGAAGTAAATTAAGCTTTATATTTGTAACCACAGTTTATATTCATCATTGGATATTAAAAAGAAAAAATTAATATTGTAAAGTGATTCCCAATAATTCGCAAATTCGTTATGAAAATTATTACCTCAAATGTTTCCTTCTCGTCTTTAAGAGAATACTACAAACTATCTTTAGTAAAGTTAAAGGCCTTGGTTAAAAGAAGAACTGGCTACACTATAATAATGTAATGGCTTATTCGGTTTTTCTTCAGTCAAAGTTTTTAATATCTACGTTTTGCTAATTAGAAAGGAATTTCGGTAAAAAAATACGATTACTTTAATAATCTCTTGAATAATCACTCTAACCTAAAGGTACATTTTCCGGCATATTTTAAAAAATGAACAACTTCCAGAAACGTGCTATCTGCTTCTGGGTTTCCGGGCTGGAACCGCGTCACTAGTATATCTGCCGACGTTTCGTACCCATTCGTATGGGACATCTTCAGGGCTGAACTACTGCACTGAAACTGGTGTAAGTCGATGGGGGACGTGTTTATATATGGATAATGGGTCATGGGTCAATGGAGCGTTACGGTTACGGTTGGGTCGATTAGAGATGCAGGATTGCCAAGCGTTATGTAGGGGGTAGCCATCATCGCGGTTAAGATTATTGGGGTGCTTAAAGATCTCTATAGTTTCACGGATTTTGCGACCATAGAAGTGGTTAGTGCGGGATAGGATCTTGGTTGAATTAAACTGAATATGGTGCCCGGTTTCCAGTCTATGCTCGGCAAGTGCAGAACCGGCTATGCGCAGCAACCTAGTACAACGCTCATGTTCAGAAGCACGAGTGCCGACAGACCGCTTTGTTTCACCAATATATGCCCTGCCGCATGAACAAGGAATCCTGTACACACCAGCTGATTCTAAAGAAACATGGTCTTTTACGGAAAAAGGGTCAGATAATTTGGAATGGGGTTTGAAGATGGTTTTGATGTTGTTTTTGAGAAGAACCCTACTGATGCGGTCAGTAACACCTTGTATATAGGGTAGGTGGGCTTTAGAGAGGGGGGAGATGATGTAAGCTGTGTATTAAGTTGTGAGATTTTGGGATTAAGATGTCGATCTATGGTTCGCTGAATATTATGGTTGGAGAAATTATTATTTATAAGAGCTTTGGTAACGTGACTTAATTCCTGGGATATAGAATGCTGGTCAGATATGTTCACAGCTCTTTGGACTAAGGAATTGATAACGCCCTGTTTCTGGGCAGGATGATGATGGGAGAGGGCATTGAGATACCGATCAGTGTGTGTGGGTTTGCGGTACACTGAATGTCCTAGTGAACCATCCAGATGACGAGTTACCAAGACGTCGAGGAAGGGAAGGGAACCTTCAGATTCAATCTCCATGGTGAAATTTATGGAATCGTGTTGTGAATTTAAGAAAACGAGGAAGTTGTTCAAGGAATCCCGACCATGGGGCCAAATAACGAAGGTGTCATCCACATATCTGAACCAACATTTTGGTTTTTGGTCACAAGAGTGAAGAATTTGTTGTTCGAATGCCTCCATAAAAATGTCAGCGACAACAGGAGAGAGAGGAGACCCCATAGCTGCACCCGATACTTGTTCATAATAATTACCACGGAACTGAAAATAGGTGGAGGTTAAACAAGTATTCACCAGGTTGGCCAAATCATCAGGTTGGTTGTCAGTGGAAAGGATTTGACGGATTATTTGGATAGTGTCGGGTATAGGAACTCTGGTGAATAAAGATTCGACGTCAAAACTAACTAGTAGATCATGAGGATCTACCGTTAGGCCATTTAGTCTTTGGACAAAATGTTTGGAATTTTTAATAAAAGAATCACTATTGCCGGTGTAAGGTTTGAGGATGTTCGAGAGATATTTAGATAATTTATAAGTGGGACTGTTTATGGTACTCACTATGGGACGCAGAGGAATGCTGGGTTTGTGAATTTTTGGGAGACCGTACAGTTTTGGGGCTTTGGAGTCGCTGGGTAATAAGGTTCTGTGAGAATCGGTAGGGATAGAAGAGGTTTTGATAGATGATATGATGGTACGTTCTATTCGTGAGGTGGGATCTCGCTTAAGAAGTTTATACGAGCCGTCCTGGAGAAGAGTTTGTATTTTAAGCTCGTACTGATCACTGTCCAAGACAACAGTGGCGTTACCTTTATCAGCTCTGAGTACAACGATGGTGGGGTCAGATTTCAGGACTTTATGGGCTAGAATCTCGGATCTTTGAAGATTAGATTTCGGTGGTTTGGCCTGCGTGAGGATTTTTGAAGATTCGAAACGGATGGGATCGGCGATAGCCGGAGGAATTTTGACAAGAGCCGATTCTATGCCAGTGATGATGTCTTCCGTAGGTATGTATTTGGGAGTGGGTGCAAAATTGGGCCCTTTGGAAAGAACAGAAATCTCATCAGTGGATAAGGGTCGTTTAGAGAAATTGATGACAGTGTGTGACATAGAAATATTATGTTGTCGAGGTTTGGGTACTAAGGCCTGGAACTTGCGGATGTGCCTTTGGATAATATGGTGTTTGATGTTTTCCGCTTGTTGAAAGGTTATGCGGTCTAGGTCTACTGACCGCATCAGTAGGGTTCTTCTCAAAAACAACATCAAAACCATCTTCAAACCCCATTCCAAATTATCTGACCCTTTTTTCCGTAAAAGACCATGTTTCTTTAGAATCAGCTGGTGTGTACAGGATTCCTTGTTCATGCGGCAGGGCATATATTGGTGAAACAAAGCGGTCTGTCGGCACTCGTGTTTCTGAACATGAGCGTTGTACTAGGTTGCTGCGCATAGCCGGTTCTGCACTTGCCGAGCATAGACTGGAAACCGGGCACCATATTCAGTTTAATTCAACCAAGATCCTATCCCGCACTAACCACTTCTATGGTCGCAAAATCCGTGAAACTATAGAGATCTTTAAGCACCCCAATAATCTTAACCGCGATGATGGCTACCCCCTACATAACGCTTGGCAATCCTGCATCTCTAATCGACCCAACCGTAACCGTAACGCTCCATTGACCCATGACCCATTATCCATATATAAACACGTCCCCCATCGACTTACACCAGTTTCAGTGCAGTAGTTCAGCCCTGAAGATGTCCCATACGAATGGGTACGAAACGTCGGCAGATATACTAGTGACGCGGTTCCAGCCCGGAAACCCAGAAGCAGATAGCATGGACCACGACCGCGGAAGTCTACGTACCAAATTAACTTCCAGAAACATTTACGAAATGTAAAACCTAGGCTCTGTAACATAATATAAACCCAAAATTATTTAATACATTTCGATTTCTTGGATACTGGTTATGGTCCATTTCACCCTAACCTCTCGAAATTTCCACTACAAACAGTTAGCCTTAATGAATCATAGAGAATTCCTAAACCACTCATCCATGACCATTTAAAAAAATTGGTACCTCAGTACGTTAGTTGAGTAATTGGGTGGCATGCGAAGAAGATGATGCTATGCGTTTGAAGGGATTGCCTAGGTATAACAATCTACAAATTACTTAGAATTAACAAAATGATTTCCTCGGACAAATATTGCGTCTAACAGAATAAATGAAAAAGTTTTAAAAAGGCATGGTGGTAAAGATTGTTTTTCACAAAAATAATATGTAGCAATGATAACACAACGAAAATTACAACAGTTTGCTACGAATCACCCAATGAAGATATATATTTTTAAATCAAATTTTGTACAATTGTTCACTCTATAGAAAATAGTAAGTGATAGAAAAGTTGCAAGACAATAAAAAACATTTGTTTCGCTTTTGGCTGAAATCCATCGAAAAACTTAATTTGGTTAATCGATTATCACAGTCTATAATTGTGAATTAGTGTATTGAAATGCCAAGAATTCGAAAATTATCACCAGTTAAACGATTTTGAAACGGGGCTTATCGATTAACTACATGAGACGGGTATTGCATTTGATGAAAGAAGGTAATTGATATAGTAGAAGAGGTTCTGGACAGTCTAAAAGAACCATCGAACGAGAAGACAGGAGAATGAGATTGCCTGCCCTTGGGGATAGGCATTGACCTCAAGTTCTGTGAGATATGTTTTTTATCAGAAATAGGTCATAGGATAACAATGCGGCTAATATGTGACCGTATTTCTTCCTGTAGGTTGATTTCCTAGTGTGGAAGACTAATACTGCTTCTCACCGGATAGTGCAGAATGCATCGCTTTTTAAGATAGATCTCGTTTTTGTTTGAACCTATGATGACCGTAGACGAGACCGATGTTGTAGAGGGGAAAGACATTTTTGAATTTCTCCGCCGTAGAACGAGACTGAAGTAACTACAGGAGAGGTGATTTGGGGTGAAATTAGCATAGGAAGTAGAACTATTTCGAATTCATTTAAATTATTCTGATACCATTCGCTTTGCCATATAAGCATGGTCTAGGTAATGCCACCTTCCAGCAAGACAATACCAGTCCTTATATTACAGCTGTTTCATTACTAGTTCTACAAGAGGTCGACATCAATAATCTCAATTGGTTTCTGTATCACCAGGCTTATTGCTCATAGAATATGTTTCAGATATGATGGAAACGTCGGTATGTTTCCCAACTCTCCAATGAACTTACAACAAGCATATGATGCCCTACAAGTTTTTTGGAACAAGCTTACACAAGAGTCCATGGAGTATCTTACTAGAACAGAATGTATTCGTTTACATGGAGCAGCAACTCATTATTAATTTTTTTCTATAAGAAATACGAATTTTTCAATTAAAATTTTATTTATTATTTATTATTTATTATTATTATCGACGCAGTAAACATTTGTACAAATTTTTCTTTAAAACTTTGTAATTTATCTTTTTTGTCATATTGTATATTTCGGTTCCTTTAGGGTTCGTTAAATTTTATTAACAATATAAAATTGCAGATTTTTCATCGAGACCAAAGATATTCTACAGAATAGGGATTCAAAAATTACCCATAAAATGACAGTTTATAGAAAAATGATGAAAATGTTATTGATTAAAAATTAATAAGAAACTATTATATAATCTTTGTTGACATTAGAAAACAATCCAATATTTTGATTATTTGAAAAGTAATGTGCTTCCAGTCACGAAACTTGGAATAATTTATTTCCAAGTAAAAAGAAATACATTGCTTATCGTGACATATTTCTTGTTCTTTTTTGACACATTACCGTATTATAAATGTTTGCACAAAAAGAAATATAGAAATATAATGCTTAAATCCTCGTTTAAATAGAACTTTGGAAAGAAACTACCAAAACGAAAGTAAATAAAAAAGTATTATATTCCAGTATGTAATGTAACTGAAAAATACAAATAAATTTTTGTCGCGCCACGATAAAGAACTAAAAATTACTTTTATATTTCGTTATTAATAATACGGATGTGTAAATCTAAAAAATACTCAATATATGGTCACCATAAGCTAGACTTATGGTAATAAGAACCGAATGGGCGTACCTTACTAAAGGTGTCAGCAACCAAGTTATTAGAATATCGTACCGTTATTGTTTATTTTTGTGAAAGTCATCGATCTTGATCTTATGATTCGATAAAGGTAAGTCATTGTTTTTAAGTAATATTCGAGTAATAATTTTCTTAAATGTACAGAAAAGAATCAGCAAATACATGTACATGTTTGTATATATGAATCTAGGGGTTGATAATATCATTTGTTAAGTAAAAATATGCAATTTATTAACTAAAAATTAGAAATTATTTCTTGTTACACCTATTTGCTCATCGCTTAATGTACACATGTATATATATAGTATATATAAATAATGTTCACAATAAAATACTAAACATTTTTGTACAATTATTTTAGTTATTCTAGCAATATACACTACTTATATATACAATGTAAATAACTCCCAGAAATAAATCTTATTACAAGGAAAATTTTTAAATTTAGCAGTTAATCGAAACTATATTTTCGTTACTTGTAATTTGAATATATTATTTAAACAAAATAATATATTTTTGTCAATTCTTACGGAAGTCTATTAAAAATAAAAACATACCCTAGCGGCTATGGACGTGGTCGGTTTTTCTAACATATCCCACAACCATTTTTGATACTGTGAACACTTATCATTACCAAATTCTTCTTCATCTCTTTGTCGTAACGATTCAGCTTCCTTCCTCATTTCTTCATGCACATGTTCTTTTCTTTGATGGTATTTGTGCTGACAACATGACTCTAAATAAAGTTCATCTACACCCCAATACTCTAGATCATCGCTAAAGGCTAGGACGCACATCTCATCTACAAGATGTAACTTTCCAGTCCGATAAAAATTCAAAATGGAACTGAAAGACTTCGGATGACGATCGAAGAAATACTCGTTGTCTATTAACGAGTAATCATCGCATAATTCACTGAGAGCTTCATGGGTATTACAGTCTCTTAACCGCCCCAATCTTGTGTGTGGTAACCGTTCTAATGTTCGCCACAGTACTTCATGTTTTACACCACCTACATTAATACAAACTCTCCTGTTGAGTGCTTTGGAACGGACAATCATGAAGGGCTCAGGTGGTAAAGATGACATTGATCTAGAGTAGGGTCTTTGGAATTGCAAAGGTAAAGGTGGAGGCATGGGAGGCATAAGTGGAGGTTGTTGAATTGGCGGAGGAGATGTTTGGGGTGGATAAGAAGAGGTGCTAAGACGTCCGTCGCGACTGGAGGCGGCCGATTCGGGGGCAGCCGACGTGTCCCACCGCACAACCAGGCCATCGCTGTCTCGATCGCCCACCATCGACGGCTGCTGCACCGGAAAACTAGTACTGTTCGCCGTGCTAATTGTCGGGGGTGGTTGAGCGCACCCTCATCCGCCTCCTTTTTCACAACCACTTCTCTGTACCATTCTGATCTGAAATAAAACACTTGCATTAATCAAAACTTAAAAGGTTTTTTTTTAAATTGTCCGTCATCAAAAAGTCATTCATAGATATCGAACAATCGAAAATTACATTTAAAGTCAAATGTATCAAACAAAAGTGACTCTCGAGAGAAAAGAGATTGATTCTAACTTTAACGAGTTTATAGAGATGAAAAAACTAATATGAAATCATATTTAAATGAAAATTTCTTGGATATGTTACATACATACATTCGCCTATTTAGAATAAATCTATCGATATATTATAGATTATATCTAATATAATCTTATTCTTCTTATGTATGCTTTACAATGCCTATTTGATTATTTTCAAATCAGGTATTTCAAACTCGCTGAAATTATCACTCAATTGTATTTTACTTCGCAGAACGAAACGCGATGTGTTTCGGTTTGATGTCAGTACAAAATAAACAGACCAGTACATAAAACACAAAAGCTATTTTGAAAATTCGTACTAAGTTTACAGTTTTTTAAATTCTCTATTTATATTCATAGTATTACACAATGTAGTTCAAAATAATGTTACAGTTTGAAATTGCTATAATTTCTTTGGAAGTGGAATTCTAAAATAGTACAAAATATTTTATTTTAATTTAAAAAATCAATTTTGTACAATGCTTTATTAAGATATCAAGTAATCGAAATCTTTTACACTTTAAATAGTCATGAATTTATTTTTTCCTTTAAATTTAAAACTATTTCTGGTCTTCCAGACTGGAACGGAGTTTGCTGCTTTACTTGCCGATACCTTGGAGCTACTGATCTTTTTACTATTGCATTGAAACTGGTGGCTGTATAAAAAAGCAAAGCGACATCGTTAACAGATCGGGTTACACTGTTTTGACAAATAACTGCATACAAACATTTGGGGAAATAACAATTTTAATAATAAAAAGAATAAATGTAATAATTTCATATTACACAGGACAACAAATCTGAACTTTTGTTTTTTCCATTAAGTGACGCACTAATTTTTGTAGAAAACATAACAACATTTATTTTAATAAAAGGCAAGTGATCAAGTTAGCTACAATTTCATTTAGATTTTAATGAATAGATTTTTTTGTTTACACATATTTTAATGCTCATATTAAATTCTTGCAACTGCTAACATTATAAGATTCCGTTTGCTTTGGTACCGACTTTCCTTTTCTACAATATCTTAGCGTTTGTTATACTCATCATTTTGTCGCCTATATTTTTATATACTATATTATATATATATATATATATATATATATATATATATAATATAGTATGTGATAGACTCAAATTATCGAGTCATTTAATTTAAACTGGGTAATTAAATGTGGCTCGCATGGCAATTGACGATTGGGGAACTGGATGACGTTGGTGGTTTTTGAGCTGTCACTATCTCTACATAACTATGCTTTATTTTCTTAAGCCTGTTGAATCCTGCTGTCTTATTAACTCAAAAATAGTAATCTTCAACATGGGCTTTTTGTTCCCTCCAGAGCATAGGAATAGCGATAAGTAAAGAATATCGCTGTTCGATAACCAATCCCTCAAGTATCTGCTACATGTAGTATGTATTACATATGGAACTCTGACTTTTTCATGATTTTTGACGGTCGTACCGAAGTAAAGTTTATAGGCTCGACAAATACCTGGACTTAACTTTTCACTTTCGTTAAATGGAATAAAGTTACCACACACAACAAAAATTATTTGGATTGCTAAATTAAAATCTTATTATAATTTGATGCATTTCTGATATTTAGATCTTACTGAACTTTATTAGAGATAGAATCGAATGTAAATATGTTATCCTTTCAGAACTTTTGAAACATGGATATTTTTTAGAATAATGGAAATGAAAGATTTTCCTTTTCTGTAAAAATCATGTTTATGATAACAGTTTTCTTCTACTAAGAGACTTCAAAGTACTACGCCTTATTTAACTGATAGTGTATTCCCACAGTATTATCTATTGCATCAAATTCTTCTTTTGTTCCCGGTACTAATCGTACAGATACGGCCAGGTCGGCTACTATATGTTGTCAAGTCTACTGTAAGTTGCTTAAAAATGACATAACTACGGATGACGGTTTTTGAAGTACTATTATGCAATTTGCAATTCTATAATGGAGACTATTCTCCATTTTTTCAATTTTGTTCAGTAAAGGTCTTTCAGGTGCGTGGCCTGTGAGGTATATTATTACTCTAAGCTGATTTTCTTCCAACAAAAATAATTCCCGAGTTTTTTGGGATACTTGGATTTGTCCCCCAGTACGTTCTATATTAACCTTAATCCATTTGCTTATTCATTCCTGGAGTGCCCTTAAGCTCCCTTCTCTGGCAGACCATTAAACCTTTCAATTTGTATTGATTCTTTAGTGCCTGATCACCTACAGTAGCTTTTCTACATTTCTACTATTTTTACTATAACTGTATCAGTTCTTTGAAGTCTTCATCACTTTCTCATATTATCTTGAACATGATCTTAGGAATTCTCAATGTTTCCAGTGCAGATATTGTAAGAATATGGATCCGTTCATGCAAACACGCTTTCCCGTTAATTGCTTCAGCATATTTCAGATTTACCTGAAAGGCAAATGTGTATTTCCCCGAGTAAAAGCTTCAAACTATTTTCAAGCTTCTGCCCGTTCCACTACCAGTTTCGATTTTCTTGTCTGCATACCAGATCTGTCGGTGTAGTATCACATTGTAGTACGCTAGTTCCCATCTATATCGTCTAGGGATAATTACCACAAGCGGTGGATTAGGAACGTATTTGGTTGTGCCAAAATTATAGCACGCATTGATAATGCCCCTACCTACCATAAGAATAATTTGCACCTTCGAGATTATTCTATCAAGATTTAGTTCCACGTAGATCCTGAGTTTAAAGTTAATTTCCTCCAGGATTGGTAACTCTGTTTCTTGAAGTCTTATGGATATTAATCTTTCTAATAGTTTGTAGATCCTTTCGTCTCTCTTCTATCAAGATTTAGTTTCACGTAAATCTTGAGTTTAAAGTTTATTTCCTCCAAGATTGGTAACTCCGTTTCTTGAAGTCTTATGGATATTAATCTTTCTAATTGTTTGTAGATCCTTTCATCTCTCTTCTATCAAGATTTAGTTCCACGTAGATCCTATGTTTAAAGTTCATTTCCTCCAAGATTGGTAACTCTATTTCTTGAAGTCTTATGATATTAATCTTTCTAATTGTTTGTAGATTCTTTCATCTCTCTTCTATATCACTACACAGTGCTGAACGTGTGTTGACGCGTTTTCAACAATTTATTAAACGAAGTGTACGTAAAATATAGTGTTTAAAGGCAATATTATAGATTATGTAACTGCAGGTAAATTTATTATTATTGTATAAATATAATATTTTACAGTTTTGTAAGAGAGAAGAGAAATGTGGTTATATATATATAAAATGAGAAAGTTCATATTCATGTAATTAACATGTTTTTTAGAAAAATTAATAACGATTGTCTGTAACAGAATTAATTTCGCGGACTTATATTTGTCTTTGACTGAATGGTATTGTAAAGTACTACAACTAGTTAAATAACTATATATCTAGAACTAATATACATATGTATATGTTTCACGTACGACATTCGTCTTTTGGGAATTCTTACTTGTTGCATGTATGAAGGTATGTTTCCATAATTTTTATAGACGATTGTACTGTTGACTGAAATCTTGGCATTTGATCAAATAATCAACAAGTATTAGCAATTACACAGTGTGATAAATTGTGCTAAAGCCAACTTCTGTTGTGGTCAAAAGTTGTGTCACATAACTCACTTTACACATTTCAGCAGATACAATTCTATATGTTACATGTGTATAATACTATATGTAATGTTGTAACAGTGAACAGCAATTGCAAAATAAGTATACATAGAACATTAGTAAGTCAACCAGATCGTATGTGTTACTAAAATATCCAAAATGTATTATATTTTATCCATTTGACAGTTTGATATTAAGGTATCTATGGTTTAGTATATAGTGCGGACAGTAAATTTTGACAGTAGGTTGAACACGGCGGATAGGAATAAAACTGACCAATATGAGAAATACATGACAGTCTCATTTTATTAATATTTTATTATAAATAATAAAAGTATACGAGTATTATAATATGAATGTATATTTAAAGAATAACCTATGCTATGTAAAATATGAGAACACATTTATTCTATACATTGCAAGAGTTAATTTACAAATTAAACAAACATATGAGCAAAATGCGATTTAAAATTTACTACACAAAAATGTCTGTATTGTCTTAAAACTCCAACTCGGTGGAATCTTCGCCACCATTTAAATTAATGAGCTCCGGATGTATTGCTCGTAAATTCTTATATTTTGTTTCAATTTTCGTAACATGATTAATTAAACTGTGCCATGCATTTAAGTATATGTCTTTCAATTATTCTTTCATTAATTCTATAACACTCTTCTTTGTATATTTTCGTTGAGTTGTGCCGAAATGAATTCAATATAGCTAAAGATGCAATGATACAGTGGCAAACACAATACATCATATTTCCTTTTCTTACCATGGCATCTATTGCATATTCTTTTGAGAATTGAAATAACTTCATGCATTCAAGTGGTCGTTTTTCTGTGTAAGAATATTCAAAGGAAATGTTATTAGTATATTCAAATTGTTGTACAGTTTCCTTAATACTGCTATTATTAGGTATTTTATTTTGTAAACGAGAATGGTAAGGAGCATTATCAAGAATAGTTACACTATTTGCATTTAAGTTTGAAATTAAACTATTTTCAAATCTATCTTCGAATATTGATGTTAACATGTCATCGTGGTAATCTAAGGAACAATTTTTTATGTTTTTCTTGCAGGCAAGAGCACAATTTTTTTAACACAATCATTTGTTGATCCACGATGCAGTATTTTCAATCTTTTTACTGTAGATTCAGAAACATTTAATCGGCACTGATCTAAATTATCACTCCAGGTCATTTTGACTGCATATATCATGCATATCAAAACCACGTTTTGCCAAGGTAACAAATATTTTCTTATTGTCAATACCTATCGATAGCAAGTAATTAATCGTACCGCCATTTGCTAATTCTCGACTTCCTCCTATCAATTTTCTTGCATTTAAAATATGCTTGACTATGGATATTCAATATCTTCATTCATAAATGCAACCCGTAAACCATCAACTGTAGGTACTTCATTTCTTTCATAGAGGGAGTATATCTTTCGTCTAACTATTTCAATCTCTCTCAACGTTACTTTTCTAAATTGTCCACTGCCATATCTCTTTTTTCAATAAGAAGTAACTTGTGAATTTCTAGTATAACTTTCGAAGTGCATAATCCATCTATTTCCATTAAACTATCCTAGATATTTAACACAATTTGCTTTGCATCCGTGGATAGGTATTATCTTTACGTTCTATTACACATCTTGTCACCATCGCCAACATCCACACTACTGGTGGAACATCTTTTAAAGTAATCGCAGTATTATTTTCCTAAGGTCTGAACATTGTAGACTTTTTAATTTACAACGTTCTATCACTTTAGCTATTTAAAATAAACTTAATTAATTAGTTAATTAATTTAACTATAACATTTTTCCATTGGGGGAAGGGGAATAGCATCTCAAACTTTCTGTACAGATGAAATAAATAAAGCTAACATATAGTTAAATGCACAGAATTAAAATCTTTTGTGATTGTGTTATAATTTCGTAACACCGTTTCTTCTTGGCATTACTAAGTAATAACGATAATAATAACAATAATACATTTACGTTAATTACTTAATTACTTAATATCTTTAAGCCGGCGCAGTTGCTTTGGGGGTATTTGAAATTTGTGTTTACCATTGCGAGAATGAGCCGTTTGTGACTTATGATTCCGTACTATACTCTGAAACGGGCTATACTTCTTAAAACGGACACACTGATTCTGAGAAATAATAAATTAAGTATTTTACCGTAGTAAAAGCTCATTTTCTTCGAAACATCGATTTTTAATATTGAAATAATTTTATAGGCAAAAAATTAATTATCAAAAATATTGTCGTACATTTCTTTCTCAACTTCTTTAGAAATAATCTTAATCCTCAATGTGGTAAACTCCTAAAATTTCGAATTTTACAAATTTTAAATTCTGAACGCATTAATTACTACGACAGAACTCATTTTTAAAGCTAAATTTAACATTAAACACTCGCGAATGTTCAGAAAGTAATTTGTAACTTGCTTTGAATATTACAAAAGTAGAGCTTTTTAAATATTGAAATAATTTATTAGGCAAACAAAAAAGTAGTAATATATGTTATTGTATATTTGTTTGTCTAAATCATTAAAAATAATCTTAATTATTAGTGTCAAAATCATATCTATAAATTCGAATTTTGCGAATTATAAGATTGACAAATCCTTAATAATTACTATGATAAAAATTAATTTCTTGATGAAAAATTTAACACTAACTATTAATAAAAGAGTAAGTATTCGAAAAATATTATTGCATCACCTTTTCTTTATGTTTAAAAAATAACCAATTTTTGGTATGATGAACATATCTAAAAATGCAAATTCCAAATTATGGGAGGAGTATTTGTCTGTACATAAAATGTGACTTTTAAATGAAAAATTATTAGTACAAAAAGTGTTTTATTTTTTCATTCCACTATACTAGCGATATTTTTATGCCTTCCGAACAGTAGTGCATTTGAAATTGCACGAAATGGGCTTGTGTTTCAGATGACAACCTCGTTCGATGCGAACCATTTCTTTGGCTTTCGGAATAAAAAATAGCGAAGAACCGAATTATATACACTCCAGAGATCTCTACATATTTTAATTCCGCGAGGATGAGAACGATTACCCCAGTGGAACTGCCGAAAACTTGTACAGACTACGACGCCTTCGGGAGCATTTCAATTAATCAATATACTTTTGAAAACTTGATTTTAAAACTATGTATCTAATAATATGGATTATTTCGACGTTTTGTCATTGTGTATGTTTTAATTCACATTATCCTTTACGTTAATAAAGTAGGATATGCATTTTAAATCAATGAAAAATTATAAATAACAGATAGTGTTATTTTGCTTTCATTTTAATATTTTTAGATTTATACATCGTAATAGTAATGGATACTAGATGTTTTCATACCAATAAATTCTCTAGTCATAACTTATTCAACATATAATATTTATTGGCAAATCTATACTTAGTAATGTTATAGTTTTGAACCTGTTATTAGCATTAAGAGGAAAGAATGTTACATATACTTTAATGAACATAATTTTGGCTGAAACCTGAATGCTTATTTTGATATATGAGTACAGAATTTAAATCTATACATAAACAATGTCATTGGTAATTTAATACCGTATGTCGATTTATTTCTAACGAACCTTTGTTTTTCTTAACGATATTACTTTTTCTTTTGTAAATTCATGTTTTAGAACGATTATCAACTCTTTTGAATGTAAGAGAAACATTTTACAATGAAAAACATCCTTTCAAATTAAAAGAAAATGGAACTATATTGATGTGAAAGTATACTATTATCCTTTATGTACAGGCATTAAATAGTAAAGAGATTTAGATTACAAAATTTGTTAAGGACATACAAAGACAAAATGTGAATTTTCAATTTAACCTCACATCATGCATGCCATAGAATATTTTATACATGGTTGTATCGCTGATAATACTTTTTTATCTCGTAATCGAGAAATACACAGTGATATGTGTACGTTTCTATGTATATTTTTGTTCTTAGAACTATTCTTGATACATATTGTCTAGGTAATTTTGATGGAGCCTGTGGTTGATTAACTTGCTCACAGAAGGTTGATGTATAACCCCTCCCGTACCAAAATGTACATTTTGGCTTTCAGCGGTACGGATCGCGTGCGGAATTTGTTTTTCATATGGGTATTTTTACCGTAGTTTTCCAATTGCGACACTGTTTAATTATCTGCTGATGATGACAACTTAGTTGTCGAAATACGTATACAGAATACGAAAATTAATGTGGCAAGGGGTTATATATCAACCTTCTGTGATCAAAAAAAAACATATTGTCTACATAAAAACTCTTGTGAGTTGTTGTTTTCCGAGACATCTAAAATATGTACGCGTGGTATATATTTTAGATGATCCAAATTATCAAAAATCTTAACTAAATATTAACAAAATGCAAATGATGCCAATAAATACAGACACACCAACAATTACATGCATTACCCTATATAAAAGCATTTGCATCATTTTGTAGACTTTACAGTAAATCTACAAGTGAAGAATGCTTATGATACAATTGTATGTCAATTTTTTAAATCAATCTAATAAATCAACACGTGAATCGCTGGAGGTGACCACTTTATTCATATTGTTTATGATAACATGTTAACATTATTATACAGGATACGTCACGGACTTCTTTATAACATAAATGTCTTTTCTTATTAACATATTATTTACTACATATATTTGGTTGGTACAGAAACTATACTCCATATAATAATTTTTTATCAGTCGATAAAGTATCACTTTTGCATTTCAAGTATTATTTACATTTTCCATTTTGCAAATACTAAATCATCGGGTTAATTTTTAATGCGTTTTAGAAAATAAAATGCTAGACGCGTGTTCTAAACAAAAAAAAAACTAATGGAAGGGAGGTATTAAGGAATAGGTTAATGGCAAGGTAAGAAGAACGAATAAAATTATCGTTGAGCAGAAAATTTATATCCGCCTGATGTAAATTAGCAAACTTGTGCCATTGCTTCTTACGCTTGGTTAAATTCTCGCGTCAGTTTAATTGCCGCAAGGTCACAAATTGTTGAGTAAATCACTACAAATTTACATTTTAATTTACCTCAAAACATATTTATCATAGTTTATTACATTATACTTATTAACTATAATTTTTAAATAATAACTCTAGGTTTTGCTATTTAGTAATTGAAATTTTTTTCTGTTGTCTATAGCGGAGATTATTCAGTAGTATGTACATATATCAATCATAATTAATCCGAAGGAAAAAGTATCGTTAAATATTAACTACCTAAAATGTGGTTGGTATCCTTAAATCTAGACAAACACATATATGTGTGTGTGCATGTATGTAGACATATCAGGTAAACTTTTATTAAAAACTGAAGAGATTAAAAAAAGTTTTATAATCCTGTACATACATACATACATCTAATCATTGTTTTATCATATTTTTAAATTGTTTTTTGAATTTTATAAACTCTAGAAACTAGCTAACTAATACCTATACAATGCAAATTTGTACTATAGACACAGCGTTGTAATAATTTTACGTACCAACAAATGAGCTTTCCTTTCTTTTTCCATGGCATAGTGTTCGTAATAATTTGGCCTCACAATGTAGGTCGGTTTGTCACATATAGCAATTGTAATAGCAGCATTACGTTGTTTTATTCCTGCAAAGGCAAAAGAGTAAAAGCGAAATTAAAAGGAAATTATATGCTGTGTATGGAGGAGATTTCGTAAGCAAACGTGCATGTCAAAAGTGGTTAATTAAATTTCGTTTTTGAGAAATAGATATGGAACATGTTTGCTCTTGTAGACCAGTATCTACAGATGCCTACGAAATAGTTCGCTTCATTGATTCGGAACTGTAAAACACAACAAACGATAAATGGATCGATAGTTTTCACCTACACCTACTTATATGAGTTTAGTGTGGTGAAAAACGTCAATATGTGAATTTCACATGAACTGTCGGAAAAAATCGAATGGACCTGTTTGTTTCACTACATAAGCGTTATGAAAACAATCCATTCTTGAAAAGACAAATAACTGATAACGAGATACGGTTTATAATAATGTAAAAGGACGAAATCAATCTACGTCAACAAATTTTTACTATAGATTTGCATTGATGAGTTTGGAAAAGGTATTTTATATTATCATACCATCAAAGCACAGATAGGAAAAATTGAAGGCAGAAATAATTAGGAAACATCTGGAAATAATTAATCGGAAAAGAATATTATTTCGACACAATAATATTTATTTTCAAAGTCGCAAAAGAGCTGTGATGAGATGTTTTGTCATAATCGTTCTTCATATTGCGCCGTCCGACTATCATTTACTTCGATTTTTTAGAATTCTTTTAACGATATAAGCTTCAATTTCAGTCTTTTTGCACTTCTGCATCATCACTTGGATCGTTTTTTATGGAATAAAACCCTATGAGAAAAGAATCTTCTACGAGAGGAGAATCATAAAGTTACCAAAATCTGAAAAGAGGCCATTAATAGAAATGGCCAATTATAATAGACAATATGGCACGGATGTAAACACAATGCAATTATACAACAGAAGTGGCTATAAATTCATTGCGACCTTTCCATATGTACTGAAAAAGTACGTTCTCTAGCAGTTCTTTTGATTAAAATTTTGACTTCTAACATGTAGCAACTCTGTTCTCATCAAGCCTAAACATTGGAAAAGTACGTGGATCGCGGTTTGCTCTTCTACTTGCCAAAATCTATTCTTCTGTCAAGCACATATTATTCGTACGTTCTTTGAGTTTAGAATACTTTGTCGGTAGATACAATGTCATTCTTATAGACACAGTGTCCTTATTATAAATTTAGGCGATTGTTCCCTAAGAAAATGTTTTGCCTACCTTTAACCTGGGGAATGCTTCTTTTACTTTCATCGCACACACAATCCTATATTAGCTGGGAATTACTTGCGCTCTTAATACTCTCTGCATGTTGATCGGACAAAAAAGTCGCCGTGCCATTTTTCTCCGACAGCCAAAGAATGAAAAAGACTGTCGGAGAGAAATGGCACGGTGGCCATTTTCTCCATTTCTATATATTCAGATGGATTCATTTTACGCAGCTTGCTACTTCAGTTCCCTATTTCTTCTCTTCCTAGATAAAATAATAAATAAAGTTCATTTTGTTCAGTTGACCGAGCAGTATTATTATTGTCAATTACAATACGCTGCTATTTGACCATTTTTGATATTATATATTCATATCAACTTAAGTTTGATTTAACAACTATAAAAAATTTTGGCCTAAAGGTTACGAAAGCAAAATTAACTTCATTTCCAATTTCAAAGGGCATTAAAGTTTTGCAATATGGCGTATAATATAAGATTAAATGTAAGTTAAGTGGGATCTGCTCAAGCCTACATTGTTACCAGCGGCTCTCTGTTTTAGTTACTCCTGAATTATGATAGTGTAATATTTCGCTATGACATCTTGGTCAAAAACAGAGAACCTGACAGTTTTAGGCGTTGCTCGTGGATTGAATATCGATCACTGTTTGGAAGAATAGCTCTTATGTTAGAAGAAGATTGTGCACATCATATTACACGACGACACACTAGTTATGGTATAAAGAGTTTCAGAAGAGATATTTTGAGATCAAGATACCTAACCTCGACCATTATCGAACAAAGAGATCATTATGCTGTAGGGAAGATACCCAACTGTTTTAGCAACAGAACTTGCAACAGAAATTCCTAAAATTCTGAATGATCATCTTTATTTATACCTTGCCTTTTAGCCGGCAAGCTGATGGCACTATGTGTTTCATAAGACAGCGTGAGGCTCGAGAAGCGTAATAACGACATCTTGTTATGGTAACTGCATCTTCACAGATATCGAAAACTGGTTCTATTAATACTGTATGCCTGAAAACAATAGTGTGTCTTTTTTACTGTGAGAAAAGTTTGAAGTGCGTGGTACTGGAATGCATGACCAGAATTATTAAAACATTTCCAAACTTTCGCGCTCACATAAGACAAGACACTTAGTTTTTCGACGCGCTTCGACTCGTCGTTCTAACGTTTATACCAAGTATTGAGCATGAACTGGAATAACAATGCTGAAATATCCATCTTATAATCTAGATCTCACCGCTTCGACTTTCCACTTTTTCACCATGCAAAAAGCAAGCTCAACGAAATGCAATGACGAAGATCTTTGTAGGACATGGAGAGATAACTGTGTCCAGGTTTCGGGGGAGATATAGTTTGATGATTAGTTTCAATGAATGATAAGTACATAGAATAGTGTATTTTGAAAAATTGCGAAAATTAAAGCATTATTGCAAAACTTTCGTTCCCTTTGTATATTTGCATTCTCTTTTAACATAAGTAAATGAATTTAGTTATTGTCTTATTATTGCATATACTTTTAAACTATAGATCATTAGCTTTCTTTTATCTCTTTGGCTTTTACTTCTACTAAAATCATTTTGTACTTTTAGATCTGATAAGTTGTATTGATTATTATTTGATTAAAATTCTAAAATATTTGATTCAATATATAGTACATAAACTTTTTGCTAATTTCATAGTTTAAATAATAACAAATAAAGTTTGAAAATAAACATACCGCTATGAGTGGAAAATGCAATACTGAAAAACAGTTAGTGAGAGTAACCTTGTTTATTTGATAAATTAATAAAATTATAAATAAAATTATAAATAGTGTCATTAATTAATTATTTCCATTTTGATTTGAATGAAAATATCTAACTATTTAATAACTAGTGTTTCATCTACAAGCAAAGACAACAGATGCATATCATATATATATCATATATAGCACTGTATATCATCATTCTTATTTCAAGTTGCTCATTTTGCTCCATTTGAGAAACCACTAATAATGATTTTATAGTAGTAACAACTCCAAAAGAAAACAACCTGCCAGAAGGATGTCATTTAACAGATGGTATTGAAGATCACTAACATGAGTGCATCAGCATTGTATTGCTTAAGCAATGGTAAAAGAAATCATACAACATCTTGAAAAAATTACTGTCCGAAAGCATAACAATTTTTGACCAATTTAATTATATCAGATGAGGCCCATTTCCTTTTAAATGGTTATGTCGATAAGCAACATTTCAGATACTAAGCATAAGAAACTAAGGACAAGTAAGGACAACAGATGTATGATGACATAATATTTCGGTCCACATGAACATCATGTGAGATTTACTAGAAAGGAAGACGCATCGACTGCTGACTATGAAAGTGAAACGAAGCACTATATATCGTCATTCTTGTTTCAAGTTGCACTTCATTGGATACCACTTCAGAAACCATTAATATTGAATTTGTAGTAGTAGCAACTCCAAAAGGAAACGCCGTGCCACGAGGCCGTCATCTAACAGATGTATTGAAGATCACTAACGGAAAATTAACGATTTGTGGTAGTATTATTTTCTAACGCCATATAGTACTGGATTGGAGATTTGTATGAGTCGTAACAATTCGACATAATACCTTCTCGTGTATTAATAATGTGACTACGTTAAAATTTAGACATCTGTCCGTAGAAAGCGGTGCACTAATTGCGGCTATGCAGGGATGATTTGACAAATAGTGGGACTGGAAAGGTTGTGCTAGTAATCGAGTATAACTTCTTGCAAAATTATCTTTTTGTATTATGCAATTCTGTACTTCAAAATTCACCATGGAAGAGGTTGGGTAACGTGTTCGGCGCGATTGAACTTAGCATTTAATTCTTATATTGTCTATTTTATTAGTGTTGCAATTTCCATTCCAATTAGTGTTTCAATAGTATTTCTTGTAAAATTAAGTAAATCACCTGACAAATAAAATTAGTATGTAATAAGTAAATAAATATTTAATAATAATAATATTGCATGAAATAATGTAGTGTATTTCCATATTCTCATATGACGAAATAACGCTAATAGTTATCTATGCATAACAATTTAATTAGGCGTATAATATCATTATGGCCATTCACAAATCGCAGCAATTAATTTCTGGATTAAAGGAATACAAAACAAGTAGATCTAATAGGATAAACATAATTATAGTACAGAACAGAAACATTTTTTTTAATTAGGATAAGAACACATCTAGTCGATTTACATGTTTGTTTTTATATTTTTATTGATTAAGCTTTGTATTATATACTTCACAGAAATTATTTGTGTGATTTGACAATACAGATTTTACGGTGTGCTTTCATGTTTTACCGTACTGGCAAACCATTTGGTAAATCTATTTAAAAAAATTGTCGATTAGCAATTGATCTAATTTAGTAGCGGGATCAGCGGAAGTATTCTTGTACATAATAAAAAAGACGTACTTAAGGCTAAACATTGCAAACAAATAATGTAATAAGTCCGGAAAATTCTTATTGTGGGAGAGGTTCTTTTGCTTGTTAGTGAATTTGGGAAGTTCCTATCATACTACATGAATTAATCTATCTGTCTCGTATAATATACTGAAAAATAAGACTGCCTCGCTCCGATACACACCACAATTCCTATTCTTTGAAATCGTTGGCCAGTACGGTGTACTATCTACAAGATAGAAATATAAAGTTTATATTGAATATATACATACATAATTATAAATTTAAATCTAAATTAATACAAGCAATTTACATTACATATATTACATAAGTGAGTTTATCAATAAATTAGTCTTCATTTGTAACATAAATGAAACATGTCTAGATGGACGATTAGAAACCTGGAAGTTAAAGGTAAACAATAAATCACTACATTCAATAACCCTGATTATTAGTTTCCACAAAATTGTTGATTGTTGTGTTATTTACATTTAAGAAGAGAGAGAATTAGTGTGTTAAGTAGCCCAATCGATTCTATTATAAAAATATGTATATTCAATATGAGTCTTAAAGATAAAGATTTTTAAACGTGTCAAATTTACGTAAAATTTGTTCATTAATATTATAAGTAGAGGCTATAGCTGCATTTTTCGCAGGTATATGTAATGATCTAACATTTATTATTAATTTCAAGTTATTTTGTCGGCATCGCTGAAACTAAACTTTATCATTCTCTTACAAGACCAGAACATTAATGTCACATGGGATAAAGTAATATATTTTGGTATTATCAGTGTAAGCCAGTGCAACATACTCGTATATCCCAAGAAAACCTTTCTCATATAACGTAAACAATAATAGATTCTAAATTGAACCTTGAGGTACAATCGATATTGCCAAAAATTAAAACAATGCTCATTGTAAAAAAATTGATTTGTTCTCTTTGATAAGTAAGAAAATTAATGAAAAATTTTAAGAAATCAGATGACATGCAAAATAAAGGTGCTTTTTTGGAAAAACGTCATGATTTATAGTATCGAAAGTTCTTAAAAAGTTGACGTAAATGATATTCGGCCTTGAGTATTAAGAGCTTCACTGATATACTTTGTAGTGATAGTTAAATTGGTTGCAGTGATCTACCAGGCATAAATTCATGATACATACACTTTACGTTAAGAAAAACACACGAATATATGACATATTTAAAAGCTTTTGTAATGTTTAGTAAAATTTAAATCAGCCTACAATTTGTTAGTAATGTAATATTACCTTTTTTGTAGGTAGGCATAAACCTTGTTGTCTTTCATAGATGAGAAAACACTCGCTATGTATTATTAAGTTATTAATTTGGGCTAACGGATTTAGCATCGTGTATTAAAAATCCTTGTTTTTACCTCCTGTATCTTTTTCAGGAAATATACATATTACCTGGATCAACTTACGAGGGAGCGTTTTTATATTCGCGGAATGAGCGGGTTGTAGAGGGGTGAGTAGGCGCATTGGGGGCGTGGCCTGTGCAGCGATTCATGATTAGTATAAATACGAAGTTTCATTGTTATTAGACAGTTAGTCTTTGAGCTATCGTCAACCAAGTAACATAATCAGGAGTGAAAAGTGAAATATGGAAAAAATCGAATATCGTGCCGTTATAAAGTTCCTTACCAGGCAAGGAAAATCACTCGCGACCATAATGAATGAGACGTCATTGGTTTACAGCGACTCTTGTCCAGGAAAAACCATGGTGTACAAGTGGCATAGTTTATTTAAACAAGGAAGGGAATCCCTTGAAGACGACCCGAGGCTGGGCAGGAGCATTGAGGTGACCACGCCAGCACTTATCCAAAAAGTTGAACAAATTGTACTCGAAGATGCTCGACTAAAGAAGAAACAACTCGCAGAAATGGTTGGAGTATCCGATACAACAATTTTTAAAATCCTACACGATCATCTCGGCATGTCTAAGGTCAGCGCAAGATGGGTGCCGAGAATGCTCACGCCGCCGCAAAAACAACAGCGCGTAGAGTGTTCGCGTGAATTTTTTGACCTCTGTAATGAAGACAAGGATGGTGTATTGAGCGGAATTGTTACTGGAGACGAAACTTGGGTTCATCATTATGAACCTGAGTCCAAACAAGACTCCATGCAGTGGCATAAAAAGGGCACAGCACCTCCCAAGAAATTTAAAGTGTCACAATCAGCTGGGAAACTCATGGCAACGGTATTTTGGGACTCGGAAGGAATATTGTTGATTGATTATAAAGATAAAGGTGTTTCTATAACCGGAGAATATTACGATTCAATATTAGAGCGACTAAAAGAAGCCATTAAAGAGAAAAGACGGGGAAAATTGACAAAAGGTGTTCTGCTTTTGCACGACAACGCGCCCGTCCACAAGAGCCGCGTTGCGTTAGCTGCCCTGCATAAGCTGGGCTTCGAAATAGTGAATCACCCACCCTACAGCCCAGACCTGGCCCCGAGTGATTATTACCTGTTTCCGAAAATGAAAAAAGAGCTGCGGGGTAAAAAATTTACTGCCGATGATGAAGTCAAGGAGGCAGTTTCGGCGTATTTTGCAGATAAAGAGAAATCATTTTTTTATGAGGGTATAAATAAATTAATTGAAAGATGTGAAAAATGTATCCGTCTTGCAGGTGAATATATTGAAAAAGAAAAATAATTCGGTTTTTTTATTTCCACCCCTTGTCCCCCATTCCGCGAATATAAAAACGCTCCCTCGTATTTTCACTTACCAGCAAGGAAGATAGGTAGTTCTAGGTAATTACCAAATTCATTAGTATTACACGGTGCACTGCTTTATATTTGCGTATTCCTAAAACGTCAACAGTCAACTATGGATCCCCAAACTCTTCGTCATTAAGGCATAATTTTCCTGGTATTTTAATTGAACTTGCCTAATGAAAGAAAATATTTCGCGTGGGTTATAACTTATTGATTCTTCAATAATCTCCGAGTAATTTTTATATACCGAAGAAAGCAAACGGTCAGTTAATCTCCAATCTTTTAAATTCAGTATAATAAAGTATAATTTTCTTGTCCCACTGTTTTTCGTGTCCCACTGTCTCCTGTAGTAGTTCTTGAGTAGGAGTAGAGATTATAATTAGGTGTATAAATTATTAATTAATTATAATTGGATGTATAGAAATCTCTCTTTCTAGAAACTACTGCCCTAGATTTGGAACATATTATACTTAAGGAAAGGTACAGTTGGCAAATCGCAACATTTATCTAATAGGCCTTTCTTAAAACTGCCCAACTAGTGAGTTGAAGATCAGTATTATTAAACATAAATCTAGGATTATTTGAGAATATTTTAATTCTTTTTACAAAAGACGCAACTATGTTGTTTAGATGTGTATTATTACTAGCACGTAATATAAACATATCACAGTGTATCCGACGATTTGCCAAATATTATACCTCCCACAACATTATAATGTATCATTATTCCAATATTTGTTTTTGAGCTTCGTTTCAATTTGCTTCTCCTTTGTTTGTATCTATATACTTATTTCAAATAAATTGAACGTCACTCAAAGTACATAACTAGAAATTTTGTATCTTCTAACTTCAGCACTAATTGATTGTTTAATAAAACTGATGTGCAGATGATTTCATTTTTCAACTCGAAAATTGAATTTGTTTTCGTTTGTCACTTTTTCAGCTGTACTTTAATTTTATTAAATATGTTTTTTATAAAACCGACGTGGAGCCAGTTTGTGCCGCTAGCGATACTTACTATTGCCAAATACAAAAAATAAAACATCCTGATTTCAAAGTACTTCCGGCTTGCTAACTTTTTGTTAATATAAACTATGTTCCTGTCTAATAAGTTACGTCAAACGAATATCCCAATAATGGCATAGCAAATGCATTTATAATTTCAATTAGATCTTTGCTATTTTCTCTTGTTTAATACTAAAATCAACGTCAATCCAACTGACCGACAATTTATATTACATTACACATACCTTTTCAAACGATTAAATGAAATGTAGATTAATTTTAGAATTTCGCTACTGAATTATAAATAATTACAATGTTAGATCAGGCGTGAATTAGAGCTCTGTAAAAAAGTTTAAAATTAATTGTCTGTTGAGCCCTGAATAATGTAAACGCTGATACAAAATTATTATTAACTACTGCTGTTTTACCTATTGCTAAATTGAATTTTGCACTATATCTATAAGACATTTTTTATAACTTTGCAATAACAATCCATAAAAACGAAACTATTAATGAAGTGCAGTAATAACCAATTAAGGATGTGTCAATGATAACTAATAAAGTGTGTCAGTATTTAAGTATAAAGAAAAATTTCTCAAGTGTGCAATTACTACTAGTTGCATTATCTTTTGTTAAAAGTTTATTTTTAATACGGAAATATATAAATTGTCTTTCATCCAAGTCGTATCATTAAAAAATAATACTTGTTAACTAAATCATGGTCTTAAAATTTATTTTCTCAAATACATACACATATTTGTGTTTGATATAAATTAAAATGTAGATTTACTTTTGTACCCTAACACATAAAACAGAATTTAAGACGCAATAATTAGATTTATTTTTGACGATTGCTACATATAAGAAATCCATCAAATTAAATTGATTTCTGTATTTTTATATTACATTTCCAAAATCAACTAAAATGTTTAATGCCAAATTTCATGTATAAATTCTTACTTTTAGTTTATATTCTTTTTATTTATTTTTTAAATCAAATTTATAGTGAAGGTTATCATATCAAGTTCTCCCGTCATAGACGGATGACTGGGCAATAGTAATATTCTTTGAGTAAACGTTTATAATGTACATAATACGAGGGTAGCCCTTTACATTTCGGGAATAGCAAACAAAAAAGTTTTTTATTATCAAAAATTGCTTTTCGAAATATTCTCCTTGAAAATCAATGCACTTTTGCATTCGTTTAAACCACCCCGAAAAGCATTGCTGCCACTGTGAAGGCGGTATCTCCAAAATACGAGTTTTGAATGCCTCAACTGCCTCTTCCGGCGTAGACAACCGTTGACCAAGAAGTTTATTCTTCACGTGTGGGAACAAAAAGAAATCACAAGGTGCTATATCAAGGCTGTACGGCGAATGGCTCATCAATTCAATGTTTTGCCCGGTCAAATATTCAATTGTTTGAACCGACCTGTGAGAGTTCGCAATGTCATGGTGGAGAATGACCTGTCGTTTTCGGTTTGTTTTCCTTATTTCTTCAAAAACTTTTCTCAAACAAATAGTTGTATACCATTCGAAATTGACCGTTCTACAACTCTGTAAAGGCACAGTTGCAACATGACCGGTATTTCTGAAAAAACAGGCGATCATTTGCTTTGATGTGCTTCGAGCGCGAACAACTTTTGTTTTAGCTCATCTTGGAATACCCACACAGTCGATTGCTGTTTACTAGCGAGCTCATACGTATAGATCCAAAATTCATCACCTGTGGTGACTTTATAAATATTCTTTGAAACACCGCCATTGTATTTTTCGCGCATTTCTTGGCCCAACTGACGCGAGTCCTTTTTTGAGCGGTTGTCAAATTATGTGATACCCAACGTGAACACAGCTTCTTAACGGCTAAATGTTCATGCAGGATCTTATGCACGCTGGTGTTACTAATACCTAGAGATGCCTCGATTTCACGGCATGTCACATGACGGTCTTGCATTATCAATTCAGATACTGCATTAATGTTTTCCGACACAGCAACATTTGTGGGACGACCTTCACGAAATTCATCGTCCGAAAAACGCTGCCCATGTTTGAATTCACTATGCCAATGATATACTGTAGTTTTCGATGGTGCTATATCACCCTATAAAGAATTCAGCTCATCGGTGCATTCTTGTTGGGATTATCCACGTCGCTGACATAAAATTTTCAAGTTACTGTCAACAATAAAAATAGCGACCGGATAATAAAACTATCAAGGTAAACATATTGTCAAAAATGACAAACTTCAAGATACAATCACCAGTTCCCGAAATATAAACGGCGTATAATACTATACGAGGGTTCGTATAGTATTAGAATTTTTTAATATTATACGGAAAGAAATAATAATCTAATATAACAAAATATATAATAATTTAAAAAAAGGCGCTATAGATCGAATAGTACGTTAAATATAATATTTAAAATATAACCACTAGAATGAAAAGAGTGAAAACACACGTTTATAAGTTTATATGAAGCAGATTACAATTACCGACCGGCGAATGTTTAATAAAATAGCAAAAGAGTGAAGAAGAATCCAATATTTCGGACATACATATTTTTCATAATGAAACCTAAACAACCAAAATAGATTAACAAACGTTTGTTAATACCTTGGATAGAGTTATATAACCAATTATAAGAATTAAATAAGATAGTAATCTAACAGATGCTAAAATAATAAAAGTTGGTAATTATATAAAAAAGTTTGAGCTATGTTAGCAATTGATAGAAAAAGCTTTCAATAAAAGTTTTCAAAAATAATTAATTTCTACGCTCAACAACAAAGAACAAACGATATATTACAAAAATTGCAACTCCTGCAACTGTCACGAAATATCTCTATTTAGAGATATACAATCACATGCACGAAAATAGCAGTCCTAAATTAATACTTATAAATAACATTTACAACGGAATTTTCTGATGCAGTTATATTGAAATTATTGAAGATGCCTGAATATATATGGTTTCCGGTAAAGTAATGAATATGAGGGAAATTATTGCATTTTCTAGTCATGCGCTATTATTTGCCTATGTATTGAAATAACAGTACCATAGCTGGGGATATTAAACGCAGACATATAAACTTTTGTCTGTGGGAGAATAATGCAACGATTTTTTTAACATCCATTTCTGTTGTAATATGGGCCGAGCAAAATATTGTACGTCCAAAAAAAGAGCAATTATACTCGATCTACTTAATAGAGGCAAAAGCTACAAGTTTCTACAAGATACGTTGTCATGGTCTGCGAAAATGATTGAAAATGCTAAGAACTGGACAAAACTGAAAGAGAATCGCGGTGCAAAACTAAAACTAACCCTAGAGGAGACAGAAACATTATAACTTGGGCAAAGAAGACACCGTTCATAAGATCAACTGCAATTAAAAGTGAGCTACATCTTTGTACAAGCACCTCTACTATTAAACTAAGATTGATTCAAGGAAAGTTGCGGGCAAGAAGGCCTAAGAAGGTACCATTATTAAATAAAAGGTAAATACAAACTAGATTGTCATTTGCTCATGACCACTTACAATGGGACAAAAAAAGTGGCGTAATGTAATGTGGTTCGATGAATCGAAAATAGTTTTATTTAATTCCGGTGGATACCAACGAAAACTACTTTTGACAGCATTTCAACCCCAGTACACCAAAAAGACGGTAAAATTCGGAGTCTCAAGCATCATGCTATGGAGGTGTTTTTCATGATATGGTGTAGGCCATTTACACAAGATAGAAGGCATAATGAATACTGATGTCTATGTGAACATATTACAAACTGTGCCTCTATCATATACAGAAGAAGAAATTCCACTGAAATGGCTGTATATGTAGGATAACGATCCGAAGCATGTTCTCGCAAAGCGAAAACATAGTTTTTTAGGTTGGCCGGCATAACCGCCAGACTTAAACCCCATTAAAAATTTATAGGTGGAATTGAAAAAGACTGTATCTGCTGCTAAGCCGCAAAATATTGACGATCTGTAGAGAATATGCCAAGATGAATGGTAATCAATTTCAGCAAAGACATGTAGGCAACTGGGGAACTTGTTGCCCCACAGGTGTCAAGAGATGATAAACAATAAAGGTCGAGCAGCAAAATATTAAATATTTCAATCCAATTAACTAAGTAAAAATGACTTTTTGTTAGTATTTTGGAATGACTGCTATTTTAATGCACAATTTTATTTTCTCTTTGGTATTAAGAAACCTATTTATTTATGTTAAAGCTATAGTTATGTACATGTTGTAATAAATAGGTCAATAAACTTGAATTTTTTTTTGCTTAACATAAAACCTGATAATAAAGCAAATTTAAGACCACTGCCATTTTCGCGCACATCACTGTATGTATATACATATATACATATATGTATTATAATACAGAAACAAAATTAAAAGGTACTTCAAATCTTATATACAGTCTGTCTCAGACAAAACGGAACTTTTCTAAGATTAAACAAAAGCTTACTATTTTGGTAAAATTCATTTATTTTATTCAAAGTAGTCGCTTTCGGCTTCAATACAACGTTTTGCACGGTCAATTAAGATTTTCCTTCCCTTCGCTGTCGACGCCTTTTTAATGGCTTTGACGTCGGCATAACGCTATCGTTTGATCGGCAATTGTAGTTTGGAGAATAGATAGGAATCATAGGGGGCAAAATCTCATGAATACAGTGGTGGTTAAAATGCCATTTGTGCCTTATCATGCCAGCTACCATTTTCACGATATTGAGGGTGCACTCCACGAATACGCGCCAAAGGACGCTTGGTACCACCAAGATAATATATACTATTGACTGTGTGACTAGTTGGTACAAACTCTTTGTGCGGCGTAGTGCGAATCATAAAAACAAAACAATATTGTCTTCACTTTTGACTTCTCCAAACGGCTTTTTTTCGGTCAGTTTTCGCTTGGATGCTCCCAATCAAAGCTTAATCTATGGGTAATATTGGAAACACTACGCCTCATCGCCAGTTACAATGAAATACCTGAAGTTTTCTTCTTTTTTGAGTCTTTAATCACGTCTGTACAATATTGCATTCAGTTAGCTCGTGTAGTACAAACTTGCACAAATTCTTCTCAGTCCCAAATGCTGTGTCAAAATGCGATGAATTGAATATTTGGAAATATTTAATTTGATTCCCACTTATCTCAATGAGAATTTTCGTTCATTTCTGATAAATTCACGCACAAGTTCGATGTTAATTTCCGTGGCCACAGATTTTTTTTCACCAGGATAAATCATTTATACCATTCATACACAGTCGTAAGTGATAAACGCGCATCACCATACGCTTGTTTCATCAAATTAAACGTTTCAATAAACAATTTACCGAATTTAAAACAGAACTTGATATTTGCTCTTTGTTCAAAATTCATTTTTCGATCAATGCCAAATACACACTGTCACTTTATGCGTAATTTCTTTGCTTCTAATGATGCGAATGTCATGATATTTTCACATAACTTTGGTGAAAGATCCGCCTTATCGACGCATATTTTTCTTAATAGATGGCGCGACTAAGAATTACTATTTTAATAAAGTTTCATTTTCTCTGCTACAGACTATGTATATAATCTGAAATTGTTTTATATATCATTAACCTCTAACTAATCTACATTTATTAATATTCCTATTTACATCTACATCATTAATATACATAAAAAAGTTCATAAGCAAGTAATTTAAGCGCATGTAGTTTCTGGATTTTTAACATTTTTATTTACAGCATTAATAAATTTTTAGTAAAATAGTTTGCCAATATGTATCATACATTAATTGGAATCTAATTAAAATTTATATGGAATATATAGTATTTTATTTGATACTAACTTGTACATCTTACAAAAAAAATAAGTAAAAGCAAACGGCGATTAGTTACCACTGATTATTTGATACATATTACTTATACTAATTTGATGATAAAGTGAAATGTTTTCAAACTGACATAAATACCAGTCGGAGTATTAAATATTGTTTGTTTTCTGAATATATAATCTCTTACTATATTATCTGCTATTAAGATACATTCAACAACTTTTCATCCGAGTTTAAAGTATACAATTTAGGTACAGTCGTTAAAATGGAAAAATGAATATTAAGTGCTAATTAAATACTTCGTTTTTGAAAGACGTAGCACGAACCGAAATAAAAACTGACATAGACTCGAATCTTGGAAATGATATGCCTTTATGTTTACCGATAAAAAAGTGGTCAGCAAAATTTTAATGTAGCTGTGTATCGGTGATAAATCGTCGAAGAGTAAAATTGACCAACCTACGTTACCTCACTTCATAAAGTATAAGAGCCAGTGGACTTATAGGTATCTCAAATGAACAGGCAAGATATATCGGCTAGATCTCTGCGAAGTCAATGGTCATAATACGTATGCATGTGTTTCACCCGCCAATTCTCATTACGCCTTATACTATTCCCATCATATCATTCTCATTCAAAATCTGTTAAACTAGACATCGTCGTTGTAGATAATTGCATTAAAGAATATCGAGCTACTGAATTGTAATTATAGAATGTTTTAGTATTATACTACGAAAATATGTAAATCGCAATATATTACTTTGCGATGATCACGCCAAGCATCATGAAATTATAAATAAACAGTTAATAAATGACAAAAGATAAACGTTTAAAATTCTAATTTTATAATTATAATTTAGTAAGCGATATTCTTTTATGCAACTAACTACAACGTCGAATGTGAATGACTTGAAGGAAACAGTGTAATGCGTAACGAGCCTTGATGGGAAAGGTACATAATGCGTATTATGACTATTGACGTTGCAGAAATTTATCCGGTATTATACATACATGTAAATTTATGTATGGAAAAAATCTCATTCAGACTTAGTCCACCAAAAAAGTCGAAGACTAAACATTTAAAAACAGTGTTTGAAGATTTTGAAAGCAAGTACTTATAATTTTTGAGCGGCTTTATAACTGTTCGTGAGATCTGTATCTATCGCTACACATCCGAAATAATACAACAGTCTAGATAATTAATAGAGGCTAATTCAAGTACTGCAAAGAAGGAAAAAAATTTCTACGGCTGGAAAGGTACTGGCTACTCTTTTTTGTTATGGACGTGCTGTAGTACTTTTCGATTCTCTTGAGAAAGAAATAACAATCACATTTATACGATGGGTTAAACTGGATGTTCAAATAAATAGCAAAAGGCATTTGGAAAAGAAACGCAGTTTATCACATGAGACAATGCACTAGTTCATCATCATTAATTACAACAAAACGAATTACTCCCTTGCATCTTAGTCGCACTTAGTTCCTAACGAGTTCTTTTTTCCCAATTAAAATGAAAATAGCTTGCTGGAAAGAGGTCTGACTCAAACAATGTGTAATGTCTGAAACTGACTCTTATTTTGAGGATTTAGATTAATATTACTATATAGAGAGTACAAGAAAGCTTAACTATCACTGGACTAAGTGTGTAAGAGTTGGAAAAAGACTGTATAAAAAAATAAGTACTTTTGAAATACAACTTTTTTCCTTGATCTGGTCCAGGTAATTATCCACGAAAAAGGCTAATTTTCAGAATGAGCTTACACTATTAAAGAAAAAGCCTTTTCAAACATAATCAAGTATGTTTATACATTTTAAATTAGTTTCTAGCGTAATAATAACGTAAATTTCGGCGCCCCAAATTTCAAATTCAAAAGCACTGTCCGGGAAGGTTTTCTACGATTTTACTTCTCACTTAAGATGAACGTTGATAACTAAATATCCTACAAGATTTTACAGCTTCATAAGCAAAAACGTAATAACCTGGCTGTTCTCTGTTGACGTTAAGATGATGGGGGATAGGAAGGCAGGGATCATAGTTATTATTATTTGTCCCTAAAGAAATATATATGTTGGTAATTCTGTATTTAGGATTATTAATACATTATATGCATAGCTCTAAACATGCGCAGTTTGCTATATACTATATATTCTGCATCATACTTCATGGACGAAGTTTCACTCTTCCAGCGAATTACTGTTGTAATATACTGCACTACATACTTTTGGTAATGGATATGTTTCATACTTAAAGGTTTTTCCTACTACGTTTTAAAAAAGTATAATTACCATAAATCATTGAATGTTATCATTGATTTCCAAATACATGAGGATATCTTTTTATTATTGCAGGTACCATCGGTACTGAAGTTATATTTGTAGTATACCATGATATATCAAAATCTATTATTGCTTTATTCGAATTTCAACGTTTCGTTTCTTAAAATACAAAATTTATCATATCTAAATGCAACTTCTTTAGCTCGTTGAAACTAGAAAGCAATCTTAAATATCTTTTAATATTGGACTAATCGTATGGGCGCTTTTTAAATTCGTAAAATCCTAGCTAATTAAAAATATAAAAAAAAATAAAACCTACCAGGAGTAGGTGGATTTGATTACCCAAAGTTATTCAATCATGGTACAGCTTACCAACCTACTCAGTCGAAGACGTCCTCGTGTCAGTTGATAAGTAAAATAAGGCTGCCACTTGATAAATAAATATAGGAACACTCCGCGTCGTGTAACATGTAACTACAAATACAGAATTGCACTTTCGATTCTGATATTTACATATTGTTTATGTATTAGTTAAAAACGGCCTACACAAAAAATAGAATGGACAAATTATTTTAACACCCGAAATAGTCTTTACAAACATTATAAAACAAAAAAACTGTATTTATTGTGACCACAAAAAATTTAATCAGTTGTTCCTAAATCTGCTACGTATTAAGATAATGAATTTTAACATTCTTTGTTTACGAATTACTACTACTTACAATTAAGTTAGCGATTATTGACCTTTAATATGAAATAACAACGTAAAGGATATATGTAAAAAGTGTATCATTCCAACAAAACATGTGTATGTATATGTATCAATTATAATATCGTAATATAGAAATAAATTGTATGCACGAAATATGAGCAAATTATAAAAAATTAATTATAAATTAAGCTAAATAAAATTATTTTTAAAATTTCCATTTAATATTCAGAGATTCTTCAAAATGCAAATAAAATTTATATTTTCTTACCATTGCAAGTGTCAAGCTTTCTATTCTAAATTTCTGTAACAAAAAACAACAAAGGAACAATACACAACAAATCAGCAAACTCTCGATGCACACAAGTTTTAAAAACTGATAACGCACCTAGACATTGCATTCATAACAATGACAAATGTAAACTAAATTAAATTTATCGGTGCACTAATCTTAAAGATATTATCTTAAAATAACATCTAACAAATAAAATCGATACAGCCTTTGAATTAAAGGAGATTCCCATAGATTACAAACTAATCAGCGTCTTAAGCTTATCTAGACGATAGCTTTTAATTTATTATTCTTCAACCTGTGGAGATAAAATCATTTAAATGCTGAAGAGAAATACGAGAGAAGCCTCCGCTTGGTAATCGAATTAATGTCTTCCGTGCAATATCTTGCGTAAATTTAGGTTTCACCGATTATCTACTCAAATATATTTCAGTTTTTAAAAAGTTGATATTGGATTTTCGTTTTATAAAATAACATGTGTATTTTGCTTTAGTTTATTAAGGTAAAGTACATAACTTTCAAATCATTATTTTCAACAATCCTTTGCTTTCTATATGCATTATTTTATATTCATAATTTAACATATGGTTATTATTAATCAAACGAATAGCGAAGGAAGAATCGTTTTTTTATTTATGTATGAGTTGCTATGTTCTAATATATATGTTCTTTCGTAGTTTTTATTACGACGTTGTTGTACTTTTATATAAAATATTTCTTTAAACACTTACCTAGTTAAACCTGTTTAGTTTAGGCGCTCTATGGTCCTGAAGTTACAATTTTGAAACCGTTGTTTCGAGATGAAAATCCCGAAACAATTGTTTCGGCTCTAGTGGGTGGAAACGAATACTTTGTTGGAGAACTCTTCATGAGCAGCTCCTGTACCCGTACCATATCCAACGAGTAGAAGCCCTTGCTGCTCCGAATTATCAAGCGAGCAGTACATTCTGTGACTGGTTTTGCAAGCAGCTGTTGAATTGCTAGCGAAAGCCGGATTTACTAAAATGGAATACTTAATTTTCACAACAATCATGTTCGGTGTGACGAGAATCCTCGAAACTAGTATTAAAGCCAGATATCAGCAGGATTTTTCTGTAAACATTTTTTTTAGGTATGGTAGTGGATCGTTTATTTTGCCACAATGCTTAATAGCTCCTGCATACGCTGAGTTCTTAGAAAATACTTTACCTGAACTTTCAGAAGATTTGAAAAACATTTATGTAAGATAATGCTCCATCGCAGTTTACGCGTACTATTAGGGAATATCTGAACAATGGATTTCCCGAGAGAGGGCGAGGGGATCCCATTCTATGGTCTCCGAAGTCTTCGGATTCAAATCCGTTGGACTTCAGTCTCTGGGGTTATTTAAAAAGTTTAGTGCACGAAACGTCGATAAACGATTTTCCAGTTACACCAGCGAATATAACGCTGTTGACAAATTCGAGAAAGATCCGGGTTTATTAAAAGAATGTGCACCTCCACACTTGTCAAGAGATATTCTTCTTTGTCCATTATAAACACGTGGACATTTACCACATATTAACACAGATCTTAAGTTTTTGAAATTATAGATTTTGGCCTTGTT